>JANXHW010000001.1:26810859-27270859 GCA_026170595.1 Plestiodon gilberti rubricaudatus
CACACATGAGAGTGTGCCTCAGAACACCCCACACAGTTCTCTGTGGTTGCATATTTTATTGGACAGTAGTGAAAAACAAGATGACTCTCCAGGAAGCTTGTCCACCATTACTGATCTTCTCACCGAGGAACCTCTGATAATCTTCTGAGGAACCATCCTTTCCTCCTATTTACCATGCCTATCAGCTTCACAGCACAACCCTACCCAGCTCCTCCAATGGTGCAGCAGTGGTGGAGGGCAGAATGGGAAGCTTAGGAAGGGGAAAGGGGATTTAAATTTCCTTTCCCACTCAAAGTCTCCTGTTCTCCCTCCACCACTGCTGCACCAGTGGAGGAGATGGCTAGGGTTGCGCTGTCAGTGTTATCTCCCTGAGGGATTTTCAGAGATTTTTTTAAGGTCAGCTGGGCTCTCCGTGACTCTTACCTTTCTACCCTTCCTGTTACTGTAGGAACACCTCCTTCCCTGTTACTGGCAGTAGTTGCCCATGGGGGTCAAATAGTCTGCAACAATAAGCACAGTATGCCATTGAGTCAGTATAGGAATCATCAGGGCACAGATACAAGACCAGAGCATCCCCGGTTTGATATGTGTAAAGCTTTTATAATGGTATTTATTTATTTACATTATTTATTTACATTCATTTTCATGTTCAGGGAGTCAAACCAAACCCAAACCCCAAAACCACATTCATGGAGGCTTTTTTTCACCGAATCAGAATTGAACCTGATTCTCTTGGTTACCTTGAACCTGAAATGAAACTGAACTAAACACAGAAAGTGGTAACCAATTCAAAACTGGTTCAAAAATACATAACAATAATCAGGCACATGAGATTCTTTTGAGGGGCAATGAAGGCATCTCACTGTTGAAGCTCTATTTGGAGAAACTATATTTCCAAGTGAAGTAGTGAACCATATGAAAAGAAATGGAGGAGGAACCAGTGGCGAAGTTACACGCCCCATGGGGTGGGGGCCACCGGTGGTGTGACACCCCCCCCCCATGGATGCTGCATGCCCCACCCTGGGGCGTGAGAAGTCATTGTTGCACGCAGCCGCGGTGCGAAAACACCCTCCCCCCCCGGCGCTTTTTGGCTCCTTTTTGGAGCAAAACGGCACAAGGGAGGGTGGGAGGGCCGAACTGCAGTCGAAAACGGCTGTGAAGAGGAAGCAACGGATCTGCCGCTTGGGGCCCACTGCTCCTACTGCACCAACCGTGACAACGCCTCTGGGAGGAGCAGACAAGACTAGTAGGTAAGGTCTAGTAGGACTAGTAGTCCTTCTGGGACCCAAGTACAGGCTTGCCTGCTCAATAAGCCGGCAATAAACAATATGACCTCCCTGTGGAAGATGTTTGACCTGAGACTGCTAGAAGCCTCTTAGGTTTCCTTGGTATTTCAGGCCCAGACCAAATGTTCAGTACGTCCATGGGAAATCACATCTGTGAGTTTCACCCCTGAGTGCCACATGGGCTTTGCAACCACATATTCACTCCAATCTGGGAGTTTATCTGTGGGAAAAGCTAGTTCCTTCTCCAGAGTTGTCAATCACCCACCAGCTGTCTTCCTGTATCTGCACATATCCCAGCACCACTTGGTGGCTGAAAGGGGCGGGAGTTTTTCCCCTGAGGGTTTATCCTTCTGAGGCAGTAAACTTCCTGGTTGTGCAAACCCTCTCTAGGAGACAGTCTAGGTTGCCTTCTCACCTCCTCTGAGGACTCAAAACCTAGGGCTATTAGACAACCATGCACGTTTCCAACCATATATTCAAAATGCTTGTGGAAGATTTCAAATTCTCAAATTGAGAAAGAGATACTTGGCTTATCCCATGGGGAAAAAACTCATGGATTAGTAAATCCATGTGCATTTTGCATCCATCCATGGGCACTTTGGCCTGAGGGCTCTTCTTGTGTTCTTATGTTCTTAACTGCTGATTTTTTGTCCATCCTTTGGGGCTAGCTGAGCCTAAAGCTTTTCTCTTCTGTCCACTAGCTGAGGAGAAGTTCCTACCAGAGTAGACTGGCATACTACTTGCTTAATTATTTATTACATTTGCAGTTTCATGAAATAGACACTATTTACTCAGTGTATATGTATTGTATATTGTTCAGTAATGTTAGGAAAGGCCTAGGAAAGAATCTCACAGTCCAATCCCACCTAAATCCTTGCACAACGATGCAGTGGCATGGCTTCGGCTGCATCCTGCGGGGGATTCTTGGCTGTGGGGGGGGGGCAGTCACGGAGGCCTCGTCAAGGTAACATTTGTTCCCTTACCTTGGGGCTTCATTGTGGCTGCATCGGCGCTGGAAAGTTGTATAGGGTTGGGCTCTTAGAGACTTAAATCAATTATGGTTTGATTTTATTCTGCATGAAATCCATCTAATGGTACAATCCTGCGTAACGTTAGGGCGGCGAAGCGTGCACTCCGCTGCCCTAAAGCATCAAAAAAAAGTGCTGTAAGGCACTTTTTTGACAATTCAGGAGTAAGCGGCACCGGCGCAGAGGCTGGTACCACTTACTTCACCATGGAACTTACTCGACACCGCCGCCGGTTGGTGGGAGGGCGGGACAGGGCGGTGAGGGAGAAGGGCCATTGGCCGGCCTGGGCTGGGAGAGGGCATGGATATCAGTGGTGGTATCCTAAGCCCCTTCCTGGCCCATGCCAGCATTACACCACCTCCCTGAATGTACGCCAGGTCTGGACCTGGTGTGCATCCAGGGAGGCCCATAGGCCCCAGGCTCGCTTATACCCGGGGAAGGGGACAAATGTCCCCTTCTGCCGAGGTGCTGCCTAGCACAATGAGCTTAGGATACAGCAGCCAGCCCTTTAGGCCGGCCACATATCTTTACACAGGATTGGGCTGCCCACCAGTTAAAAATCAGTTCAGAGTATCTGACTCAGTCGCAAATCACTTTTTAATATTAGTGTGTGAATGAGAGTTTAAAAAATCTCTGATGAATCTGGACCAGAAATGAACCAAATGTTCAATGGTTCAACTCCCTGATCACAATCAGTAAAACCAAAATAATAACACTTTCAGAAATAAATTGATAGCACATAGATTGATTCCAATATCTATCTGATCGTTTCCAAGGTTATATCCCTTTCTTTCTATGGCTACTTTTCCTTCTTAAAGGCTGGCCTGGATACCATGTAAAGCGTTACTGTACTGACATATTCTCAAAACATTCATTCATTTATTGTGCATGAATGTTTTGAGAATTTTTCTTTTAAAAAGCAGTTATTCAATGTGCAAGCACGTGTATTTATTCACTTATGCTACATCATGACAATAATCTATAACTGGTATAATAAACCTCATTGTGGGGCATACATGCTTCTTATCATCTCAGTCAGATGGACACAGGAGGGACCCTGACTTTTTTTTTGGGGGGGGGCAGTTTTTCACTGTTATTTTTTCCTGATGGAAACATTGGTAATATTCTCAAACCTGCAGTGTGCCTGGAAGCTTTTACACAAAAGACGATATGTCATATTAATGCTGCAATTTGCAAATTGCAGATGTTCGCAGCATCTTTACAACTTTGTGGAGAGAGGAATGGCCTGGCATGCACTGGGCGCATGACACATCTGCCTCATTTATTCTCTTGATGTTGGCAGCTCCCCAAGTTGGCGCATGTTAAACTGGACTTCCCAGTGATGAGCAGTCAGACTGCTGCCTTATTAACATAAAAGCATTTGAGAGATTATTTCTTTTTTTATGGCTGTCAGTAGGTCTGTAGATATAAGTCTATAGATATATATATTTTTTTCTAACAGTGCATCATTGTATAATAGCATCAGTATACAAGCACAGCCTTTCTAAGTCAGTGGTTTCCAAACTTTCATGGAATTCTTTTCACATCAGTTGGTTTTTCTTGGAATCCTTGTGTGCTGCAGAAGATTCTGGAAAGTGTACTGATCCAGTTCAAAAGGTTCTTGCCAGGCCTGTTAGGCCTCACCTTTGCCACACGTGAACTGAGAGTTGTCCATAAAAACGCCCCACCACATAGCAGAGGACTGTAGTAGTGGACCAGTGGAAGGTTGTCAAGGAAGCCTGTCCACTGTAAGATTTGTGAAGGACCCAGGAGAACCCAAAGAAGTATTCAAAGTAAAATGAATGTGTAGCATGTGGAAATCCTGTATTAAGAGAACCCATGCAGAACTGTGCAGATTCTACACAGTGCACATGTACTGGGGAGCATCCAAAATGATGTTGGCTTAAAGAAAACCTAAGGTAGGCTGAATTGGAAAGAAGTTGAGGAATCTTTAATCCAGAGTGTTTTAAGAATGGCACAATCCTACCCAAAGAAAGGCCGACGGAGCACGTGCTGCACCAACCTAAGGTGTTGCGAAAGTTCCGTAAAGCACTTTCGCGGCACCGAGAGACTAAGCGGCTCCGGTGCAAAGGCTGGCGCCGCTCACTCAGCCATCGCCCAACACCTGCATCGATGGACACAGGTAAGTCCTGCAGTGGGAGGGTGGGCTGGGGTGGCGGGGGAGCGGGTCATTGGCCAACCAGGCTTGGGAGGGGGAGAGGATATTGGCACTGCGCCAATATCCTAACCCCCTTTACGGGTCTTTCTTGCCTTACACGGCCTCCCTGGTTGTGTGCCAGCTAAATAGTTGGCACGCATCCGAGGAGATCCGTTGGGGCCACCAGGGACGAAGGTCCCCTTCCCCTGAGGCACTGGCGTCACTGCAGGGGGGGGGCTGAGCTCTACGTTCCGCCACAGTCAGACCCTCCGTTACACGGGAGCATGAAGTGCCCCCGCCCCCTCGCCTTTGGAGCCATTCAAGTCGGTCAAAGCACCGACTTGAATGACTCCAAAAGCGAGGGGCCAGGGGGCGCTCAGTGCTCCCGTGTAACGGAGGGTCTGACCGCGGCGGAACTTAGAGCTCCACCCCCCTGCAGTGACACCAGTGCCCTGAGGTGAGCCGCAGCCCCACTGGCATAGGTCGTATCCTGCACAAGATGCAGTGGCTGACCATTTAGGCCCATGGGTGCATCTTGCGCAGGATTGGGCTGGTTTAAGCATCTGCTGAACAGTATATGTACCATATTGGCCTGAGCATAAGACACTTTTTTCCCCTAAGGCAAGTCTTTCAAGTAGGGGTGCGACCTACAATCAAAGCCTAGTGTTTTCTGCCTAGTGTTTTCAAGCCAAGCCTCTCTGAGTCTCTTTCAAACAGGGCTTTTTTAAATCACTTAATCACTTGCTAAATGGCCGATGATCTCTCTAGCAGCCTCTAGCTTCAGGGTGGAAGCATTTGAAAAAATTAACCCTTAAGCTCCAGCCCCAGGACTCTGGAAACTAAGATATTTATTGATCCTGCAGTTTGAAAGTTGAGAGCAAGAGCTCCTGCATAGGCTTACCATATCCAAGGTGGGACAGAGTTAGGCTCACCAGATCTCCAACCGGGACAGAGTGCTAGACCTTTAGGAGAAGGAATGTGGGCACGTGTAGCTTGTTAAACCTTAGAGCACAATCCTGGGCATGTCTACACAGAAGTAAGCCTCATTGAACACAATGGGACTTACTTCTGAGTAGACCTGCCTAGGTTTGTGCTCTAAGGGTTTAACAAGCTACACCTGCCCACATTCCTTCTCCTAAAGGTCTAGTACTCTGTCCCGGTTGGAGATCTGGTAAGCCTAGACAGAGTGCCTACCTTTAGGCTGCAATCCTATGCACACTTTCCTGGGAGTAAGCCCCATTGAATGCAATGGGACTTTCTTCTGAGTAGACATGCATAGGATTGTGCTGTTAACCATTGAAATTTGGGCAGGTGCAGCTCATCATCATGGAAGGGTGCAACAAGCTGCACCTGCACAAATTCCAAAGGTTAAAGGTAGGCACTCTGTCCCCCTTTGGATCTGGGAAGGCTACTTTACTAGGGTGCCCAGATTCAATAAGGGACAGGGTGCCTATGACTTTAACTGTACTAAAGCTGTACTGTTTTACTGTTCTACTAATGTGTATATTTTCTTTAAGTTAAAAAAAGTTTAAAATGTATTTTTTAAAAAATAGCACCAAACTTTAAGGGTGCGTCTTATAATCAGGTGCGTCTTATACTCGGGACAATACAGTATATGATTGAGTAAAATTGGTGGTTGTCTGTCAGTGAACTCCTCCAGATGTTGGCTAAGCTACTGCAATGCCATGAAACAATATGAAAATTGACAGGATGGTAGGATGTGATGTGAACAGTGATATTTTCATTAACTGTTTTAACCAAAAGGACCTTCATATTGAAAGGAACATAAAACAGATGAAAGAATCTGAGCGCTGGGGTGAAGGCCTCTCTGTGGAGAAAATGGGAAAAGGAGGGGCTAATGAAGAAATGGAGCTGCCTCATCCTCTGTCAGACTTCATATTGAGTCCATCTAATTCAGTATTGTCTGCACTGACCAGTAGCTGCTCTCCTGACAAGAGAGTGCTATTTTGCAGCCCTTTTTGGAGATGCCAGGTATTGAACCTTACGGCACGTTAGCGACAGCTTCAGGCGGCGAAATGTTCATTCTGCCGCCCGACATAGCGCTAGGATTGCACTGTAAATTACTTTAGATAGGGTTACCAGTTTTTGAGCCCTTAAACCAGGACACCCCCTCCCACAATTAATTAATTAATTATATTTTCTAAAATTAATTAATTAATTAAAAAATAATTGAAAAATTAATAAAAAATTAAAATCAATTTAATATTAAAAGTGAATAGGGGGCGAGAAGAACGGTCACAAATTTATTTATTTATTTATTTAAGCCACGAGCTAAATAAATAAATAGGAGTGTAAGTTTTAAAAACCCAGGGGGCGCGAAATATACATAAGAAATTAAATTGAGTTACCCTGTCGCCGTCTTTGCCGCTGCGCTGCTGCTACTGCCTGCTGCTCCTCCGCCGGCTGTGTCGCGTTCACACAGCTCGTCCGCTCTCGCTCCCGGAGCGGCGAGAGCAGGCGATCTGTGGGCGAGCCGCCGCTCTCACCGGCTGCCGTTACTCCGAGCTTGGAGCGACGGCAGCCAGTGAGAGCGGTGGCTTGCCCTCCAAGCCGGATCGCCCTCCGAGCCGGATCGCCCACTCTCGCCGCTCCGAGCTCGGAGTGACCGCAGCCAGTGAGAGCGGCGGCTCGCCCTCCGAGCCGGATCGCCCTCCGAGCCGCTCTGAGCTCAAAGTGGCAAGAGCAGGCGAGCCGGCTCGAAGAGCAGGGCCGGCCTGCTCGCAGCCGCAGCCTCACCGTCGCCGCCATTCTTCTTCACCGCCACCTCCTCGCCTCCGCGCCGCCCACTTGTGCGCATGCGTGCGGCTCAAAAAAGCCGCACGCATGCACAGAAGCGACCCGGGAGGCGGCGGCCATGTTTTTTACATGGCGGCCGCCATGTTTTTTTGTAAAAATAATATTTTTAATTTTATTTTTTCTGGGGGGGCCCGGGACCAACCCAGGGCTGACCCCCAAAATCTGTGACAGTCCCGGCCAAATCGGGTAAGCCTAACTTTAGAGAATTTACCCCCATGTAAATATGCATGAGATTCCAGTCTTTTTCTTTCCCTTCTTTGTGTTTGCATTTGGGTAGCTTGTTTGTCTCTGTAAGAATTTTGCTAGAACGTATTTTAGAAAGAACAGGTGCTGCTGCAAAGTATAAATACTGTATGTGGAAGATGCTGTATCAAAAATCATTTTTGTATCCATTAAGGGATTGCTGACAAGTTAGCCCAGTTAGTTAGCCCAATCCTAACTAAATGCTGCCTACAAGGTGCAGTGACGCCAGCACAAGTTTTGCACATCCTGCAGGCAGTTGGAGACCATGCAAGTGTGGCGAGGTAAGTAAATACTGTAAAGTTTGTTTTACTTTCCCTACTCCATGGTCATATGGCCTCTAATGGATCTACAACTTTGCTGACACAAGTCTGAAAGTCTGAGCAGATCCGAGGTCAGGTGGTCAGGATAGGCTAAGGCTCAATGATACACCCCACCACTAGCCCACGACATGCTCCCCTGAGACCCCAATCTGCCCACCCACCTCCTGTTCCACCCACCCCCACCGGCAGCTTACTGGTTCTGGTGGGCATGGTGGGCTTCGGTTATGACGCTGTGGCACCACCGCCTTTTGTGTCAGTGCACACAAAATGGCTGTTGATGCAGCACCACGTGCACCATTGCCAGCCATTCTGGAACAGTGGAACATTGTTCCACTGTCATAAATGCTTCCAAGCGCCAGCCTGATCATAGTTAGGATTGCGCTGTAAGGGTAGTAGATACAATTTTGCAGGGATTTTGAGCCTAAACAGACAGCACAGGTATCTCATAGTCAGCTTTCACTCTGAACTGACTTGGTCATTTAAGTCATCCTGCCAAGTGGTAAGGAGGATTTTGCACACAGCAAATGCAGATGCTGTGGTAAAATGGTAATATGTATCAACTTGTCCTCAGTGGAAGAAAAAAATACAAACAGTTGTGTTCGCTTCTGGTGAACAGGTTGTGTTACTCCACTACAGAGATCAGATTTCCATTCTCTTTACCAGAAATCCCCTTTTAGCATTTGAACATGAATATCCCTTTGGAGTAAATGCGGGACGTCAGGTAATTTAACCTCATGTGATGGATGCTTAGGATATGCAGTGAAGGAAACATGCTCTCCTGAGGCCAGTATTCTTGTCACTCGTATTTTATACAGCTATTTGTAGTTCAGCCATATGCTGTTGTGCTAGTGGTAGCTAAGAGATGGGATTGTTTTGGAGAGTAATTTTTGTAATATGCATTGGGGTTGAATTTTGTTATTGTGGGCCATTTTCAACAATATGTTTGTATTTTTGCTTCTTACCATACATAATAAGAAGTTCACTGATCTTTTAATAAAAAAAATTGGTCTTTCAGATTACCTGACAAATGTTGATAGATTTTGGTGCTGTTCTGATGTCTGTTGCAGTTCGGATGTCTGATGATTTGTAATTTTAATTGTCAGAGCTGCCC
Organism: Plestiodon gilberti rubricaudatus; assembly: GCA_026170595.1. Taxonomy (NCBI): domain Eukaryota; kingdom Metazoa; phylum Chordata; class Lepidosauria; order Squamata; family Scincidae; genus Plestiodon; species Plestiodon gilberti. The sequence goes on from JANXHW010000001.1 coordinate 26,819,823, forward strand.
TATTTCCGCTTGGGGATACAGACCAAAAACATTTTATGGCTAAATGCCAGTGATGTAAAATTACCTCCTCAGAATGACAAGCGTTGCGGGGGTAAAGGTTTCTCATCCATAGATATCATGGTAGTATTGTGAGATCTGATCTTGATTAACAGCGCAATCCTATGTAAGGATCCAGCCGGCGGCCCATGGCCGCCCGCCGGATCCTGTTCCCCAGTGGCCAGGCTGCCGCCAGGGCAGAGGTCTACTTGAGGAAGGGGACAATCGTCCCCTTCCCAGAGTGTAAATGCCACCCGGGCCGATCGGCCTCCTCAGATTTCTGCCAGCAAAATTGCTGGCGGAAGTCAGAGGCGGCCTTGTAACAGCCCAGCCGCCCGGCTGGGGCTTGTTTCTGAGTAGACATGCCTAGGATTGTGCTCTAAGGTTTAACAAGCGACACCTGCCCACATTCCTTCTGCTAAAGGTCTAGTACTCTGTCCCGGTTGGAGATCTGGTAAGCCTAAGACAGGAGGACAGCAGGAAAAAAATAGAATATGGTGCTTCTGCAATTAAATCATCTAGAATCTAGATTATTCACAATACTTGAATGAATTAATGATGCCAATTCCAGATAAAATATATAATGTGGAAACAACCATATTGCAATTTTCTCCCACCCCACCCCCAAGATCCCAAATACTGACCGTTTTCATTTTTTGGTCCTCTGCCCCAGGCAGCAAATTTACTGCAGTAGCTTAATTTGCAGGGACTCCCACTCTACTCTTGGCTGTGTTGTTCTGCTGAACACTTGTTGAAAAGATGTATGTTAGTGCCTCATCGAGCACCTGTGCTGAACCATTTGATTGGCAATGTTTCCTGGCAAAATGTGTTTCCAGAAGAGGAAACACATGCTTGGGTGACCTGATTTGAGATTACATGAACTGCAGGCTCCCATTAGAAGAGTACTGTGGGACTACTACAATGCATCATAGCAAGAATAAATTCAGCTATATTACCATATTCCATGGGAATTCTTCCCGGTAGGACAGATCTCCCACACTGCTTACCTATATGGCAATTCCGTGGAGCTTGCATGTGCCTTGGTGTTACACATTTAGTTCTTTATGAAAACAGTAGGTCTTTTCCAGAAACGTCGTCAAGGGGGGGGGGCGGGGGGCCCAGGGCCCCAGGGCGGGGGCGCAGAGGCTGGGCGGGGGGGGGCGCAGACCCCTTAACTTTCATTTTTTTAACTTACCTTTTTCCGGGTTTTTCTCTTTTTTTTCTTTTTCGCGGGCAGCTGCCGCCTCCCTGCTGCTTCCCAGGGCAGCAGCTGCCTCGCGCACGCCCCCCAGGGTGTGTGTGTGCTTTTGGGGCACTTTTTGGGGCACAGGCAGCTTCTTCCGGGCGCTTGCAGCATGTTCTCATCCCTGGCAGGAAGTTCCGGCGGCGCTATCTTGGATGGGTGGGACTCTCTAGGACTCTCCTCTCTATGGTCCTAGAGAGATTCAAGATGGCGCCGCCGGAACTTCCTGCCAGGGACGAGAACATGCTGCAGAGAACAGCTGAGAAGCTGAGAGCGCCCCGAAGAAGCTGCCTGAGCCCCGCAGAGACAAGGTTAGTGCCCCAAAAGCACACACATGCCCCTGCGCCCCTCCTAGAATGCCCTTAGCCCCCATTAAAGTTTTTTAAAAAACAGAACCCCCGGAAAAACCTTTGATCAAAGATCAAAGGTTCTTTGATCACAGATCAAAGTTTGATCTTTGGATTAGACATCAAAGTGGGGTGGTGGAAGGACTGAGCCCCCCCCCCCCCGAAAATGGGCTGAGTTCATCTCTGGTCTTTTCCTTTACCAGTTCTGAATCACTCTGGTCTATATAGATCCGTTGTAGCATTTTCAATTCACACATCCTCATTTAATAAGGACTTCTCCGTTTGCGTGTCCCTTGTATTAAACTCATTCCCATCTGTCATAATATTGATTAACAATCTTTGTCCCACATCAGCCTGCAAGCACATGAGCAGAATTGGAAGTTAAAAAATAATTGAGAAGGCAGCCACATACTTAAAATGCCTGTTTAGTTTTCAGTGATTTTAGCTTATCTCCACCAGTGATCAGTTGCCCTTCAGATGGTCACTAACCTGCCCAGGACCAAGAGCAACTATCCATCCCCTCCCCATAATCAACCTACCCTCCAAAAGCAACAAACCACCTGTATTAGTATTATTATTATTTTATTATTATTTCTTTTATTTCTAATCTACTTCACTGCCAGATCAGACGCGCGCCCCCCCCCATGGCTAACAAATATGTATTATAGTAATAGTACTATTATTTATTTGATTTTCTCTGTGAACTTTTTTGTTAAATAGCAGTATATACATATTCTTAATAACAATACTACTGTGCAAAACATCAATATGCAATAAAAGCAGAAAACAGGGAAGGACTCAGCCTGTTTGCTTCTTTTATATCTGGTAGGAGATTTATTGTGAGCTACCGGTAAGTGGGGAAAAACATTTTTCATACATGTTCTGAAGTATTACTAGATCTGCCTGCTAGAGTAGTGGCCAGTTTAGATGCTGAATTGAACTTTTATGGAAACGTGTTAAGAACTATATTATCTTATTGTATTTCACAAAGTAAAAGGAATATTTGCAAAGTTAAAGGAGTATTTGCTAGCATTGGGTGATTTTTTTTTTTAGGATTGTCTTTATACCAATTACAGCACAACTCAGAAATAAGTTCCATTGTGTTCGGCGGGGTTTACTCTCAGGAAAGTGTGAAAGCGTGTTGCTTTCACCGCCTTGAATGGCTCCGAAGGCGAGGGGGCAGGGCCGCTTCATGCACCAGTGTAACGGAGGGTCAGACCGCGGCGGAACTTAGAGCTCCGCCCCCCTGCAGCGACGCCAGTGTTGGGTATAAGTACATTTGCTGAGAGTCATGATGATATATTGACAGTGAGATTTGATTTCAGAATGCTCTCAACTTTCACACTACAGAATAACAATTCCGGAGTGAGAAACAGCCACAGGGTTTTTACTGTCTAAGACAGGGGTGGCCAACCTTTCCATAGGAATGCTCCTGGCCCTTTAATGGTTGTATAGGTGAGGGCATTTCTGCAGGTGCAGTTGTTTTAGCAGCACCGTCAGCATTTGCAGCTGTCAAGATTCTGTCTTCTACACAACTCTTAAGAACGTCAAGGTCCTAATACTGGAAGGTTGACCACCCCCTGGTTTACAAGAATAATAAAAATCCCACATTCATTAGCAAACCTGCTTCTAAGGATTTATTTATTTTTTCACATTTTTTTATACCGCCCTTCCTCCAAGGAGCTCAGAATGGTGTACATATTTCCTCCCCTCCTTTTTGTCCTCACAACAACCCTGTGAGGTAGGTGGGGCTGAGAGATAGTGACTGGCCCAAGGTCACCCAGGAAGCTTCGTGGCTGAGCGGGGATTTGAACCTGGATCTTCCAGGTCTAAGTCCGACTCCCAAACCACTACACCATCCTGGCTCTCATTTATGACAGCATAAATGAATGTCATTTATGACAGCATGGGGTTGTTGTTGTTGTCGTCATCCTCCTCCTCCTCCTCCTCCCCCCTTCTTCTTCACCACCCCATTTAAAAGCCATTAAGAATTAATATTACTGGGTTCCATTACTAATTTTCCAAGGCTTTGATGCTTTACAGGAAATAGCAAGACACTATTTCATTTACGAAACAACTGTCATTGACCTTTGGACAAATATATGTTCTTCTTAAAGACATGAATGTGTTGTATTGTCAGCTGAAAGTATAAAGAGGGAATAAGAGCAGTTTGTTTCTGTCACCCAGTGAGATGGGCACAATTACACTCTTAGCTAGTTCTGTTACCCTTGAAATGGAGAACAGGCAGCAGACTCTTAACATGTAGGACATTTTTGAATACTAGATAGTGTGATTTGCTTTGCCTGATTAGAGTGTTCCAGGTAGAGATACATAGCAGTTTCTGACCTCCCATGAGACTTGCAAAATAGCTTTGCTTTCTGTGAAGTGGAGGACAGCTTGTCTACACTAGAACCAGACAGCTTCGGCTTTTTGAAAATGAGCAATTATATTTTGCTGTGCCTTGACTGGAAAGGAGTAGTTCTCAGGCAGGAGATTCAGACATGTTGCCACTTCTTACAACTCTCAAGACTTACAGAAGTGCAGCCAATATAATTTTACGATCCCTGAAGCTGACAATGTGAACTTATGACAAATATCCTTCAGAGCTAGGAAAATCATAGTTGCCTGGTAGCAAAGGATTTAACACATTTAATGTTGCCACTTAAGTTTTTTCATTTTTTTTCACCCATTCTGGTGCCTAATGGTACAATCCTGTCTACTCTTTGACCGGCGGAGCAACCAATCCGCCGGTCTAGGGTGTCGCAAATGTGCCGTAAAGACCATTTCCGGCACCCGGCTAGTAGGCGACACTGAGGCCAGCACCACTCTACTCACCGCAGATCCAGAGCTGCGTCTGCCGTGGAAGGTGAGCTCCCCACCGGGCGGTGGAGGGACGTGGGGAGGGCGGAACGGGGCATTGAGGGAGATTGGTTGGCTGGGCCCGGGAATGGGCAGGGATCGCTGGAGGCTTCCTTGGTTGTATCCCATCCCCCTTTCTGGGCCTGGCCGCCATTACACGGGGCTCTCGAATGTGCACCAGCAAAATAGCTGGCGCACATTCGAGTAGCCCCATCTACTGGCACATTACTCAAGGTACCCAAGGAGGCCTCTGGCTGCACCAGGGCAGGCCCAATCCTGCTTAAGATGCAGCTGGCACACCTTATTTGCGCCACTGCATCCTGCTAGAGAGGATTGGGCTGCCCATGTTATAATGCTATTTTCTTTTCAAAAAAAGATTTTAGTATCTATTAGTTTCAATATGCTTCCATATTTTATACCTTTGTGGCCTATTTGGTGTAGTATTTATAGTCCCTCTCCTGCTTTAAAAGTTCTAAAAATTGTTTCAAAACTGGTATAGCATAGCAAATAAGGAAGTGAGCTACAAACCACAAAGACTGGTTGAAATTTCATGTCTGCAATGAACTCATTGGGTGGCTTTAAGCAAAATATCTCTCGACTTCAATGACCCATTTGCAATTTAGTGATAGTAATTCTGACTTGGGTGTTGTAAAGGTTACTTCAAATTATTGTATATGAAGAGTTTTGAACATCCTAAAGTGCTTTATAAATGCTAAATGTAAATGTCTCTAGTGGACATAAGAAGTAGAAGAAATTAAACTGACTGTCCATTTCTCCCTATAGTTAATCCATCACAAAAGTATGATCTAATCTTGTGAGGTAAATTATATGTGGCATACATGTCCTTGGAAATGTTTTTGACAGCCCAATCCAACCTGAACACCCTCTCACCGACACAGGCGTGCCAAGGAGGCTCATGCTGCATCCTGTGGTTTCTGTGCAGGGAGAGGTCTCCTCAGGGTAACTGAACTGTTGTTCACTTGCCCTGGGAAAAGCTCCCATTGTCCCTATGGGACTCCTTGGTCCTGTGCCAGCTGTTTTGCTGGTGCAGGACTGAGGCGTGTAAAGGCAGCAGAAATGGAGAGGGAGAGGATTTGGCTGCACACTTGTGCCGATGAACCCGCCCTCTTCCTTCTTCATTCCGGTTCTCTCCCTGCACAGAAATGCCCCCCATTCCTCCCCTTCCTACCCCTGTTCCCCTATCACCTGCCCCCACCACCACCTTACCCTTTGCTGGTCGACGATAGCCTGGCTGCCGGTCCACGTGCGCTGCCACAAGTGACTGGGCTGGTGGCCTTCCTAAGCTGGGCAGTGGTGCTGGAGCATGCAGTAGCATTGTGCAACTTCCGGCAGGATCAGACACTTCTGCCTGGATCCTGCCAGCTCTGTCTGTTCTCCACCAGCAGAGAATTTAAGTAGGCCTGTGCTGTGAGAGGGTCTGAGGGCAGAGGCGTACTAATGGGGATTGTGGTGGTGCAGGCCGCCCCCGGGCAATGGGCGACTGAGGCCAGGGGGATGACAAATGAGGGCCCATTTTGGCGGTCTCCACAGCGGCATATCGGTGGAAAATCGGCGATTTGGCACATCAGCAGCTTCCGTGTCAGCAGTGTTTGAAAGCCCCTAGTTTTTAAAGTTTTTATCTATCTATCTATCTATCTATCTATCTATCTATCTATCTATCTATCTATCTATCTATATCTATATCTATCTATATCTATCTATCTATCTATCTATCTATCTATCTATATCTATATCTATATCTATATCTATATCTATCTATATCTATCTATCTATCTATCTATATCTATCTATCTATCTATATATATATATATATATATATATATATATATATATATATATATATATATATATATATATATATATATATATATATATATATATATATATATATATATATATATATATATATATATATATATATAAAGAGATAAAAGCCTTTTAAGATATTTATTTAGTTATTTATTTTTCACATTTTTATACCACCCTTCCTCCAAGGAGCTCAGAGTGGTGTACATATTTCCTCCCCTCCTTTTTGTCCTCACAACAACCCTGTGAGGTAGGTGGGGCTGAGAGATAGTGACTGGCCCAAGGTCACCCAGGAAGCTTCGTGGCTGAGCAGGGATTTGAACCTGGATCTTCCAGGTCTAAGTCCAACTCCCAAACCACTACACCATCCTGGCTCCAAAGATTGCACCAAATTGTCTAAACAAATCTGTTAAAAGCACATATCATCAATTTATACACAATAAAGGTTTCCAACCATCAGAACAGACTTTAAAACTCCTGCCAACGTTTCATCCCTCCCGTGGGACTTTGTCAAGGTGAGCACAGCACAACAAGCTGTTAGATGACATTGTCCCAGGAGAAGTACGCCGAGAATTTATCTGGTCGCTGCCACTGAAATGCGCGGGAACCGCTAATTAGAAGCGGAAATACTAGCTTCTGCATTGACCGGAGGTAACCTCATTGTTGTCTGCTGGGTTGCTGAGTGAATACACAATCTGTTTAGGATTGGTAACCAGATCTTATTCACAAAAGAAAGTTCTTGCTGCCTATTAAGTAATTTCAATGGTTTCCTCTGTGAAATTGCTGAGACCTTGCCCTTCCTTGATGCTTTGGTTACAAGGAAAAAAGATCTGACTTTCGGACACTTAGTGTACAGAAAACCAACACACACAGGAAGGTACCTCCATCAGACGTCAAATCATTATCCAGCCAAGAAGAACTCCCTGATTAAGTCCTTGATTTTCAGAGCACTCCATGTCTGTGATGCATCATCATTGGCCAATGAAAGGCTCATTATTACTGATTCTCTAATGGCTACAGGTTACAACAAATTGACAGATGCTGGGATAAACAACTTAAAAAGAGAAACCACATTCCTAGACCTGGAGACAACAATGAAGAAGAAAACCTGAAATCTACTGACAGCCACCATCAACGGTGGCTGTCTCTCCCATTTATACAAGGAACCATGGACAAGATAGCCCGGATCTTCAGTCATTATGATGTAAAAACCTTATTTACAACTACAGTGAAAATTGAACAAATGCTGGACTACTGGCTAGGAGGACATGGCTGGCTGACAACTCTGCCGATCGCTCTGTATCGACGGAGTACATCTGATGGACTTAATTACTCTACCCCTGGATTAAAACGGAGTACAAAGAGATAAACCACATTTCTTTCAATCGCCCCCCTTCTGACACTTCAAGGCAAAGGCTCTGAAGTTTTAGATTCTCGGCGAGGGAGAAGGGTTACCAACATCGCTCGAGCCGCAGATGAACAGTATGCCAAGCCACCTCCCACATGCTTTGCTTTACTTAGGCAAGAGGCGTAGAAATGATTTATGAGTTGAAGAAATTAGCCGAGATGAGAGTTAACGTTAAAAATAATACGTTGCGATAAGGCGAACTGAACATTTGAAAGTGAAAGTTGGAAAAGATGAAGTTAAAGTTTTAAAGTGGAGAGTTTTATCTATTTTTTTCTGTACTTATGGAAGATTAAAACAGTAAGAAGGAGAAGGAAAGACATGAGAAGTTTTTTAATTAGACTATTCTGGCATGAGAAAATTGCAAGGAATAAAGGCTACGTTGGAAGTACAGGAAGCTAAAGAGAAAGATAATGATAAAGAGAAAGATTTAGTGGAAGAGATTGTAGCAGAGGAAGCACCAAGAGTTAAACCAAGACTTGAGACAGAGAAGCAGAGTACCTTACTAAAAGACATTTCGTTAAGAATTATACAGAAAAAGAAGAGTTATATATTTTTGTGGAGTTTCTGAAGAAAAAGAGGATTGTCTTTCAGGGGAGGAATTTAGAAGATGTGAATGATCCTGTGGAAAAAAATTGTAAAGTGGATACAATTGAAAAAACAAGGGACTTTCGGGAAAGATTAAAGGATGAAGAGGAAGAAGAGGGATGGAAGGGGTAATGGCAAACTGTCAAAATTAAAAAGGGATTATAATTTTTTGTGGGGAATATTACTGGAGTTAATGTTGTATAAAAAGAAAATGTTTTATCATTAGAAAAACAAATAAGATATGAATTGTTTTTAAGAAACTTATATAAAGAGTGATGGAAAATTTTTGATGGAAAATTAACAAATTTGAAGACGAAAAAATGGGGTGACTTAATAAATTTAAAATATTTGAAGTGGAAGTTAAGACTTTTAGATGATAAAGGAAAAGTTAGTTAACCCTTTGGTGAATAAAAGAAAAATGTTTTATTATTTGAAAAGACTTAAATAAGATGTGATTTGTTTTCAAGAATCTTATATAAAAGGGATATAGAATTTATTTTTGTTTAAACAGAAAAATTTGGAAGGTTTTTATTTTAATACACTTGGAGAAAAATAGGGTGGCTTTTTATATATTAAAATATTTGAAGTGGGAATTAAGATTTTTAGATGATAAAGGAAAAGTTAGTTAATCTTTTTGTGAATATTTGGATACCACTTATAGATTCTTTAAGAGAGAGAGTGAGAGAGAAGAAGTGATGAAGTGCGGATTTAATGAATAGTATATTAGAGATATAGGCTTAGTTAGATATTATAAGTAGAAAATATATAATAGTATACAAGTAGGATTTACTGCTTCGCGCTTGCTGTAATCTTTTGTAGTATGTTGTATTGTTTTGTTTTATTGTTTTGTTCTGTTTGGTAGTTTATTAATAAAATTAACTATATGAGTAAAAAAAAAAAAGAAAATTGAACAAATGCTACGCAACCCAAAAGATGCGAGACCCCCACTAATGAATCCTGGTGTTTATGAAATACCATGTGAATGTGGGAGGAGCTATGTCGGAAAAACTAAAAGACCCATTAGGGTTAGAATGCAAGAAACTGAAAGAGCTTCCAGGCTGGCTCAAGGGGAAAAATCAGCAATTGTGGCGCATGTAACGGATACCGGACACAAGATTGCCTTTGATCAGATCTGTACTTTATTTAACGAAGCTAAATTCAAACAGAGATTAACTTTAGAAGCGGTAGCAATTTCACAGAGGAAACCATTGAAATTACTTAACAGGCAGCAAGAACTTTCTTTTGTGAATAAGATCTGGTTACCGATCATAAACAGATCGTGTATTCACTCAGCAACCCAGCAGACAAAAATGAGGTTACCTCCGGTCAATGCGGAAGCTAGTATTTCCGCTTCTAATTAGCGTTTCCCGCGCTTTTCAGCGGCAGCGACCAGATAAATTCTCGACGTACTTCTCCTGGGACAATGTCATCGCGTTGTACTGTGCTCACCTTGACAAAGTCCCGCGGGAGGGATGAAACGTTGGCAGGAGTTTTAAAGTCTTTTTGTTCTGATGGTTGGAAACCTTTATTGTGTATAACTTGATATGTGCTTTTAAAATATTTTTAGACAATTTGGTGCAATCTTAAAAGGCTTTTATCTCTTCTATTAACTTCTACATGGCTTTTAAACCCATATACCCTGCTTCCTTGAAAATTGTGCCAAGCAATGAAAACTTTCACACTACATTGACAATAAATGTTGAAACATCTTGACTTGGTTCGTGTTGTCCACCATCACTGCTTTCTTTTCCTGCTGTAGCTTGAGCTTCATTTCCTTCCTGGTTCGTTCATGTTGCCCACGTGAAACCCCCCCCCCCACCTGCCCAATCAGAGCTATTTTAGCTCTCTCGGACCTGCTCAGCTGTTTTTGGAAGTTCAATAAAAGTTCAGTAAGAGATCAAACAAGCAGCAATAAAGCTCCATTACTGCCAATTTTTAAGTGACAAGTGAGTAAATTCCATCCTGGTTTTTAATTCATACATTGAAGAAGATTGCATGCAGCAGCAGTATAATGAACTGAACTGTTAAAGGATCATGTCCTTTATTTTCTAGAAACACAGAGTAGTTCATTTTTGTTTAATAATATTATACAGCTATCCAACCAAAGAGTAGCTTTGTTTAGGTGCTCAAATAAAGTAATTATAGACAAACATGGGTTTTCCCCCTAAACTCAGATTGCAATTCTTGGAAATTAATTTAATCATGAGTGCATGATTTCTAGGAAAGACTTTTGCCACAACACAACCTGCTGATACTTGTTTTTCCAGTATTTATTTTACTAATGGGTTTTTACACAGTAGGTCGTCTTTGGTTAAAGCATATAATTCGCACATAAAAAGAACATTCATTTCACATAAAGATATTCTGAAAATACATATACAGTACAGATATAGCATGCGTGATAATCTCTAGTCAATATCGTACAAATATGACCGGGATTCAAAGAAGCATGCAACTTTTTGTTCCTTGTGTCCAAAGGAATGTTTGACTTAACATTTCTGGTTGCTAAACAATATTTAAAACTGAAATAAATTTCAAACCGCACAATCCTAACCAACTTTCCAGCACTGGTGCAGCCGCAATGCAATCCCAAGGTAAGGGAACAAATGTTCCCTCACCTTGAAGAGGCCTTCATGATTGCCCCTGCACTGCAAAATGCAGTGTGCGCCCTGTTGGCATGGCTATACTGGTGCTGGAAAGTTGGTTAGGATTGCGCTGAAAATCAGATTATGGTGTACAATGGACAGGGAAGGAAAGTTTTGCAAAATGCCTGAACTTTTATTTAGCATGCTTGAGCCATTGGGAGAATCCAAAGCAGGTCTTTGTATTCTAGTCAATGTAATTATTTCTGGGCGGGGTGGTGTCGGAGGTCAATCACGTGGGTAACTAACAGAGGACCCACCTGGTCAGTCTTACCCATGAGCTTGCAGTACCAATAGTGGTGGTAGCAGCTAGGGTGCTGTCAGGGTGCTAAAAGGGCCCAATTGCTGGACTTTGCCCTGTTCCTGATTAGGAAAGCATGTCCTTATAATACCATTACCTAATCCAGCAGAGGCAATTTGTATATGAAAACCCGCAAGGCTCAAAATCTTAAAGTTGCTCCTTCTCAAGACTACCTGTTCTTCAGGGAAAGAACCCAAACTTCACAAATTATGGTTGCTTGTTCCGCTATTTCCTTACCTAATGTTTGGAAATGAGTTTCCCAGTGAAGATTTCTCTTCAGAAACGTACCCCATGTGTCAAAAGGATGTCATGCATTTGAGGGAAACTCAAAACGCAGCTGAGTGCATTGTGCATTGTGCTTTTGGGGGGAGTGGAGAGATTAATCCCATTCTGCAAAGTCAGAGTTGATCGTTCTTATCCAGTGTTTAGCAAAAAATGATGGGTTTTGGAGCCTTGCATTCAGCATTCAGGAGTTGCAGCATGTTGCTGCATGTGGTGATCTCTGGATCTGCGTCATTGTATTCATCATATGGGGTGCCACATTACTTTTACAATATTATATAACTGTGAAATGGCTTCTGTTTCTCCTCACCCCTTCTCCTTTCCACATCACACATTCCAAGCTCTTGCACATTTTATATATTTTCAAATAGCATAGGCAGACAAGCGAATGCTGATGGATACATATTTCAACATGCAGTTTGTCTAGGGTTTAAATCTGTATGGTCTTGTATTATTTCAGTAACCAAAAAGTCAAGATAGTGGGATTTGTTAGTTATGAGTTTGTAAGACTCTCATTAATTTATTAGATCTTGTGGCTGGGCATTACTGCGTCTTGTCATTCTGAATAAGAGTGGTCCACCATAGTGGAACATAGCATTTTGCTTTTATCCCTGAGGATGTGGCTTTGCCTCCTCCAGAAAAATAATGGGTCAGTTGTTTCTAAGAATGGCTTCCTTGTTGGATGAAGAAGTAGGGGTTGCAAAAGGAAGTCTTGTGCTCCCTTTTTCTACAGTTCTCCAGCAGAGTCCCCATCTCAGTCAGTGGGGAGATGTGCAGGTTGTCCCTGCATCAGGAGTTTGCTCATCTCTGCTGCAGGGGAGATGCATAACAGGACATAAGGTTTATCTTTCCAGATCAGACAAAGTCCACTGAGTCTACTGCTATAGCTAGTACTTTATTTATTTATATCCCACCCTTCCATTCCCTATCAAGAGATGCCCTGTCAAGTGGCTTACGGTATTTTTTCTACATATTAATAGAATGCAAAAATAAAGGGGAACCTGTCTGTCTTCTCCTTCTAAGAAGGCAGGAGGGACACTGTTTCACTCACCAGGGGATGGTGGTGATGGGCACTGGCGGAACATGTGTGGAGCGCGTGGAGCAGGAGCTCCAGGCGGGCGGGGGGGCGCTCGGAGCACTTATTGTCGTGAAGCGCCACGTTGTATCCGCCCTCCCTGGAGCCCGTTCGGCTCCAAAATGAGTTCAAAACGGGCAGGGGGCGCGTCGACATGACGCGACGCAGGCCCTGCCCCCACACGCCGGGCGCCGGGAAGGCGTCCGTCATTTCTGATGATGGGGACTCCTCATCTTCCTGGCTTTTCTTTTTTACCTGTACAATAATTATACAGTACTCCCCCCATATCTGCTGGGGATATGTTCCAGGCCCCTCTGTGGATACTTGAAACCGTGGATAGGAGCGAACACCCCCTCCATGGTTTCCTGAGAGGCCCCCGCCCTGCCTCCCCTGCAGGCAGGCGTGCGCCCCCCCCAGCTCTTATTTTTCTTTCAGCAAGTTTTTTTTCTTCCTTAAAACAAACAGAGAAGCAGCCTCCATTGCAAGAGCCTCTCTAGGACTTAGTCTCATTATACTTGCCTGCAATAAGCAGCCAGAGGCTGCTTCTCCTGTTTGTTTAAGGAAGAAATGAAGCTTACTGGGAAAAAAAGTAAAAGCCTGGGGGGAGGGGTTCCCCACGATCCGTGGATAACAGAAACCGTGGATAGCGAATCCGTGGATATGGGGGTCCGCCTATATTCTTCTGGATGACAGCTAATGTATAACTCACAATTTTGTTTAATGTATTAAGGCTGTATTTTTATGAATGACACAAGATTTATGATGTCCTTCTCCCTCATTTACTTGCTGTGATTTGTTACATGATAAAACATTTAATAACCACATTCATGTCATCCAAAAATGTTAATAGCTTGTTTTCCATTAAGGATAACATTATGTGGTTAACTTTGCTGGATTTTCTCTTTAAATGAATGTATGAAATACATGAATTTACTTAGATTCCTCTGCATCTTCTGAAGGTTTGTGGCAGGTTATATTATCTAAATAATATTTAGTTTACTGTGTTAAATAAAACTTCAGTTTTTTGTTAGACCATAATTTGTCATCTTTCAGAACTGAGCAAGGTTTTTACAGTTCAGCTACACCTCCTCCCATACTGCCAGCTTCATTCAATACAGTGTTGCCTGGTGTTTTAACTGTTTTAGTAGTTTTATAGTGCAATCTTATACATGTTTACTCAGAAGTAAGTCTTACTGTGGGACTTATTCCCAGGAAAGTGTTATAGCAGTGGTTCTCAAAGTTCTCCCTGCAAGGTGGGGAGAACTTTGAGTGCTTGCGGGGTGGGGCCAGTGGCAGCAGCAATCCCAGGGATTGCCGCCGGCACCAGGAAACAAAGGTGTGCACTTACCAGGGGTCCTGGAGCCCTCTGGAGGGTTCGGGGAGGCCTGCATTTGTGAAAACTGGAAGTGGTCGTAAATCACCACGGTGCAGCAATCTGAAGCTCGGGGAGGCCTGCGGAGGGTAGCACAGGCCTCCCTGAACCCTCCGGAGGGCTCCAGGACCCTTGGTAAGTGCACAAAACACCTTTTAAAACTTTTTTCCAGCGCTGGCAGCGATCCCCGGGATGGCCGCCACCGCCATGCTGCCCCTGCCCCTTAAGGGGGCAGGGGACAGCTTTTGGTTCCAATGGTGGGTCACGACTCACCACATTGAGAACCACTAGTGTATAGGATTGCAGTCCTAATGTTTTGATTTGACTGTTGTTTATAGTTTTTAATGTTGTATACAGTGTTCTTATTGTATAGTTCAGAGGTTCTCAACCTGTGGTACGGGTACCCCTAGGGGTACGCGGAGCCGCTGATATAGAGCAGAGGCAAAATCACTAGCCAAATAATGTTATCTGAGAGTTTTTGTGCTTAGGGTGAAGTAAAGAGGCAGGACATAGATGATTATGTGCCAGAAAAATATATTATACTGGCATTGCTGGTGCATTTGCTTTTAAAAAGAATGCCTTTGCATGGAACAGCAAGAATGGGACATATTAATGACTCAGACTTTGCGGTCTTGTGCAAGAAGTCAGAGGGGGAAAATGCCCGTGACAAGATTATTATTAATTAACAGTACCGTATTTTTCGGACTATAAGACTCACTTTCCCCCCCCCAAAAAACATGGGGGGGAAAGCGTGCGTCCTATGGTGCGAAGCCTAGGGTTGGGGGTGCTTCGGGGAGGCCTGTGGGGGCTTCGGGAAGGCCTGCGCGAGCCCCCACAGGCCTCCCCGATGTTTAGTTCGGCCAAAAATAGCGATTTTCGGCCGACCTGAACATTGTAGAGGCCTGCAAGAGGCTCGCGCAGGCCTGCACGAGCTTCTGCAGCCCCCCCCCCCGATGTTCAGTTTGGCCGAAAATAGCGATTTTCAGCCATTTCCGGAAATGGCCGAAAATAGCTATTTTCGGCCGACCTGAACATCGTAGAGGCCTGCAAGAGGCTCGCGCAGGCCTGCGCGGGCTTCTGCAGGCCTCCCCTATGTTTAGTTCTGCCGAAAATAGCAATTTTTGGCCATTTCCGGAAATGGCCGAAAATCGCTATTTTCGGCCGAACTAAACATCGTAGAGGCCTGCAAGAGGCTCGCGCAGGCCTGCGCGAGCCTCTGCAGGCCCCCCCGATGTTCAGGTCTGCCGAAAACATCGTAGAGGCCTGCAGAGGCTCGCGCAGGCCTCCATGAAGCCCCCACAGGCCTCCCTGAAGCGCCCCCAAGCCCAGGTAAGTAAAATTCTTTTTTTTTGTATTTTATGCTCCATATGATGCATGCGTCCTATGGACCGATGCGTCCTATGGAGCGTAAAACACGGTATTTATATACCGTGTTTCAACAAAAAGATCACAAAGCGGTTTACAGACAAAAATCAAATGATTAACTGGCTCCCTGTCCCAGAAGGGCTCACAATCTAAAAGAGATGCACAACACCACCACAAAACAGCCACCAGAAAAGACACTGTGCTGGGGTGAAAGGGGGGCAGTTACTCTCCCCCTGCTAAATATAAGAGGAGCACCAATTGAAAAAGTGCCTCTTGCCCAGTTAGCAGGGGTGTATTTCCCTTGTGTGGAAAGAATGTGCACTTCACCACAGGAAATATACCTGTGTTTCTCCCCTTCGCCCAAGACTTGAAAGAATAGAGGAAGGAAGCATGTGTCATTGTCACTTCCCCTCTCACCAGATCCAAAGGCACTACCCATAAAGTTCTTCATAAGCAAGGTGTAAAAATCAAGAGCTTCTTGTTTTAATGTGTAATAATAGATTTTAAAAAAGAATAATATATTGAGAAGAATGAGATGAATAGATTTTAAAAAAGAATAATATATTGAGAAGAATGAGATGATTTTTTTTATATCTGCAAGAGAATTTTCCATACACAGTGATTCCTCAAGCCTGTGCCAAAGCATGGCAGCACCCTAATATAGCATACTAAAATTGTTCTAACACAAGAGAGATATTACGTGCGAGATGAGAAATATAGTTGGTACTGTGAGAGGGTGCAAATCATAATAAAAGCAAAACAGCGCGGAGCAATGAACTGAATTAAAAGGAGGTAATTATGTGACAATGTTCTCTCTCAACTAAAAGCCCTCATGGAATTTGCTACTTATTTCTGCAGCTACTGTGGAACATTTTTAAACTGTGTGTGACAGGTGTTTCTCAAGTTCTCTCATACTGTAGTCCAGTGTTTCCCAAACTTTTTCAACCTGCGGCTTCCTTGACCATTGGCAACCATTGGCCACGGCTCCCCATTACATTATGTTGATGCCTGCCAATTGACATTGCACTGTTCTCCAAGAGGATTCCGTAGCACTCCGCGGCTCCCCTGGCTGGTTTCCGCGGCTCCCCTGGGAGCCACGCCTCCCAGTTTGGGAACCAGTGTAGTCCAAAATGTAATGGGCTTTGTCTTGTGCATCTGTGTTTCTTTGGGTTTCTTGGGGCCCAATCCTAATGGTCCGCTACGCTGCCAGAATTCATGCTCTGGCTGCGCAGCTTGCTATATGGTTGTCGCAAAAGGCGACATGCCATATGGCATGACCTGGGCACAAGCAGTGAGTTTAAAGGTTAAAGGTCCAGGTGGCCAGGGTTTTGTGACAGCTCTGATGCCTCATCCCCACACAGAGTTCTGTCTCCTCTATGCCTCTCTTGCTCTTTCCCTGGCCTTGCTAGTGTAGCGTAGCCCGGCCCCAATGGGCCTCCTCAGATGTATGCCAGCTGTTTAGCTGGCGGAAGTAAGAGGAGGCCATGTAACAGCCACGCCGGCCGGGATGGGAATATGGTGGCCGCCATCCCCGTCCCCTCACCACCTGGACCACCCTCACACCCGCTGGGGGATCTCTTACCTGACTCCGGCGGCAGCAGGGGCAATCCGGCGGCGAAGTAAGGCCCTTGCTCTAAAGTCATCGCAAACGTGCTTTATGGCATGTTCGCGACAGCTTCCAGCGGCTGAGCGCTCACTCCGCTGCCAGTTTTTTTGCACAGGATTGTGCTGTAAGTGAGTGAGTGGTTGCACAGTAGGCTCCTTCCCACCCTCTCAGTGTTGCGAATTTATAGTGCCTCCTGATGGTCTATGACAGGGGTCCTCAAACTTTTTTCGTTGGGGGCCAGTTCACTGCCCATCAAACTGCTGGTGGGCCAGACAGTTAGGGGCGGGACTATAGCCCCCCGTGCGTCGCCCCCCACTTGCCGCATCACCCCCCGATTGCCGCATCACCCCCCCCACCGGGTACTCATCGCTCGCTCGCCCGGTGCTTGGTCCTCTTCAGTGGCTCAGCCGCTTCTTACTAGCGCAGGCAAAGGCAAGCTAAAGCGGCACATGTGCACAATGCTGCTTTAGCCTTGCCCTCAGAAGGGCCGGACGTTCGGCCCTTCTGAGGGCAAAGCTTCAAGCGGCATTTTGCGCATGCGCCGCTTTAGCTTGCCTTTGCCTGCGCTAGTAAGAAGCGGCTGAGCCGCCGAAGAGGAGCAAGCACCGGGCGAGCGAGCGGTTGTAGCGGCAGGGTGGGTGGCCGGCCAGGCAGGGGCCAGATTTGGCCCGCGGGCCATAGTTTGAGGACCACTGGTCTATCATATCCGACAATTTGGCACCACCTATGTCCCAAAGGTGCTAGATTATTGGAAGTCTACGGTATGTATCCCTGTGGATTTAAAACTTTTCTGCTTCAGAAGTACCAAAGAGAATGTGTGAGTGAGTCCTTCATCTTCTTCCATATTTCCTATGTAGCTTCTTCTGCATCCCTGCTGCAGGGTCATGTGTGAGATCTAGATGCATCTTTTTTATCTCTCCATGTCCGAGTGAAAGTGGGGATGTGCAAGACACTGCTTTTAGTGTTGTATCAGAGTGTAGAAAGCAGACACAAGTCACTTGCTCATCCTCTTCTTATGTTCTTATAATACCTGAAGCAACTTCCATTCTCCATAGCATCTTAGGCTGTTTCCTGAAAGAATACTGTACTGTGTTTGTTGGGTTATGGCTTTGTTTGCCCTGTTGAGGCCACTGCAGAGGTGTCATATTGATTGTAAATACTGCTGGTTCCATTTGCATACAGTGGAGACTAGTACAGTATCTGGAATACGCACATGCTGATTATATTTTGCTTTGTGCGGTAACTGCAACACCACGTTTTTCTGTTAGATCACATTTTCCATGAAGCGTATATGACGGCAAGCGACATGCTGACATCGTTAGGGATTCATATTTTTCTATATAAGAAATTAACGGCTCAATCTTATCTGCTGTTTATGATGGCGGACCGTGCGTTCCACCATCATAAACGGCGCAGTGCTGCCATAGATGGCGCACCACTGCTGAGCATGAAGTCGAAATGGCCAGCAGCTCTCCACTCACAAACGGTGGAAACAGCCCACCCAGGCCACACCAGAGCAGGTAAAGCGGCAGCAGAGGAAGATCAGGGTGGTTTGGGGAGGAACCAGGGGCAGGAGGGGGTGGATCTCAGCTGCAATCACATGCACTGGATCCTATCCCACTTTCCCAGCCCGGGTCTGCCTCCTTTTTCTCCTAATACTTACACTAGCTACATAGTTGGCATGGGTCTGAGGAGACCCATAGGCAACCAGAAGGCCTACCAAGAGATAGTTTTTTACTTACCTCTCATTTGCGTTCTGGTCGTCTCCCCCCCCCCCCCCCCAAATAGCATGCAGTGTTGATGCAGCAACATGCTATTGAGTAGCGGGAAACAGGATTGGGTTGTAAGTTCAGTTAACTGAAAGCACAACAAATGCATTTCTTTTCTTAGGACTTAAAAGGAATAATAATTGTCTAACTATGAATGCACAAGAAAAAAAACAGAATTTCAGTATGTACATATTGTTGCAGGCCAATTTGCAGTATTTATGAACAGATTGTTATGCAGTTGTATAATCTTACTAATGCAAAAGCAACAGAAAAGTAACAATGTATCATAAAGGCTTATCCTAGAGAATCCTCAGATATATATTATGCTATTTATTTTGAGACATGAAGATCCTGTCAACAAGTACTAAATGAGCTATGTGATTGCTGAGAAAGAATCACTGAGTTTCTATGATGTGGTAGCTGAAAAAAACACAGGAGATGTATCATCTAGACACTAAGAAAGCTACAGAAATCTGTAAAGATATGCCACTGCATACGAACATGAAGAATGACATGGAAGTGACTAATCTCAGAGTACAAGCAAAACCCTTTGATGTCATGTAAGCAATAGATAATGTCAAACTTTTTTATATTGATTCCAAAAGTAGTCAATGTATTGGGGGAGGGGGTTCACACTCTAAGCTTATTCAGCTTATATGGAGGAAATATAAGCTTATATGGAGGAAGCTTATATGGAGGAAACGTCCATCACAGCTTACAAGCCATGATGGGGATAAGCAACCTCCTGGTTTAGGAGTAGGTTTTCTTTGTGCCAGGTGCAAGGGAGTGGTGACAGGATACAAGTATCTTGTTGTCTTGTGCTCCCTGAGGCATCTGGTGGGGCCACTGTGTGATACAGGAAGGTGGACTAGATGGGCCTTTGGCCTGATCCATCAGGGCTCTTCTTATGTTCTTATGTTCAGTTCTTTATTGTCCATAGCCCTTTGGAAATATTGTTTGAGAACTAGACGAATGGACATAGGGAGGGCAACAGAATGGTAGCAGACTTGTCCTCCAACCTACACGGATTAATTTAAACACATTGAGCTGTATATGAGGGTTCTTTGCACATGCTCTAATGAGACCCAAAGTACACATTATGCTTACTATATGTCAATGTATTTAAAAGCTTATTTTTCCTTACATGTAACAATTTTGATTGGTTCCATGGCATATAGTGGGTATTTACCTTTACCTCTATGCTGTTTTCCTGCTGAAAATCATTCCCCCCCCCCAAAAAAAAACAGTTATTTAATTCTTCAAGTGGCATTTCAGCAAATTGCACTTTAAGGGTTAAATAGCTTTGGTGTGATTTTTGGTGGAGAAATGGTAAAGAGTTAGCTACCCTGTATCTGCATCATTCCTCGATTTGACTCCATATGAGTATACTGTACATTTCTTGTCACTTGGTAAACAAAATGTACAGTTTAGGTTTGAATCCATGTACTATTGGCTGGTAGAGTAGCTTATCAGTGCAACGTTGCATGTTCCCCCTTAACTGCATTCATTTATCCCTCAAATAATGTCTGAGAGACATTATTTGAGCTGGTCGCTGATTGCCCTTAGATGATGGAAGTGTGTTTACATCCGGGCTTTGATCTTCATGGTCTTTTAAATTGTCTCCTGTGAGTTATGGGGGATTTCTGAAGATGCCACAAGTGTACGTGTGCGAAACGTCAACGTTTTAACATCTGTGATATTTATTTATTGAAATAAATTGTTTTTTGATACGACGGAGTTTTCCTGGCAAACATGCAAATTTTTAATTTGATAATCTGGTCACGTCGCAACAGCTTACAAAAATAATCTGCTGGGGTCCAGTGCCCAATAAATTTTTGCATCCCCCTCAAGTCCCAAAAAAAATCATTACGTTTAATGTTAACCATGATAATTAATTGATAATTAATTGATAATCCCAAAACATTCACAGAAATGTAACATTTCATCCCCCCCAGATCCTTACAGTACAGTACACACCCTGATAAAATTGTGTGCCCCTATGGGGGAGAATTATTTATTAATTCAATAAATAATAAATAATAATTTATTATAATTTATTATAAATGGCACCCCCCCAGAGGCCTGGCACCTGGGGCCCCAGGTCCCCCCCTTAGCTATTCCACTACTGTTTAAAATAGCATCTATGCTATTATTTTAAACACATTGGTGTTTAAAGCAGGCACGATGGAGCTGGGTGACAAAACAAGATGTTGCTCTATATCTCAGCAACATACTTGAGTTCTGTGATCAAGATCTCTAGTTCCTTTTGAAGCTGAAAGCAGCCATGGAGAGGAGAAAATTGGCCATTGTGCTGGGGGAGGGGGATTAACTTTTACTCCCCCAGGTATTATTGTTGTGATTTAAATTGCTCACCCAGCTGCTATTTGCCCTGCAGATGAAAGCATTCACATACAGATCTCCTTTGCCTCACTCCTTGCATCCTCTGGCTTCTTGGGCTAAGTTGGAGAAGGAATTCTGACTCTCTTTCTTAAAGTCATAGCAGAATATGGTATAGGCCGGGCATGGGACATGTTATAGGGCTTGAAGCAGGTCTGTGCCTGGTCAGTATCTGGATAGGAAACTGCCTGGGATTGTTGTTCATGCCACCTTGACCTCCATCATGAAACAAAGGTGGGGTCTATATAAAACATTAAAACCATTTTTTAAGACTAACTTGTGTCAAGCTAGTAAGAATGAAGTCAGGTCACTGAAGATCTTGAAAAGTGTTTCCAGTACAGACCTAACACAGAGCCCTCATCTCTAGGGAGTCTGCTTTTTGGGATCTTTATTCAGTATTGTCTGGAAAGGAGGGGAAAGGTTTCCAAGCTCATGTAAATTACCTAACCCAGCAGTTCCCAACCTTTACTTGAAAGGAAGGGAACTGGTAAGTGCGTGTGACCCGGCAGGAGGGCAGGAGGGCAGCAACGGCATTTCCAGGTTCCCGCTGCTGCTGTCAAAAGAAAAAAAGGGGGGTTGAACTTACCCGTCTGCAGTGGCGGCGAGAACCCCAGTTTTGCAACCTAAGTTCAAAACCCCTTTTTTTCTTTTGGCGGTTGCAGAAACCCGGAAGTGCTGTCACCGCTGTCCTGCCCTCCCGCCAGATCACCACGCCCCTTAAGGGGGTAAATGTCGGTACCCACTGGCCTGAGGGGGGCGCAACCCACAGGTTGGGAACCACTGTCCTAACCTAATTACAGGGTACATGTTTACTCAGAAGTAAGTCAAACTATTTTCAATGAGCATGGTATGAAGATTCTCATGGCTTGTTGTATTATGTAAAGAAAACAAAGTTATGGGTCTTGCAGCCATGTGATTTTATTGAAGGAAAGAAAAAACTCTAGTCCCCGCTGACGTTTCACCCTGCACTTAGGGTTTCTTCAGAGCAAAAACCTGGCACCAGCCAGTAGATGTTAACTGCCAGTGGAATGCCTGGAAAGTTTAAAGGGACATTGCTGCTTAATCAGAACCGGAAGTGTCAATCTTCGCTGTGACCGGAGATAACCTTTGCTGGTGCGATGTCTTAATCAAGAACGGAAACCAGATCTTGTTCACAAATACCAGTTCTTGTTGGTGGTTCAGAGGGTTCAAAGCCCTCCTTTGAGAAATTACAATTGCCTCCAAATTTCTTCTCAGTCTGTTTTTAGACTCGCTGAACAGTGAACGAGTTTCCTCGAAAGCAATTGAGTGCCCGGTTTGAGCCACGTGTGTTGCTATTGCCGATTTCTCTTCCGATTACTGAACACAATGGGGCTTGCTTCTAAGTAGACATGCCTAGGATTGTGCTCTAAGATTTAACAAGCTATACCTGCCCACATTCCTTCTCTTAAAGGTCTAGAACTCTGTCCCGGTTGGAGATCTGGTAAGCCTAGGCATATGAAGCTGCCTGATACTGAGTGAGACCATTGCTCCATCTAGCTCAGTTTCGTCTTACAATGACTGGTAGCAGCTCTCCAGGGTTTCGGTCAGGGCCACCTTGTGATGCTGGGATCTTCTTCATGCAAAGAAAATGCTCTGCCACTTCAGGTGGTGCTCACTGTAGTTAGGCTATTGTAACTGCTCACTGTAGTTAGGCTATTGTAACTAACGCACTCTTTTCCTAACTCTCCATCGAAGGCCACTTTGTGTTTCAGGGATGATCCGTTCAGAAATCGTACTGATGTTCTGCCTTCTTACATGGAGCCTTATGTTTTACCTTCCAACACCAAGATCAGTCTTATTGTATGATATCTAATTTTGAACATCTAGAAAGAAGTTGGGATGAATACTGTACATGTTGTTTAAATAACAACAGTATGCAAGTTCCTGTTGTGTTTTTCCAGATACCAATATAACCGGGTTGTTGTTATTGTTGAAGTTTGGAGGTCTCATTGTAATTGAATGTAAACATTATATATTGTGAAATAGAATGAGTCATATTTTACATTGGACTGCAGTCTGTGGATTATTTAGTGAAGCTCTTTGACGGTCTGATCCTGTTCTTGAAATACTAGGAAAAAAACTCCCTTTGAAATGAATTGGAATTCTGCCTGAGTAAACCTCATAATAATATTCTGTGAATAAGAGGCCTCTTTAATGTCAGTTCCAACTGAATTAGAAAGACAGAGTGATTATTATATAGCGGCCCCATGCAGTTCTGTTTGAGGTGATTTTAGTAATCAAATTAGGCTGATATCGCCATACGAAAGTTGCACTGTGTTAATGTGATATATACTCCTAGGGAACATTTTAAAAGTGTCCTTATCTGCAGTACTAATTAGATGTGTAATTTAATGCCTTTAACTGATTTATCAACAGCTCAAGTTGTTTGTAATTTAGGATTTGGGAACATCTCACCACGTACAGAAGGTGGAAAGATATTCTGCATCATCTATGCCTTACTGGGAATTCCTCTCTTTGGTTTTCTGTTGGCTGGAGTTGGAGATCAGCTAGGGACCATATTTGGGAAGGGAATTGCCAAAGTAGAAGACACATTTGTTGTGAGTATGCCAAGCATGTTTTTTTCTGTACCTTTTAAAAATGTGTTCTTAAAGGATAGCAGAGATCTAGCATTCACAACAAAACAACCATTAATAGTTTGTATGTCGTGTTTTCAAGAGTAAACAGTACAGCAAAACGTTGCACACTCATTTTTCGCTTCATAAAGTAATGATTACTTAGAAATGAAATTTTGCTCTTGACTTTATGAGCTAAATTAGACATTGCAAACTAACACATATAGTTTGTCCTTCACAGAGGTTTTTTTTTTTTTTACTATAAGGCTAAGCAGCTTTGGGAAGAGGGGAAGATGGAACACAGAAGCACTGGACAGAGGCAGCGTTTAACCTTTTCCCTGCCTTCTGCTTCTTATGCAGCGACAAATCACTCCCCTCCACAGGGTCTCACACCCATATTTGTGACAAACACAATTCCATGGCTAGAGTGACTGGTTTGAAATGGAGAGGTAGGGTCAGGTAAAGCCTTAAGCATTGTTGCTACTTTTGTGCTTCATATGATCCCTTCTGAAAGCTGATTCTTTTTCTCCAAAAAAAAGAAATCATCATGAGGGTGAGTTACATACATTAGTCTGTACGATCTCAGATGCTTCTGTGATGTCTTTGCCAAGAGGTTTTTGTTTTGTTTTTGCTTTGAAATTTATTGCATAAGAAAAGCAAAAGGGGAAAGGAAGCTGAATGAGAGGGCAATGGAAAAGAATCATTACATTCGGCTTAATAGTAAGAGCAAGCACAAAGTAAAACATATGAAGTTTTGTTTCAGTTGTCCCACTGGTTTTAGGTGTCATAACTACAGAAACAATTGGAAAATAAGGCACAATCCTTAAAAATACACCCTTGAATAATGTCTCTGGAAAACCAAGCTCTTCAGATTATGGCTGCTGTGATGCTACACCAGTGTTTTCTGGAGCAAACACATAAAGGGTGGAGGTCAGACACGCCATTCCCATAGCAGTAATAATGTATGGAGCAGCCTTAGGACAAAGGGAAACGCAGAACTAATTTCATGTCTGAGATTATTTTGCTTTCTAGTTCATTCCAAATCAATAACATTTTCCTCTGTAGCAACTCTGTAAAACTTTCTGCATGGAGTGACTTTGGTGACAATTTTATTACATTGTTGATCATCATCCTGGGAAATGAATTCCTTGAAGGAGAAAGGTACTGAAACAAAATAAAACTAATTAATATAGCCAAAGTAACTCAAGACATAATGAAATAAAGTGTATATACATTTTAAATTATTTTAAATTTTGTGCATTATGGAGTTTTTGACTCACAGTTTCTTGTTACGGAAATCATCTCCTCCTGCTATGGGCATTGTCAACTCAAACTGTGTTTATCATGTGACAACTGCTACTATTACATGATGGCTTTATCCTATGAAATGGCTGTTGTTGCTCAGCTATCATAGATGGAGTTGAATAAAGATATGCTTCCTTTCACTGGAGGCAGTTTTTCCAGAGAGAAGCTTATAGGGACATTACAAATATTGTTTAATCAAGGAATCAAATTAACTGAACTTTTGATAGATGAAAAAGTGCTGATTAATCGTGCAGCATAGTCTTAAAAACATTAAAACTGCCAGCATCATCTTAAAAGAACTTACAGCCCAATCCTACGTAAGGATCTGCCGGGCGGCCGAGGCTAGGTCTGCCGCCTGTAACTTGTGCAGGATTGCGCTGTTAGTCTTACAGTGCAATCCTAACCAACTTTCCACTGCTGGTGCAGCCGCATTGCAACCCCGAGGTAAGGGAACAAATGTTCTCACACCTTGAAGAGTCCTCCATGACTGTCCCTGCAGTGCAAAATGCAGTGTGCGCCCTGTTGGCACGGCTACACCGGCGCTGGAAAGTTAGTTAGGATTACGCTGTTAGAAACATTAAAACTTAGCAACATCTTAAAACAAGTATTTCTTCTTCTTTTAGACACAGTAGGATATATCTCTTCTAAGATGACAACTGTCAAAATATACACATGTACCATCTAAAAACAAAGATGTGTGTGTGTGTGTGTGTGTGTGTGTGTGTGTGTGTGTGTGTGTGTGTGAACTATTGTTTTTACTCATATGCACATTTTATTACAGCTTACTTCATTACACTTTATTATTTATGCTCAGCTATCATAGATGGAGTTGCTTATGTAATGGGCAGCGCAATCCAGTGCAAAGATCCGCGTATGACGCAAAGGACCAGCCGCAGGATCCTATGCCCTTCCCGGGAGTGCAAAGATCTATAGGGTTATAGAGAGATCAGCTGAAATCATGTCCCTCTTTTGTGAGTAAGGAAGTGCTTTCTGTACATGGAAGACACAACCCAGAAGACTCATTTAAATTAGAAATGTGTGGTTCCTAATAAACCTGCTAAGGATCATGCTGCAAGTGTGAAAAGAGGCCAATGGGCATATGTTTATACATTTGTTGGCCTCACCCATTCATTCCTTTTTTGTAGCAAACCAATAGCTTAATGCTTAATGGGTTGGACAGTCATTGCATTTCATTGAAATACACCTGCTTGAGGAAGAGTGTTCTGCATAGTTTAGAATCAGCTTCCCAGAGAGAACCACCAGGCCACCTCACTATTAGCATTCAGGTTAACAGTAAATGATGTTTTCTCCCTGCCTTTGAAATGGTTAACAGATTCCATTGCCATCCTTTGTTTGTTTGTTTGT
This sequence comes from Plestiodon gilberti rubricaudatus, assembly GCA_026170595.1. Lineage (NCBI taxonomy): Eukaryota > Metazoa > Chordata > Lepidosauria > Squamata > Scincidae > Plestiodon > Plestiodon gilberti. The sequence goes on from JANXHW010000001.1 coordinate 26,846,201, forward strand.
TTTACCACTAGTGCTGTTTTGTTATGTGATTTGTTTTTAGACTTTTGAACATTGCTTTCAGTTCTTTTTAGCAAGATGATTCAAAATTTTACAAATAAATACATGCATATGTACATACATGGGCACACGCGCGCACACACACACACTCAAATATTTTAAAAATAAAATATTATTATTATTTATTACATTTATACCCCGCTTTTTTCCCCCATAGGGGGGACCCAAAGTGGCTTACAATAAAAACAAATAATAAAATACAAGATTTTGGAATCATAAAACCGTGAATATATTATTATTATTATTATTATTATTATTATTATTATTATTATTATTATTATTTATATAACCATAAAATAAAGTATTCTGTTTTTCTAATTGAAAGGACCACTTCATCCCACATGAGTTTTCTTAAAATTTAAGCTCATCAGCAGAGATTCTCTAGATTTCCTTGCCTTCTGATGTTAAGAGGGTAGTGACAGGAGAATGGACCTTGTCAGTAGTGGTTCCCTGTTTTTTATATTCTATCTCCAGAAAGGCCCACTTGCAGAGTCCCTTGTAAAAGATTACAGGAACTGTGTGGAGCCCTACTTATGTGGGGGCAGCTCCGAACATCATCAGCAAGCTCTGGAGTACAGATGGGCCCCCGTATCCGCTGGGGATATGTTCCAGGCCCCTCCGTGGATACTTGAAACCGTGGATAAGAGCAAACACCCCCTCCATGATTTCCTGAGGGCCCCCCACCCTGCCTCCCCTGCAGGCAGGCATGCTTGCCCCCCCAGCTCTTATTTTTCTTTCAGCAAGCTTTGTTTCTTCCTTAAAACAAACAGAGAAGCAGCCTCCATTGCAGACAAGTAGAACGAGACTAAGTCCTAGAGAGGCTCTGCAAGGTTTCTGTTAGGTTTCTGTTAACCTTGCAGAGCCTCTCTAGGACTTAGTCTTGTTCTACTTGCCTGCAATAAGCAGCCACAGGCTGCTTCTCCTGTTTGTTTAAGGAAGAAACAAAGCTTACTGGGAAAAAAGTAAAAGCCTGGGGGGGTCCCCACGATCCGTGGATAACTGAAACTGTGGATAGCGAATCAGTGGATATGGGGGCCCACCTGTACCGTTAAAGAGACTGCATGGGACTTGGATTCTAGCTGCGCAGTCACATGGCTGCACAGCTTAGAGAGAACAGTGCCCACTTGGTACTGAACCTGAAGACCTTTCAGTGTCAGGCAAATACATTACGAGCGCAATCCTCCGTAACGTTAGAACGGCGGAGCACGCGCTCCACCATTCTAACATGTTGCGAATGTGCCGTAAAGCACGTTCGCAACTACTTCAGAGTAAGGGAGGCAGGCACAAGGCCGGCTTCCCTCACTCTGTCACTGGACCAGGATGCGGCTGCCGGCGGAAGGTAATAGCTCCCGCCGGCGGCCGTGTGGGCGGTCCAGCGGGCGAGGGAGGGGGGCCATTGGCCTAGCCGGCCTGGGAGGTGGCAGTGGATGGCATCCGCCATATCCCTGTCCCCGCCGGGCCGGCTAGGCCGTTACATGGCCTCCTCTACTCCTCTAAATTCGAGGAGGCCTATTGGGCCGACCCCGGTTTACACCCGGGGAAGGGGACCAGCGTCCCCTTCCCCGAGTAGACCTCCGGCCCGCCATCGGACGGGCAGCCCAGGCTCAGGATCCAGCGGGCGACCCTGGGCCGGATCCTTACACAGGATTACGCTGCCCTACAGTATTTGCCCAAACTTTTCAGAAATTAGTCTAATTCGTTTTAATGCCATAGAGTCTATGGCATAGACAATATTACTGCCACTACGGATTATTACTGTAAGAAATGCTTTTATCTTCCTACTGTTTCTATCTTTTGTCTTGTAATGTATTTGTTTTTATAATTATGTAGACTACCCTGGGAGTTTTTAACTTAAAAAGCAGCTTAAAGATAATTTCAGTATATAAACAAACAATTCTCTCTTCCACCCTCCCTTTTTGTTTGTTCTTATTTTCTAGAAATGGAATGTGAGTCAGACAAAGATTCGCATCATATCAACAATAATATTCATACTGTTTGGCTGTGTGCTCTTTGTTGCTCTCCCTGCAGTCATATTCAAGCACATAGAAGGTTGGAATACACTAGATGCAATTTATTTTGTAGTGATCACCTTAACAACTATTGGATTTGGTGACTATGTGGCAGGTACGTTTTTTTTTAATTAAGGTCTAATTTTAATCAATGTATTTTGTAGAGGTATGTAGAGATGAATACATGATAATTTTATATGATTATGCAACCCAAAACGCGCAAACTGAGGATGCAATCCTAAACACACTTACCTGGGAGTAACTCCCATTGGACCCAATAGGAGTTACTTCTGAGTAGACATGAATAGGATTGCAGTGTGACTTATTTATTCACATATTTATGTACACTGAGTGGTGCGAGGCAGCATACAAGGTTCTCAGCCCCTGCAATTTCATCTTCACAGCAACCCTGTAAGATAGCAACTTCAAGAGGGGTGGCAGTGCTAGTCTTTTACAGAAAAAGCAACAGTATTATAGCACCTCAATGCCTAACCAGTTTACTTCAGCATAAGATACAGTCCACTCCATCAGATGCAAGTGATGAAGTGGACTATCATCCATGAAAGCTGAAGCGTAAATAAACTGGTTAGCCTTTAAGGCACTACAAGATTCTTTGTTGTTCTTCCTGAGAACATGCTGAGAGATAGACTGGCCCAAGGTCACTCAGCTTCATGGCTGAGTAGAGATCTGAACCTGGGTCTCCCCAGTCATAATCTTACACTTACCACTTCCTAGGGAATAAGCCTTATTGAACTCAGTGGAACACATAGGATTGCCTGTAAATGACTTATTGGTATAGACGAGCACTACGGCTTATGAAGGAAATATTTGTTCCCGAAAATCACGTCACTTCGGTCAGTTATATGAATATCAAAAAATCTTCTGCTAGAAATAATGCCCAGTCAAATTGTTTTATTTCAGAAGAAAATAGTATTTCTGATAGCAAGCTCAATTGTGTAATTTTTCCTCTATCTAGTATGCAGAATAAAGGAAGTTTGGGCCACATTGCCTGTCACAGATTATAAACATAAAACCATATGAATGCACCACCATGTTTGAAACAACTTCCCCCAAAAGTGCACAAAGAAGGGTGGGGCATAGCTCCCCAGCATGGTGTATTTCAAATAAAAATATGAACAGATGCTGTAGGCCCATCCCTAGTGATGCAAAGTCGCTTGATTTCTCCTCCGTCCTCATGGTGGTAAATCCCTTTATTCCTGAAGACTTGTTTGTTTGTTTATTATTGTTACCACCTTACCTTGCTAGAGAGCATAGTTGAGCATAGACCAGTTTGACACTCTATCAAGGTTCAAGGGAGGCGATCCTGCTGCAGCAGAAATAGATTTAGGGAAGAAAGGAAGGAGTTTATGTTCTCCTGCAAACGCCTAGCCAGCGGGAAAGGGAAACTACCTCCCCTTTTGTTCACAGGCAACTTGGGGAGGAAAAGAAAGGCCTCCTCTCTCTCTCTCTCTCTCTCTCTCTCTCTCTCTCTCTCTCTCTCTCTCAGCAAGACTGAGAATATTTGCTCCATTTGTGAATGCACACACAGGCTGTTTTGTCTTCACATCAGCCTCTGCATGATTTGAGCACCAAGAAGTCACATGGCTCTCCTGTGCGTGCCAGCACAATTCTCTTTCTTCTGCTTGGGACAGCAAATAAGTATGTAGATGTGTGAGTAGGTTTGATGCTCAGTTATCCTCCTTTCCCTTTCACCTTGATACTGACAGGCAATCCTAATGTCCTCCCACCACATACACTTTCTATTCTGAATGTACACACCAGAGGAAATTTTTGTCTTTATTTAAATGCTTTATATCCTGCCTTTTTCTCTGAATAAATGAGCGCTCAAGGTGGCACACCACATAGAGGGGACGGATGGACAGTAAACAGCATGAAACCACCTGAGAAAACACCTCAGATTTTGCATTAACTCTCTCCCTGTTGTCTTCCCAAGGCAAATTTTAAATGAGTGGGAGGACGTCAAAAAAACTGAGCTGCTTTGAAGGGGCGGGCTGGCACAAAACCTGCAGGGGGTTACTTTTTGGGAGGGAAAGACTGTGCTTACTAGTTTTTAACCCTGATGATAAACAGATTCTTACTGAACTGTGTTGTGGACAGCTGACAACCTGTGTCTGAGGTGGGTGTGCAAAAAATGAAGACCCTGTCTATAGCAAGAGAGTTGGAGAGCAGGAAAGCGGTATTGTATTTAATTATGAAAAGCTGATGGTTGGGACTTGTGGCCCAATCTTATCCGGGGCTTAATCTTGCGATCCGCCACTATAAATCCCAAACTAACAGTGCAAAAGCCGTGCCACTGTTGTGTGTGCCGGGGGCACCAGTGCAAACAGCTGGAGTCCCCATGCATGCAACAGCAGTTTGCAGACACCCCACCGGAACAGATAGGTTGGCGGCATTGAGGTTCAGGGGCGGTTTGGATTGGATAGCAGGCAGGGCAGGGGCAAGAGTGGGAGGATCTCAGTGGCAGCTGCACACACCGAGATCCTATCCCCCTTTCCCTGCCCCGAAGTGTCCCCTGGGTCTCCTCAGACTAATGCCAGCTAAATAACTGGTATTTGTCCACAGAGACCCATTGGAGGCCAGGCAGCCTACAGGGAGGTTAGTAAAGATTTTTTCTTAGCAATCCTGGGCCTTCTGGTCCCCTCCATAGCATGCAGCACATACTCCGTCAGTGGTGCTGTGTGCTGTGGGCTGGCAAGGGATAGGATTAGGCTCTTAGGAAAAATCAAGACTAAAGTTTATTGTACGGGAAATCAGGCTTGTAGAAGAGCATTGCCATCTGTTGTATAAGCCCTTCTCAACTCTGAGTGGAGAGGGTCAGGCTGCACTTGCTTAGTGGAAAGGAAATAGAAATCTTCATATGCTCATATTCCCACTAGAATAAATCATGAATCACAAGTTACTGGACTTTGGGTTGCAGGGAGGATGCTAGGAGTGTGTTTTGGAGACCATTTAGTGCAAGTGTGTTTGGAGCATGTGGGGAGTGTCGGAAGGTATTTGGGAAGCAGTTTGAAGTGGGTGGGTGGGTGGGGTGTAGAAGAAGTGTTAGGGGACAAATCAATTCCTGACTTGTAAGCCAACAAGGTATTTGTAGACCCTTCAGTATGAGCTGCATGAAAAGGATCAAGGGTGGATGTCAATTTGGGAAATATGGGCTCTTGGGTTGACACTGCCTCTGGCATTACAATCTACATTCCTGTGAGTGATTTTGCAAGCCATTTTTTATTTTTAAGGGTAAACCACTGAAAACCATGCTTATGGCTTGTGTAAACTGGACCACTTTTGAGAAAGAGAGTATTGTGTTTCCACATATGCAGGTCCACACTTGAACCTGAACTGTGAAAATACCCCACTACTGTCATTTTTTCCCTGCCTGAACAATGCATGTGGACACTGATTTCGTTGTCTATTTCCATGTGTATTATTCAAAATAAAACAATATAAAATATAATATATTGACATTGACATTCCTGTGTTACCAAATGCATTCATCCTCTTACACAAGTATGAACGATTGTGTATGAATATTTGTCATAAGAAGAAGGCCCAAAGGATTCCCACAAGACACCTGTTCCCCCAGCTAGTGCTGTGTCATAGCTGGAATACTGCTTCAAGTCCAGAGGATCAGGTTTTTTTAATGCTATTTTTATGCACTCAGTGATACAGAAATACACATCCTGGTTATGTTTACAGTAGGAACATTATGTGCACAGGTCCTCTTAGCTGTAATTAAAACACTGAGTATACTAGTCATTTTTCTTGGTAGAAATGTTTGCACATTTCCCTCTTCATATACCACTTGATCTAATAATTTGTTTTTACAATATCCAGTGTCATTAACCGTTTTGTTATTGTTGAGAGACATATAATCATTCTACAGAATATTCTGATGTGCAGTTCTTTTGGATTTTGCTGCTACTGAGTGTACTATTTATAGCATTTATCTGGATCTCTAAGACAAAGTAACAATCCAGCTGGAAAGGGGGACTCAAAGTAAAAACTAGAAAAAAGTATTCCAAATTCCTAGGTCTCAGAATAAAATATTTGTTTATATAAACGATTTCTATCTTGCCTTTCCTCCTCCCAAAGCAGCTTACAACAAGCATAAAATATAACTACAATAACATTAAAACAACATAGTAGTTAAAAATATAATAAAGCTGTGCATATAGAGCAGGGGTGGGGAATCTATTTGGGGTGGGGGGCCATTTTCCCATGGGGAAAATTGGCCGCGGGCCGGCCGTAATTTTTTGGGGGGACCCACCGCAAATTTGACACACACCCCTGCAAATTTACCGCTCCCACCCACCACTCACTCTCACTCCCTCCATCCCACCCGCTCGCGCTCGCTCGTTCGTCCGCCCGCTCTCACCCACCCACCCATCCATCCATTCTCCTCACCTCGGCGCCTCCTCCTTCTGAAATTGGCCTTCCTGCAGCTGCGCCGCTGAGCCGAGAGGGCAATCTCTCGGCCTCAACGGCGATCTGCGCAGCTGCAGGAAGGCTGATTTAAACAGGAGCTGATGCCCGGCGCCGGCGCCGGCGCCTCCGGTCCAGTGTCGTGCGGGCCGGACCGGATCGTCCCTCGGGCCGGCGGTTCCCCACCTCTGATATAGAGCAATAATAATACTCATAAACACCATAGTAATAAATAGTAGTAAGAAAAACACAGACCAGAATTGGGGGGATGGGACAAAAACCTATAATGAAAAAGCCAAACAAAAAATAAAAGTTTTCAGCCTGCACCAGAAGGCACAGATCTCAACTCAAAAGAGGGGGGGGGATTCCCTCACCTTGCTGCTTCCAGCCTGCAATCCTATACAAAGTTATCGGGAGTAAGCCCCACTGAACTCAATGGGGCTTACGTTTAAGTAGCCATACATAGGATTGCAGTGCCAACCTAGCTTTAATCAGTGATGGCACATGCAAGAGTGCCGTCCCAGATGACCTCAGGGAACAGGTTGTCACTTAGGGGGCGGGGCAGTCCTTCAGATACCCTGGGCCCAAGTCTTAAAGGGCTTTTAAGGTCAAAACTGGCACATCGAATTCTGCCCAGAAATGAACCAGCGACCTGTGTAGTTGCAGGAGCAGTGGTCCAGCAGAGTCAAACAGCCATACCCCCTTAACCATACAGGCCATTGCATTCTGAATTAACTGCAATTTCCAGACAGTCTTCATGGGCAGCCCCAAGTAGACTTGTGCCAGGATCCTATCCCCTCTTTTTGAACTCGTCCTGCCCTTTTTTGCACCTCGAACTTATGCCAGCTGTGTAGCTAGCATAGGTCTGAGGAGACCCATAGGCCACCAGGAGGCTCACATAGGGGTAAAGGAAAAATATTTTTCCTTACCGCTCCCAGGCCTCTTGATCGCCTCCCATTAGCCAGTCGCGTCGCTAGGACGCGCGTCACCCCAGAGCGGGGGGGGCGCATCACCTTTCAGGGAACGGCTCCGCCCCCGCGCATGACGTCACGCGCAGGAGCAGAGCACACACACCCGCTCCGTTTTCGGCTCATTTTGGAGCCAAACGGACGCGAGGGCGGGCGGGCCCAGCACCAGCAACAAACTGTCAGTACCGGGGGGACGCGCGTCACCCTTGTGCGCGCGTCGCCTCCGGGCGGCCCGCCCCGCGCGCTTCTCCCTGTCGACGCCCCTGCTGTTAGCACAGCTGCATTGTCGCCAATGGTGGGAGATAGGATTGGACTGTTAATCTCTTTCACATCCAGACCACTACCCACTTATCTAATAGTAAACATCAAGTCCAACATGTGTCTCACAACATGTGTGGAGGAAGAAAGCAACTGAGTCAGGCCCATAGTGACCAAGACAGTCATGAAATTCTGAGCTGCTACTACACTGAAAGCACATATATTTCATAACGAATATATTTATTAATATAATGACTATATAATAATGACTATATGACTATATAATTCATTATTATATAGTATGTAATATATATTTAATAATGAATACATAAACGTAGCTGTTGATACAAAACTATAATGTATCATTCTGTCAATTTAATTAACAAAAATAATTTCTCCAAAATTTGTTGATAATATTGTATTGCCTCTCTACATTCCCCATGTCTTTCTACATTCTTTCCAACATTTTGGAGACCCAGTACTTTAAATACCTTTAATGGATACACGTATGAACAACAGATTAATTTCATTCAATGCAACGGCTTCTGATGAAACTTCAGTTTCAAAAGCAGTTTATCAGTGTGCATGCGGGCACCCTGTGAGGAAAACAATACCCATATCTCAGGAAACAAATTTCACGGTTCTTTGGATCTTGCATCGTGTCATGTGTACAGAAAGTAATTGTAGACAAATCAACTAGTCAATATGTTTAACAGCACAATCCTGTCTAGAAATAGACCGGTGGAGCAACTGCTTCCACCGGCACAGTCCCTTATCAAGATTGGGCCGTTATGTTCTTCCTATTGCCATTCTCTCTAATCTCATAAGAACATAAGAAGAGCCCTGGATCAGACCAAAGGCCCATCTAGTCCAGCTTCCTGTATCTCACAGTGGCCCCACCAGATGCCTCAGGGAGCACACAGTCAACAAGATAACCTGTTTCCCGTTGACACTCCCTGGCACCTGGCACAGAGAAAACCCACTTCTAAAACCAGGAGGTTGCTTATGGCTTGTAACCTGTGATGGTCTTTTCCTCCATGAATTTGTCCAAACCCCTTTTAAAGGCATCTAGGCCAGGTCTTTAATTGGTAGCTCACAAAGAAATTAAGTCAGGTATTTTCCAACATTAAAACATTTCATCTACTATTTAAAAATGTGCCTGAAAATTAAGTACCTGAAAGAACTGAGTAAGGAACTTGGAAAATCCTTACAGATATAAAAGTATCAGAATAACTTACAGATAGAGAAATAAGTGAAATAGGAATGGAGAGGCTTGTACCTTTATTGGAAATACAGGCAGAATCTAGAAATCTAGAATCTTTTTGAAATAATGACCAAGTAGAAAGAAAGCAACAGCAACAAGAAGCAACAGTTCGGACCGGCCATGGAACAACCGATTGGTTCAAAATTGGGAAGGGAGTACGGCAAGGCTGTATATTGTCACCCTGCTTATTTAACTTATATGCAGAGTACATTATGAGAAATGCAGGGCTGAATGAATCGCAAGCCGGAATCAAGATTGCTGGGAGAAATATCAACAACCTCAGATATGCAGACGATACCACCCTAATGGCAGAAAGTGAAGAAGAACTAAAGAGCCTCGTGATGAGGGTGAAAGAGGAGAGTGCAAAAGTTGGCTTGAAACTCAACATTAATAAAACTAAGATCATGGCATATGGTCTCATCAATTCCTGGCAAATAGAAGGGGCAGAAATGGAAGCAGTAACAGATTTTACTTCTTTGGGTTCCAAGATCACTGCAGATGGAGATAGCAGCACTTATTTGGGTTTACTTTTTTGGGTTCCAAGATCACTGCAGACGGAGACAGCAGAAATTAAAAGACGCTTACTCCTTGGAAGGAAAGCTATGGCAAACTTAAACAGCCTAATAAAAAGCAGAGATATCACCATGCCAACAAAAGTTCATATAGTCAGGGCGATGGTGTTCCCAGTAGCAATGTATGGTTGCAAGAGTTGGACCATAAGGAAGGCTGAGCGCCGAAGAATAGATACTTTTGAACTGTGGTGCTGGAGAAGACTCCTGAGATTCCCTTGGACTGCTAGGAGATCAAATCAGTCAATCCTAAATGAAATCAACCCTGACTGTTCCTTGGAACGACAGGAACTGAGGCTGAAGCTCAAATATTTTGGCCACCTAATGCGAAGAGAGGACTCTCTGGAGAAGACTCTGATGCTGGGAAGGATTGAAGGCAAAAGGAGAAGGGGAAGGCAAAGGATGAGATGGTTAGACAGCATCACAGATGCAACAAACATGAAAATGAGCGAACTCAGGAAGATAGTGGAAGACAGGAAGGCCTGGCGAGATGGTTCATGGGATCACGAAGGGTCAGACATGACTTAACAACTGGACAACAACAAGAAAGAAAGGGGAGAAGAATGTATGTAATACATGTGTGACATGTATTACATGTGTTACACAGCATGTTGTATGTATGTCGATGTGATCTGAAAGTAGGAAGAAGTGCAGTTTCATGGAGATGAATTTCATTCTTCTCAGCGCTGTCCTGGGGGTCACCACACAAGTGGAAAGACAAAAACAACACAGAAAGAACAAAATACAATCAGACCTTTTTATCCGCTGGGGTTCTGTTCCTGGAACCACAGTGGATAAGAAAATCAGTGTTATATGAAATCCGAGGGGAGGGTTCGGGAGCGGTGCCACAATACCTTTTTTCCAGCATCTTCGCCACTTCCCTCCTCCTGAGTTTGTTTAAACTTACTGAAAAAAACAAAAGCCACTATTGGAAGCAACCTGTAAATCACGCCAGAGACTCCTGGCTACATTTTGCAGTGGTTTGGACATGTGCAGGAGGCTGGAAGTGGTTGGCAGGTCCCTGAAAATGCTGAAAAAAGAGGTAATGTAGTGCGGTTGGACTCCCTCTTCCATAGTTTTCCTTCCAAGGTCCGACTGTAGACTGTTCTTTCTGAAGCAAATCATCTTGATATGCCAACAAGTGGTCAAAGTGTGGGCAGCACTGCGGTTTAGACATATAAGTCCAAAGTTCACATCCCTGCTAAGCCATGAAAACCTTTTTGGGGTGTCTTTTGACAAGTTGTTACAGGGCAATTGCAAGGAAAACATTCTAAAGAATTCTATCCAGTGAAAAATTCTATCCAGTGAAAATTCTATCAAGTGATGAGTTGCAGTCTTCAGGGGAAGGGAATAAGAGGAGAGTCGGGAAGGATTAAAGAAGCACGGAGATGTCAGAACATTGGCATAAAGATAGGATTGTATGAAGTCAAACAAGGACTTTTTAACCACAAGTCAACCCATTAATGGTGGAGGAGGCAATAGTGGCTACATCCCCAAAGGTAAAGCCAAACTCACCAGCCCTTCTGGATATAGCACACACCATCTTGTATAAAGAACAAGGCATCTTCGGGATTCCGGTTATAAAATAATTTATAAAATGTAAAAATTGTAAAATATGTACAGTGACTTATTAAGTCAAATTAAAACACAATTGTGAATAAAATACTTTAAAAGTCCATGGTTAAAATACAATAAAAACATTCAAAAATTCCTGAGCATTACGTTTCGTTCATAATCTATGAACTTTGTCAAATGCGAGAAAAGCCTAAGTAGGCAGGAAGATGGTGAACACACACACACCACACACCATCTTTTCTGTTCCCCCGTCAGTGGGGAGCTTTTCCTCCCTTCCCTAAACACTTCTGTCTGACTGACTGGTTACAGGTGATGTCAGCCAGAGATACGTTTTTATGCCCTTTTACAAATTGACTACTTGTAGGCCTGTTGTGCTTTAAATATACATTGTTGTTGGGTCCCTGCTTCGAATGTCTGCAGCTGCTATAATTCAGGCTTGGCTCCCAGAGTGCCACTCTCTCAGAATCCAGAATTGCAATTGACATTACAGAGCCTTGCGTTCCAGCATTCCTAAGGTGTTTTGCAAACAGCTGTTGGCTCTCTAGAAGGACAGCACTGCGACACAGGTCCTAATTTTTGTCTCCGAGGATGTCTAGACCTGAGTTTGACTGAAGACCAAGCAGCAAGGATGCCTGAATGCTTCTGAGTTTGAAGCGATGTAACCTTCCCTAACTTTAGGATCAGGTTGTCAGGACTTTGCCCAAAAAAATTCCTTAGCAGACATAACCAGTCTTTAACAGTGAAGAACTTTGTGTGGGAATGTGAGCATTTGTAAGCTTGCCACAAATCATTTTCTTTATACACCTCTTGTCTTAAGTTTCCTCTGCAATGCTTATGTTCAGTATACTGGTGTTGACGATAGCGCTGCCAGCTGGCTGCAGACCGCAGCAGTGGCCTAAGAATGTTAAGAGGGAGACTTAAACAATTTCAATAATGTACTGGAGTCAATGAAATTGCTTAGCCAGTAATTGAAAGCAGCATTAAATGCTCATGACAGGTTTAGCCTCGCATAACCTCAAAGAGCCTGGAACATTAAGTGCCTTATATCACTGCAGTCAGTTTGGTCTACCACTAGGTGACATTGCTTTACTTAGAGAATATGGAGGTGTACAATTAGGCATCAATCAAAAGAGCAAAACAAGAGATTAGCCTTTTATATCATTTTTATCATAACCAGGGCTCTGGCAGTGTTGATGTGAGTGATGTGACCTTGGAATTTTTTTGGCTTCCAAACTGCTGGAGTCTTTGCTTTGCCCTCTCCAACTCTTCAATGAGCCTTTGCCCTCAGAATCCAATAGGTTGCTGGTACTCACCCATGTACACTTCACCTTGAGGCTTCTGATCTTATCACTCATTGCCTCCCATTAATACTTGGATTGTGTTGCTTGGCTTCTTGCTTCCCTTATAGCAGTGATTCCCAAACTCGGAGGCGTGGCTCCCAGGGGAGAGGAGGAAACCAGCCAGGGGAGCCGTAGAGTGCCATGGAATACTCTCAGAAAACAGTGCTATGCCAATTGGCAGGCATCAACATAATGAAATGGGGAGCCATGGCCAATGGTCGCCAATGGTTTAGGAAGCCACAGGTCGAAAAGGTTTGGGAAACACTGCCTTACAGTGTTTGTCTTCTTCCTGGTATCTCTGTGGAAGTCACTCCCACCTTGTGATTCAGCAAACGTTTTGCCTCCTAGAGCTGTAAAGTGGCAAAACACACTCCACACTAGTCTGCTGAAATAACTTTTTACTCCTTACTGGCTGTCCATAGGGGTCTTAAGACTTTTTAAATATCACTTTGCTCCTAATTAGGGGTTCAAGGATTGTTTAATGGCTCCTTTTTATTGTTGTATTTTCACTGATCGTTTTATTGCTTTTATTGGATTTTATCTATTTATGCAAGCTGTCTTGAGCACTCCCAAGGGTGGAAAGGCAGAGTATATGTTTTTTCCAATAAATAAATAAATAATAGATAACCATCCTTGATTAATAGCGCAATCCTGTCTAAGATCCGCCGCCGGATCCTAGCCTGGATCGGGTCAGCACCGGCAGGACTGGAGGTCGCCTCTGGGAAAAGGGACATTTGTCTCTTTCCCCCAGGGAGAGCCCCAGCAGCCCCATGGGCCTCCTCGGATGTGCTCAAGCAAAATGGCCAAAGCAAATCTGGGGAGGCCATGTAAGGCCAACTGGGCCCGGGAAGAGGGATAGGATATCGGCGGAGCATGCTGACAATATCCCCACCTGGCCTGGCTGGCAAATGGTCCCCTCCCCTGCCACCCCGACCCACTCTCCCACCGCCCAGCACCCAGCGCAGGTGGACTCCCACCGCCCGGCACAGGCCTCTAGCTCCAGGCGGAGTGAGCTGCGCCGACCTCTCCGCCGGCACTTACTCACCAGGTGTCAAAAACGGTATGTTTGTGACACCCGGCACCGGTAGAGCCCTTGCTCCACCGGCGTATGTTTGCGCAGGATTGCACAGTAATTAATTAACCTGAATATCATTCATGTAAAATAAAGTTAAAACAAGGGCAGCACAGTCCTGAAGACGCTGCTGGAGTGAGCGCTCCAGCGCCAGGAGATGTCAGCGGCTGCTTTATGACAGCCATAAAGCAGTTGCCAGTAGCGCAACATGCGTTTCAGCAGCAGACAGCCTGGATAGGATTGGGCCAATAGTGCTGTAACCTGCTTAAGAAGAGGATGAACATAAGTTTAGGTACAATCCAGCCAAAGTTAAGCACTTTCAAGTGTCATTGAATTAAATGGGACCAATTTGAGAGTGCGTATAACTTTCTGATTGAAATCAATGGGACTTACACATTGTTAACTTTTGCTAAATAGTGCCCTTTTTGTATACTGTTGAAGTTCTTTCTTTATACATTGGCAAGAAGCTGCTGTTCTGCAAAGTTCATGAGAAATTCAGTAGAAAAGGATTAGTCAGGTTTTTTTGTTCATAAGTAGTAATAAATGTAAAAAAGAAAGATGATACATATTAAGGGGAAAGTCTGTATTTATGTCAACTTGGCTTAATTTTTTTTTTAAACACCTTTATTTTCCAGGGGGTTCAGATATTGAATACATCGATTTCTACAAGCCTGTGGTGTGGTTCTGGATTCTTGTGGGCCTTGCTTATTTTGCGGCTGTCCTGAGCATGATTGGAGATTGGTTAAGAGTTATATCCAAAAAGACCAAGGAAGAGGTAAGGCAGTTGACAAGAACTTACAGAATTTGGATTAGAACTCAAACTTTTTGCTAAAAACTATTTTTGCAGTCATTTTTACAAATAGCATAGCTATATTTAAGTATGTGTATTTTATGAAAAAAAATAAAAAAGCAGGCAATACTGCAAAAGGATACTGCAATATACTGGAAAACAGGCTATTTTAACCCATTTAACTGTTTAATATAATCATCTGCAGTCCATATCTGCTAGCACAGTAATAGTTGTTCTAGCCAAACTAGAATTATTTGTATTGTGTTAACATCACACACTTACAGCGCAATCCTGACTAAGGATCCGGTCGGCGGCCCAGGGCTGCCCGTCAGATCCTGTGCACAGGCTGCCCGGCGTGCGCCGGGCCAGAGGTCTACTCGGGGAAGGGGATGCTCGTCCACTTCCTCGAGTGTAAACCCAGGCTGGCCCTATCAGCCTCCTTGGATTTCCGCCAGCTAAATAGCTGGTGGAAGTAGAGGAGGCCGTGTAACAGCGTAGCCAGCCCGGCGGGGACGGGGATATGGCCGACACCATCGCCCGCCCCATCCCAGGCTGGCTAGGTCAGTGGCTCCACTCCCTCGCCTGGCCGGACCGCCCACGCGGCTGGCGACGGAGCGCATACCTTCCACCGTTGTCTGTGTGGAGATCCAGCGTCAGAGTGAGGAAGGCCAGCCTTGCGCCAGCCTCCCTTACACCCGAGTCGTTGCAAATGTGCTTTACAGCACATTCGCGACTGCTTCCGGCGCCAGAACACTCGTTCCGGCGCCGGACCTATCATCAGGATTGCGCTCAGAGTCACGTTGGATTCTAACAGTTCTAAACTGTTCTGATCTTTACAATAGGGTTATAATGGACCATTTTTGTTTTTCCAGTTTGTCTTACCCAAAGTTTATAATCACACTGTCATGGGAAGTTGAAATTGGTTGTAGGTCTTCCTTTTAAGCCTCATTAATAAAATAACATACATTCTTTTGGCAAAGCAAGCAACAAGGGATTTTGGGAAGCAGTCACTGGAAAGTAGCAGCTACCTTGTATCAATAGGCCAGTAGAAACGGGATCTGAATTACAGCAGAACATTCATAGATCACTGTTATATACTTTCCCATTTCAACACACACACACACAATTTGTTGTTCTTTTAACCAGAGTGTTCCTTACTGAATAAAGCAGTAACTTTCAGCAGGTGGAGCTACAGGCACAACCACTCAATGAATGCTATTGCTTTTTAGTTATCTCTAATTTTAATGAATCCACAGTAATTTATTATGGGTGGTAATGCTTCAGCAGAACATGTAGGTGGCCGTTAGATAGAAATACAGAGGGCAGCTGAAAAGAACCGAAGTAAGGTCCGTTAAGGTATATACCGGTACATGTTTCCACTTGTCAGTGTATTGCAAAGGATGAATTGGCATTCCTAGAAAGATCCCCAGGATTATTGTTCCTTGGGATTGCCGCTAAGTTCAACTTGATTTGATTCTTTACATTGCTCAAACCAAGTGGATTATCCCCCTGTCTCAGCAGAAAAAAAAATGTTGCGTAAACCTTCAGACCATTCTTGGTTTCAACCCTGCTCTTTTAATCTGGTAAATATATACACAATATAATCTGGAGACATCTACAGATGACCAAAATGTATCGCCTTAGCCTCAATCCATTAGATTAGAATATATGTTTACAGGCATTTACTGGAATAAACACCTAATTCTGCTAACGTTAATGTTAGAGATGAATCCATTCTCACTGTTTCTGAGGAGCATATAATTCAGGTGAATGTCAATCATTTATGGCAAAACATATACAGCCTTGAAATTCAACATGACTTACAGAAAGGAGCCATTTTATAGAAGTGATCTCTAAAAGTGACACACAGCCCAACCCTATCTAGCAGGATGCAGTGGCATATAGAAGGCGCCTGCCACATCCTATGCAGGATTGCACCTGCCCTGGCACAGCCAGCAGCCTCTTCAGGATAAAGGGACATCCTCAGGATAATGCGTCAGCTGCCTCCAATGGGCCTACTTGAATGCACGTCAGCCATTTTGTTGGCGTACATTTGAGAGGCCCATGTAAGGCCCAACAGGCCCGGGAAGGGGGGTAGGCTATGATCAGGCTTACCAGATCGTCGCCGGGACGGGAGCGGTCTACCCTTAAGGGGGCGGGGCGTGGGGGGCGTCCACGCCCCGCCCCCTTAAGGGTAGACTGCTCCCGTCCCAGCGACGATCTGGTAAGCCTGGCTATGATGAAGGAGGCCTGCGCTGACCCTTCCCTCTTCCCAGGCCCAATCCTCCAATCCCACCTCCAGAAATCCCATTCCGCCTTCCCTAACCCTCCACCACCCAGTGGGGACTTCTCTGTCATGGCGCTGCTGTCTTCTGTGGCGCCAGAGGAGTGGCGCAAGCCTTATGGCACATTTGTGACACCCTTACAACACATTTGTGACACAACTCACAACACATTTGTGACACCCAATCCTATTTGTGGACAGGATTGCACCAACAGTCTTCTCAGTGCTTTGGATTTGAGATAATTTGAGGTGTGTTTAGCCAAAGCTGTCAATAAGAAAAGTAGCAGTTTAGCTGCAATTTGAAATACATCTAGGTAAATATATATGAACTTCTAAGAGATTATACTGGACATTATACCAAATATTAAGGTACTTATGGAGTAAGCTCATGACTTATGAAAGTACAGTAGTATTTCATAATACATGCTTTAGTCCACATTTATAGTCCATCTTGAGCCATGTTGAGAGTATTTTCAGCTAGCCTCATTCTGATACATGCATATTCATTTGCAGGCGGATGTATTATGGTAGTTTCACTTCAGGTGTGCTTTTTCACATGATAATGTGAATCTATTGGTGACAGTGGCTATAAATTATTTTAATTAAAATGTCATTGGGTTTTAACAAACAGCTTATTTTCTCTGGAGTGGGATAAGGAAATACTTCTGTAATTTATGGATTATATGAACAGATTTTGCTTTAAAAATAGAAGAGCATGTATTCATTAGGAGTTGTTCCTCCATTCAGAGAAGTGTATGTCTAAATATAAGCTTGCCTGCATTTTTCAAATAAAATGCAACTAATCATACGTTTTGGAAGATATATTGTAATTGCTTCTGTAATTGCGCATGTGTCTTCCCTGTCCAGTAATATTATTTGTTCAAGAAATTCTGTTTTGAGTGCACTTCAGTATTTCATATTCGTTTATTCCCAGGAAAATGTGGCATTCAGTTAATAATGGCACATTAATCTGAAGTTATTTTCTTGTGGACAGTTTAAAGGGCACTGTAGCGTTTAGAAAAAATGGCTGTTAATCTTGGCCTGGATCCGACATATGGCTTAGTAGTGTTAGACACAGCCCAATCCCATCTAACCCTGCACCCTGTGATGCAGCAAGGCCGGTACAACCTCCGCTGCATCCAGGGTATGAGATAGGCAGCCAGGAGGTCACCTCAGAGAAAGGGAACATTTGCTCCTTTCCCTCGGGTAAAGACCAAGCCACCCTGATGGGGCTACTCAAGTAATGATGGGCCCGTGTAATGGCGGCCAGGCCCAGGAAGGGGAATAAGATTTCAGTGTAGCCGCTGCTGATCCTTCCCCCTTCCTGACCAATCCCCCCTTCTTAGAATGCTCCGTTCTACTCTCCCCACGCCCCTCCACCACCTGGCAAGGAACTTACCTTCCCCGGCAGGCACTCCACTTCATCAGCGGCGAATAGAGCAGCACCAGCCTCGGTGCTAGTGCTGCCTTCTCGCCGGGTGCCACAAACGTGATTTCTGGCATGTTTGCAACACCCTAGATTGGCGGATTGATTGTTCCGTCAGTCTTAGGCTAGGCAGGATTGCGCCATTAAACTCTTAGTTTTTCTCATGATGCTGGGACAAATCTTCCGGTAGCTTCTATTATACCAAGTTGCATTGAATTAAGTGGAAAGGAGCTGTTGCTATCACCTGACCTGCACAGTAGTTCTTAGTGAACTTATCATTTGGATGTTATTACATCCCAGTTAGTAAGAGGAACTGCTTTTTGGTTTTCCTACTCCAGTTAGATGGTTTACTTGGCTATTGCCATTTGCTCCCTTTCCAGATTTTTATTTCTGTCCAGTTCTCAAGGTCTGGTTCTGATCTCAGCTAATTTGGCACTGTCCCCATACTAGCTGTTAGATTCAAATTCTGTGTCGTGCTTTGAGATGGTCTTGGAACTTGTATCTGGAATGGAAATAGCTCAATAATTCAATTCATAATGCGATACTCGTACATTGTAGCCTTCTTGTACTGACTTTAAACTATAAGGAGGAGGAAGGAGAAGAAACCAGGCCCTCCCCAAACCTAATGTGTGCATGTGCTTGAATTATGCCCAAAGTGTTTAGCCTTGTAAACATTATTCAGTATATCTCCGAAGAACAGATGCTGGGGGAGGCCTGTTGCTTTCATGTCCTGCTTGTGGGTTTCCCAGAAGCATCTGTTTAGCCACTGTTGGGAATAGGATGTTGAATTAGATGGATATAAGAGAACAGTCCTACTGGAACAGACCAAAGGTCTGTCAAGTCCATCATCCTGTTTCCAACCGTGGCAGCCACATGCTTCTGGGAAGCCCATAGCAGCAGTGGCGTTCCCAGCCCTCCCGGCGCCTGGGGGGGCGGGGTTGGAGCGCCCCCCCAAGTAGCCGGGCTCACGGCTGAGCGCCCACTCCGCATGTCCCCGGCCTCCGGAGGCTGCGCTCCGAAGGCTGGGGATAAGCCCTCCTTAAAGCGACCGCCCCGTTCGGCGGTCGAGAGCTTTATGAAGAAGCCGAACGCGTCGCTGGCTTTTATAGGGTTTGCGCATGCGCAAACCCCAGCGACGCGTTCGGCTTCTTCATAAAGCTCTCGACCGCCGAACGGGGCAGCCTCCGGAGGCCGGGGACACGCGGAGTGGGCGCGCTGCTTCGGAGGGGCGCGCCAGCCGGCCTCTGGTGCCGCGCCGCTCTGCGCAGCCCCGAGCCCGGCTGCCGCGCCCCTCACCCACTCAGCGCCTGTGGGGGAGCACACCTGCTCCCCCCATATAAGAACGACCCTCTCGCACTGTTTGCCTCCCAGCAAGTGGTGTTCAAACACTTACTGTCACTGGACCTGAGGTTCCACTGGCTAACAATAATTGATGGAACAGTTCTCCATAAATTTGTCTAATCCCATTTTCAGACCAAGCCAATGGACATCATCACCACATCCTCCGGCAGCAAATTCCATTAATAAGTACCAGTACCTTCTTTTGTCTGTCCTGAATCTCCTTGCCAGTCAGTTTCAGTGGGTGTCTCTGAGTTATAGTATTCTGAGAGAGGAAGAAAAGAATTTCTCTTTTCACATCATGCATCATTTTACAAATCTCCGTCATTTTCATAAACCCAGTAGCCCCAAACACTTTAGCTTCAAAAAACGGTAGCAGGAAGGGAGGCAGGAAATGTAATTGACGTTTGTGAAATGAATTGTGGGATGAAAATCCCTGATTTTTCCCTATGTTTTTCTATTTTTCACCTGCTTTGGAACTTTGTATCACTTTGGAGGCTTCTGTAATGCCTCAGCATCCTGCTAAATCATTCAAAGACAGTAGCAATGTCTTCCCTATTGTGCTGTTGTTTATTGCTTGAGCATCTTCTCCAGCTGATCAGTTGGACCTGGCTTTGAGTCAGCTCATTGGACTGGAAAGCCCTCCTGCATTTCCACAATCAGAAAGTCCAAAGGTGGTATCACAGTAGCACTGCTGTTGCTGGTTCAGAAGTGATCAGACTTGAGCCCAGCCTAGGGGTCTTTTTCTAAAGAGGTCTAGGTCACTGCCCCAGAATCAGTCTCAAGACACAAATGTATTTTGGTTACAAAAGGCATAGAATTAATTCTGCTAGCTTTGCCAATTAGTCCTTCTATTATGCCAGTCACATAAAAACACACTTCCAAGAAATACCTTTACAATTGCAGTAGTCCCCAGGAAGGAAGATAACTCCCTTGGGAGAGGGTTGACATGTAAAATAAACACACAAGTCTTCCCAAGGCCAGAGCTTGCGTTCCTATGGGAAATCCATCAGCTGGAAGGAATCCTTTTGCCAGCAAAGGACAGATGAGCTACAAGGGGAAGCTCAACAACACTCAAGCAAAATAAGGTGCTGGTATTCCACTGGATAGAGACCCCAGACTACAAGACAGGTTTGGTATAACCTTGTGCATAACTGGCCAGAACAAATGAGGAGGTGGAGGTAGGTCTGGAACCCACACTGGCCAGCACTGGCGTCACTGCAGGGGGGGGCGGAGCTCTAAGTTCCGCTGAGGCTCCGACCCTCCGTTACTCCGGAGCACGAAGCGGCCCCGCCCCCTCGCCTTCGGAACCATTCAAAGCGGTGAAAGCAACGCACAGGAGACTCCCTGCGCGTTGCTTTCACCGACTTGAATGGTTCCGAAGGTGAGGGGGCAGGGCCGCTTCGTGCTCCTGTGTAACGGAGGGTCGGAGCCTCGGCGGAACTTAGAGCTCTGCCCCCCCTTGCAGTGACACTAGTGCTGGCCAGCTCATAGGGCTGCTCTCTTAACTACTCAGCCATGACAGGAGATAGGTAGATAGAGAGCACCTCATGGGGCATTTAGCATCCCACAGCACCACGAACAGGCATACCCGATTGGGAGACTATAGCACATGGACCAATCAGAGTGAGCACTGCATGGACCAGTCATTGGGCTTGCATGTGATACAGGATTTCTGTTGCAACATTTAGCCACACACACTCCATGCCCTTTGCATCATTGCTGGCACCTGCTACACATGAACCCTGGTGTAGCTGTCATTCTGCCTTCCCTCTCCTTTCCAACTGTCTGCCTCATATATCATGGCAGCAGTGAACAGGCGGATTGTGACCAACTAGGGGCTTCCCTACCACCACTGGAACCCAAGGCGTCAGAGAGTGAAGATGATGCAGATCTAGCAGAGAGGCCCCTCCTCCCTTCCCAGCAGGTCTCACCCTAAGGTCTTTGAGGTAAGAAGCAACTAGCATGGGGAGAAGGGATCCCTTTCTGCTAACAAAGTGACAACGTGTAATCAAGTCAAAGCTTTTGAATAGTGTCAAATATAGAGCAGCATCTGAAAGAGAAACACACAAGTGAGGTTGTCAGCCATCTCATTCCAGTAGGGCTCTTGTGCCTTTGCAAGTAGGTGCCAGTGAAGTCTGGCTGCACCTGTGATATCACTGTCTGTCATGGAGTTTTCAAAGTAACAGGAGCCTGTCTGCAGTCCCATAAAGGAAGAACCGGGATCACATTGGTCACTGCTGCCAGGAATGCTGTGCGTGTGTGGGAGGGGGGGGGTCTCTTGTGGTCTGCACAACTGGGCATATGGAGCATCCTATGTCCTCTGTCCCTGTTAGAAAGCTGCCTTTGGAGGGCAAAGATAACACAGAGAGTGTGGCATGACATAAACAGAAGCATCACCATTGTGTGGTTTCTGAACCCAGTGTGGCTTAATTCTGAGTAGGCATGCATAGGATTGCATGGCTAATCTTACTATATATTGAGAGGTTCTGATGTATAGAAGGCAAGACATTTGTTGAAGGTCAGACAACTCTTCCTTTATTATTTTATTAGAAATACAGTTCATTGTAGCTGTAATATCTGACTATGTGCTCTTTGATGAATAATACTAGAAGTTAGATTTCCTAAATTTTTATGGTTGCATCAGATGGGAGATCAGCCCACGGTCTGCATTAAACTCATAAACTAGTCTGGTGGAAAATATGTCTTTGGCCAATGTTAGATATCTATAAAAAAATTTTAAAAAAACTTCTGGTTGAGAAAAATATTCTTCAAACATTTTAAGCCTTAAGACATCTGAAATGCAGTGCCATGTGCTTTAACGTTCTTGTTATGTTATTCCAACACTTGGTTTCACTGTTCTTTATTCATTTCTTGAGATACTTCTGAATAGGCCATTTTGCCTTCAGTTTATCCTTCTGATATCTCTAGCAGTGTAGTCCTGGCCCATTGTAATCAGTGTGTTGAAAAATCATTGCCAATCTTCACCATCACCCAGAATAATTTTAAATGAATTACAACGTCCTTTATTTGGCTTCTGAGCCATCAGGCCTCATTGAAATAATAATCGTATGCTTTTGTCTGCATTAAGTAGTTGGAAACTTTTAAAAAGTCCGTCCTGTTATATATTTTAAGAAATGCCTGATTAAGGAATGCCAGCAGTCTGATACGAGAGTGGACTAACAGTGAACAGCTTTCCTAGCCACGCAACCAGTTGACATTAGCACCCCAGCAATCACCCTGCTTTCTAATGATTCTGTCTGTTGTACCCATCTGTTTTCCAAATCAGAGACAAACTCAGCAGCTTCTAACATATTATAAGAAGTGTTTTTTGATAGCAAAGACAAAACATTCTGTACTCAAGTCTTTTGTATAGATAATGTGACACAAATTATTCTTTCTGGTTAGACTGTTGTATCCTCGTGAGGTTAATGGGAAGTTTTATTGTTAAGTTACTGACATCTATATCAGGGAAATTGATTTCAGCACTTCAGACAATGCATTAGTCATAATTGTTGGAAATAATAGAAGACCGAGCACGGTACATTGAAATTGTATCAGGCTGCATATTGTTCACCAAGTATATTTTATAAGAAGAATGTCTAAAGTCTACCTGTTCCTTATTTACAGTAATT
Source organism: Plestiodon gilberti rubricaudatus (assembly GCA_026170595.1). Classification (NCBI taxonomy): domain Eukaryota; kingdom Metazoa; phylum Chordata; class Lepidosauria; order Squamata; family Scincidae; genus Plestiodon; species Plestiodon gilberti. The sequence goes on from JANXHW010000001.1 coordinate 26,869,223, forward strand.
CACAGCCCAATCCTATACTCACCTTGTGCCGGCAGAGCACATGCTCCACTGGCGCTAGCTGTCACAAAAGTGCCGTAAAGCACTTTATAACAGTGCAACAGTTAGTAGCACCAGAAGGAAGGACAGAGTCTTCCTGCTGGTGTGTGGAGCAACAGCCACCAGACATAGTAACGTCTGCGCTGGCCAGCGCAGGGTCGGGAGGGACCGGGGCAGGGATGGCAACAGGGGGCAGATCGAGCCCAGGAGGGGGCGGTGCTGACGTGCACCATATCCTATCCCCCTTCCTGGGCCTGATCCGCCAACACAGATCAACGTGGACTTGCAATATCGCTGGCGCAGGGCCAAGTTGACTCATAGCGGTGGACTCGTCGTTGACTCGTAGTGGCAGCTGAGGCTTTTCCTGGGGAAAGGGGACAAATGCTAAATTCCCCTGTGGGATGCAGCATAGCTCATGCTGGTGCCGCTACATCGGCTCAAGGGACCGGAGATAGGATTGGGCTTCCCATCATTGACTTAGGACAGTTTTGTGGTGATATTATGCACACCAATGCATGGTGAAAACCGTTGTTTAAAAAAGAAAGGCCTAAATAGGTTTGCAGAAAAAACATCTGGGTTCCATAAATCTTTCTGTGGCATACAGTGGTCAAGATCAGATGTAACAATAAATCGTGGTTTATTGTTACAAGAATGCCTGCACAAGTCTTGGGCTCCCATGCGCCACCCTTCTCTCTTCTTCTTTGTATGTGAGAGAAGATGGAAAGATTCTTCTTTTGTTTTTGAACTAACCATAATCCAGAATCAGTTTGTAGGGATGTGCAAGACCATTTTTGTTTCATTATTCCATTCATTTTTGTTGTTTAAAATCTGATTTGTTTAGCTTTTGATTCAGTTGTACTTACATTCAATTCATACCAAAAATATTTTTGTTATTCCCATTCATTTTCACTTACCTGTTGTGCAACAGCAGTGTCATTTTTTTTCTTTTAAAACCCATTCAAAGGAATAGCTGTGCTTCTTTGGGCAGTTGCTGGCTGGTGGGTGCCATTTTGTTTTCCATCAATGCCTGAGATTTTGCATTGCTCTGAGAACAATCTCCAATTGCTAAAATAATCCACTGATGCGGATGAACTGAGTGGAACTGTGCAAAAAGCATTAAATGTCAAACTGATATTTGAGTACACTGAACTTTTAGAGGCTATAGGGAAATAATATTTATTTATCTATTTGACCTCATCGTTCTGAAATAAATTTTTATTTTTGCCTTAAAAATTAGTCCTTTTAGTGGGTTGCAGTAGCTTAAAATATCACAGTTAATTAGATTTAAAAAATGTTAAATTAATAAAAACAAAAGAGCCAAAGTTTACATGCATGTTAAAAACAAGGGGTCATCCAAATCCTAAAAAGTTTTCTCTTTCTTTCTTTCTTTCTTTCTTTCTTTCTTTCTTTCTTTCTTTCTTTCTTTCTTTCTTTCTTTCTTTCTTTCTTTCTTTCTAAGCTTTATATTCTCCCCTTCCTTTCAAACAAGGTGGCTTACTATCATAAATTAAAATACCATAAGAACAAATCACAATTAAAAAACAGCATAAAATATACAGTATACATATAAAAAATGCAATAAATAAAACATTAAAAATCACAAAAAAACCAACAGTTAATTAATCAAAAGAAACTATTAATCAGGAAGAGCAACCATCAGAAACTAAGGTGGGAAGATTAAGAGCTCAATGCTATTCAGAGGCGTTTCTATGGTGGGGGCGGTACTGTAAGTTGCGCCCTGTTCTAGTCCCCGTTTACAATCCGGAACGAGGAGGCCCCACCCCCTCGCCGTTGGAGCCATTCAGGGGCGAAGGCAACACGCAGGGAGACTCCCTGCCCATTGCCTTCACCGCACGGAATGGCTCCGATGGCGAGGGGGCAGGGCCTCCTTGTTCCAGATTGTAAACGGGGACTAGAACGGGGCGCAACTTACAGTACCGCCCCCACCGTAGAAACGCTTCTGATAGTATTGCTTCCCCCTGCCAATGCAGCGGCGTCAAAATGGCTATTGCTGCATCCTGGGGGAGGGGGGAGTTGCAGGTGTCTCCTCTGGGTAAAGGAATAATCGTTCCTTGGTAAACCTCCATGGCTAGGCTTACCAGATTTTCTGGGACCCCAAGGGGGACAGAAGTGACATCACGGGGGGCGGGCCCAGGAACCATGATGTCACTTCCACAGGAAGTGATGTCACAGGGGTGTGGTCAGCCAGCCACGCCCCCTTGTGACATCACAAGGGGCGTGTCGGCCAGGAAAACCTCTAAATAAATAAATAACCTTGTTTTTTAAAAAAAAATAATTTTTTTTATTTTAAATAAAATAAAAATTGATCTGCTGGTCAGTTCTTTCTTCAGTTGATGTTCATCTTTTTTCAATGACAATTTAAAGTAAAGAAAAAAATCAGCTGTCAGTTTGCCACAAACACTGGGAGCACGGAGGGAGGGAGGGATGGGGGGGGGGGAGAGGAGGAGACTAGTCTCGCCTCGGACGTACCGGGTGCAGGCAGCAGAGCAAGCAAGCCGAAATAATAACACACATACACTGACACACAGACATGCAGGTGCTGCTGCAGCTTACCAGTTGTTGTAGTTATAGTAAAAAAACTTTTAATCCGCTCCGCTCCCCTCCGTTCGTTCAGCAGCGCAGCAGCGGCGGCAGCACACGTGGAACAACAAATGATGACGACGAACTCAGGACAAAATAAACAGAATGGAAGAAGCAAGAGCACGGGCTGGCTGGCTCTGCTGCAGGCAGGCAGGCAAGCAGGCTGGCAGGCAGGCAGGCAAGCAACAGGCTGCAGGGTGCCCCGCCTCCACCTCTCCGCGCAAGGACCAATCGCATTTGCCGCTTGAAAAAATGACCAATCAATGCATGGCAATGAATGCCATGTGGAGCAGCCGGCCGGAATACTAGTAACAATAAAAAAGCACATGTTGTGCTGGCACTGAAGCCTGAAGCGGTTGTCTGCGCAAGCGCAAACGGCCATTTTTTTCTTAACATGTGGAAGCAGCCATTTTTTTTCCCGATGATGGGAGCCTCGTCGCACCGGGACTCTACTACAGTTCGGGGGGGACAGGGGGGACACAAGGGGCTTGCCGGGACTTTCCCGGTCATTTCCGGGACGATGGTAAGCCTATCCATGGCACAAGGGGATCTACATAGACCTGTGCTAGCTAAATAGCTGGCTCAGGTCCACATGGACCTGCCTCATGGGATCAGGTCCAGAAAGGGGACCCACGCCCCGTTGCCACCCCATTCCACCCTCCCCACCCCATCTCCACCTTGTTTCTCCCTCCCCCGCCCCCATTCCACCCTCACGCCATTCCCACACGCTTCTCCTGCCACCTTACCTGGATCTGCGGAAAGGCTCCGGCCTTCCTGCCAGTGTCTCCGGCAGCACACTGAGTAGAGCACTGTTGGATTTCCTTTTACGACTGGTCCTGACTGCTTTAAGGCAGTCAGCGCCAGCGGAAGAGGCACTGCGATGACGTCTGGAGCAGGTAGGATTGGGCCATAACTGAACTAAAAAAGTTTTTTTTTTTACCCCCCACTGGAAGGCCAACAAAGAGAGCATAGATCTCTACTCCATAGTATCAGCACCACCACAGAGAAGGCCCTCATCCTTGTTGCTACCAGTCTAGCCTCAGCCATAGGCTGCACCTCGGATGAACTCAGGGGACTCAGGGTTCATACCCCAAGAAAAGATGTTGGGAGCCTCAATCACTATAAACTTTGTTGGCAAGTTTTATTGTGTGGATTTGGTAGGCTTTCAGAAAGGCTCCTCTCAGGAAAGTTTACCCAAATATTCCTTTTGAAGAGAGTCATTTTTCCCAAGTTTACTGAGTCGCTATATGTTCAGAAAAGTATCATATCCACTAAAAGAATGTGGATGTGTGGACACAATTAGTTTACTTTTTAATAATATGTCATTCCTCCTTTAATAAACAAAAAGAGAAAGAGGTTCAAAGAGACAATGTAAATCACACTTTTTGCCAGTAATATGCGTGTGCTTATATTTGAGGGTCACACTAACCTTAAAAAAATGGTATTTCAATCACTTAGCATCAGTTATTGAGTGACTACCAAGCTTCAAATTAAGCTAAAATTGAGTGTAGCATATGAAAATGTCATCCCTCAGGGACAGAAGGAAGCTGAACACCCACCAAAATGTTTTTATAAGAGAAAGGAGAATTAAATTACACAAGCTTCTTGGCTTATGTACTCTGGCAGTTTGAAAATTACACAGCCCTCCATCAGTAACCTTTTGAGCTTATGTCTTTAACAATACATGGCAAAGGGAGTTGTATTATGAAAAGGTAACATTTTCTTTGAGTGTATTTGAGGGCACAGAGAAGTTGGGAATCCAGAACAAGATTCTGGGCCATGATAATTTCAAGCAGATAGCATCCCATTTTTCTGCAACCAGATGCAATGGAGAAAGGTGAAATGTCCATGTAAATAACAGCCCAATCCTATGCTGGCCTCCACTGGCGGTACTGGGGTCTGCGCTGTCACAAAGTGCTTTAAAGCACATTGTGACAACATGGAGGCCAGTCCCGCCAATGTGGAGGCCAGCACCGGCAGGCCTCCGCCAATGAAGGAGTGGCAACCATCGGGGTGGGTAAGCTCCACACCGGTCAACGGAGAGGCAGGGGGAGGGCAACAGGTAGGGGGCATTCGGGAGGGTGGCTCAGGCCCAGGAGGGAGGCAGGCTCGATGGAGGCCTCTACCAAATCCTATCCCCAGTCTTGGGCTTGAAAGCCGACACAGGACTGCTCGGAGCTGTGCCAACCATTTAGTTGGCATGCCTCCGAGTAGCCCCATACGAGCTGCTGGGGCTCAACATGGGAGAAGGGGACAATCATCCCCTTGAGGATACCTCCAGCCGTGCACTGGCTACAGCAGAGCCTGCCCTGGTGCAGCTGCATCCGAGCGCAAGGCTTTGGATAGACTTGGGCTGTAAATAGCTCAAGAACTAAATCCAGACATCAAAAGGAAAAGCATATTGCACTAAATTAGTATCAACAATTAATCTGTTGTACTTATGGAATCTCCTTCATGGATCATTGCCTTGTCGTGGCGAAGGGGCTTGCATAACTCAATGAAGCCATGAGCTATGCCGTGCAGGGACACCCAAGACGGACAGGTCGTAGCAGAGAGTTCTGACTAAAAGTGATCCACTGGAGAAGGAAATGGCAACCCACTCCAGTAACCTTGCCAAGAAAATCCCATGAACAGTACCAAAAGGCTAAAAGATATGACGCCGGAAGATGAGCCCCTCAGGTCGGAAGGTGTCCAATATGCTACTGAGGAAGAGCGGAGGAATATTCCAAGTAGACCCAGAAAGAGTGAAGCGGCTGGGCCAAAGCCAATAGGACGTCCAGCTGTGGATGTGTCTGAGGTTGAAAGGAAAATCCAATGCTGCAAGGAGCAATACTGCTTAGGAACATGGAATGTGAGGTCTATGAATCAAGGCAAGCTGGATGTGGTCAAAAATGAGATGATAAGATTGAACATTGACATCTTGGGAATCAGCGAACTAAAATGGACAGGCATGGGCGAATTTAAGTCAGGTGACCATCATATCTACTACTGTGGGCATGAATCCCTTAGAAGAAATGGAGTAGCTCTCATAGTCAATAAAAGAGTGGGAAAGGCAGTACTGGGGTGCAACCTCAAAAACGACAGAATGATTTCAGTTCGAATCCAAGGCAAACCATTCAACATTACAGTAATCCAAGTGTATGCCCCAACCACTGATGCCGAAGAAGATGAAGTTGACCGGTTCTATGAAGACCTACAACACCTTCTAGAACTAGCACCCAAAAAAGATGTCCTTTACATCATAGGAGACTGGAATGCTAAAGTAGGAAATCAAGAAATAAATGGAACAACAGGCAAGTTTGGCCTTGGAGTGCAAAATGAAGCAGGGCAAAGGCTAACGGAGTTCTGTCAAGAGAACACGCTGGTCATAGCAAACACTCTTTTCCAACAACACAAGAGGCGACTCTACACATGGACATCACCAGATGGTCAATACCGAAACCAGATAGATTATGTGCTTTGCAGCCAAAGATGGAGAAGCTCTATACAATCAGTAAAAACAAGACCTGGAGCTGACTGTGGCTCAGATCATGAACTTCTTATTGCAAAATTCAGACTTAAACTGAAGAATGTAGGGAACACCACTAGACCAGTCAGATATGACCTAAACCATATCCCTTATGAGTATACAGTGGAGGTGAAGAATAGATTTAGGGCATTAGACCTGGTAGACAGAGTGCCTGAAGAACTATGGACGGAAGTTCGTAACATTGTACAGGAGGCAGCAACTAAAACCATCCCAAAGAAAAAGAAATGCAAGAAAGCAAAGTGGCTGTCAGATGAGGCTTTACAAATAGCTGTGGAAAGAAGGAATGCAAAAAGCAAGGGTGAAAGGGAAAGATATAAACAACTGAATGCAGAGTTCCAGAGAATAGCAAGGAGAGATAAGAAGGCCTTCTTAAATGAACAATGCAAGGAAATCGAGGAAAACAACAGAATGGGGAGGACTAGAGATCTCTTCAAGAAAATTGGAGATATCAAGGGAACATTTTGTGCAAAGATGGGCATGATAAAGGACAAAAAAGGCAAGGACCTAACAGAAGCAGAAGAGATTAAGAAGAGATGGCAAGAATACACAGAAGAACTATACAAGAAAGATCTGAATGTTCCTGATGACCACGCTGGTGTGGTCACTGACCCAGAGCCGGACATCCTAGAGAGTGAAGTCAAGTGGGCCTTAGCTAGCATCACTAACAACAAAGCTAGTGGAGATGATAATATCCCAGCTGAGCTACTTAAAATCCTAAATGATGATGCTGTGAAAGTGCTGCACTCAATATGCCAACAAATTTGGAAAACTCAGCAGTGGCCAAAGGATTGGAAAAGGTCAGTTTACGTTCCAATTCCAAAGAAGGGCAGTGCCAAAGAGTGCTCAAACTACCGCACAATTGCACTCATTTCACATGCTAGCAAGGTTATGCTCAAAATCCTACAAGCTAGGCTTCAGCAGTACGTGGACCGAGAACTACCGGACGTACAAGCTGGGTTTCGAAGAGGCAGAGGAACTAGAGATCAAATTGCCAACATGCGGTGGATCATGGAGAAAGCACGAGAGTTCCAAAAAAACACCTACTTCTGCTTCATTGACTACGCAAAAGCCTTTGATTGTGTGGATCACAACAAACTGTGGCAAATTCTTAAAGAGATGGGGGTACCAGACCACCTTACCTGTCTCCTGAGAAACCTGTATGCGGGTCAAGAAGCAACAGTTCGAACCGGCCATGGAACAACTGATTGGTTCAAAATTGGGAAGGGAGTACGGCAAGGCTGTATATTGTCACCCTGCTTATTTAACTTATATGCAGAGTACATTATGAGAAATGCAGGGCTGAATGAATCACAAGCCGGAATCAAGATTGCCGGGAGAAATATCAACACCCTCAGATATGCAGACGATACCACCCTAATGGCAGAAAGTGAAGAAGAACTAAAGAGCCTCTTGATGAGAGTGAAAGAGGAGAGTGCAAAAGTTGGCTTGAAACTCAACATTAATAAAACTAAGATCATGGCATCTGGGCCCATCAATTCCTGGCAAATAGAAGGGGCAGAAATGGAAGCAGTAACAGATTTTACTTTTCTGGGCTCCAAGATCACTGCAGACGGAGACAGCAGCCATGAAATTAAAAGACGCTTACTCCTTGGAAGGAAAGCTATGGCAAACTTAGACAGCATAATAAAAAGCAGAGATATCACCATGCCAACAAAAGTTCGTATAGTCAGGGCGATGGTGTTCCCAGTAGCAATGTATGGGTGCGAGAGTTGGACCATAAGGAAGGCTGAGCGCCGAAGAATAGATGCTTTTGAACTGTGGTGCTGGAGAAGACTCCTGAGAGTCCCTTGGACTGCTAGGAGATCAAATCAGTCAATTCTAAATGTAATCAAGCCTGACTGTTCTCTGGAAGGACAGGTACTAAGGCTGAAACTCAAATATTTTGGCCACCTAATGCGAAGAGAGGACTCTCTGGAGAAGACGCTGATGCTGGGAAAGATTGAAGGCAAAAGGAGAAGGGGAAGGCCAAGGATGAGATGGTTAGACAGCATCACCGATGCAACAAACATGAAAATGAGCGAACTCAGGAAGATAGTGGAGGACAGGAAGGCCTGGCGGGATATGGTTCATGGGATCACGAAGGGTCGGACACGACTTAACGACTGAACAACAACAACTTATGGAATGGCTCTCTGCCCATGAGGACCCAAAGTGACACACAACATTGGAACACAAACTCTATTTTTGTACTAAAAGAAGCATGGGCAGCCCAATCCTGACTAACTATCTGGTGGGCGGCCCTGGGCCGTCCGCCGGATCCTGTCCCCATTCAGGGCTGCTCCGGAGCAGCCCAGAGGTCTACTCGGGAAAAAAGGATGTTCGTCCTCTTCCCCCAGTGTAAACCAGGGAAGCCCCAATGGGCCTCTTTGGATTTCTGCCAGCTATTTAGCTGGCGGAAGTAAGAGGAAGTTGTGGAAGGGCCAGCCCGGAAGGGAGACGGGGATATGGTGGACGCCTTCCCCGCCCCCCCCTGGGTTGGATCCACCAACCCCCGGCCTCCCTTGCCACCCGGACCACCCCCGCACCCACCCATGCTTTTTGGCATGTTGTGACGGCTTCTGGCGGAGGATCGCTTGCTCCACCATCGGCGATTTGCGCAGGATTGTGCTGTAAAACATACAAACGTAATCATTAAATAAGAGCTGCTACAGTATACCATAAAGCAAGATGAGCACCAGCACTGTGAACTGGCCGACTAACAGCCAGTACAGTTGAGCCATGATAGCTATTATTTGCTCCCTGCATCTAGGTCTTGTTAAAAGATGAGTTGCAGGGCTCTGCACCAGTCCTAATAGTGCAACTTAAAAGGAGCTTCAGATATGGACATTTTTAAAATGCATTTACTTATGATTTATATCCCACCTTTCTTATAGAGTCCAAGGAGACTATTTCATGTAGTCAGTCAAATGCCAAGTCAACTTGGATGCCAGCTTGGGATCATCATGCCTGAGGGAAAAAGTTGTGCAGACTGTTTGCAACTTTCTTTTGCATTTTCTTCTGCAGATGTGATGATTCTGTGCTCCTAACGAAATGAGGATATACAGTAACTGAGCATTTGACGGTCTTCATAGGATCATCATATCCAACACCCCCCTCCTATACACACCAGCTAAATTCAGATTACTGCTTTTTAAGAACATAAGAAGATCCCTGCTGGATCAGACCCAAAGGCCCATCTAGTCCAGCTTCCTGTATCTCACAGTGGCCCCACCAGATGCCTCAGGGAGCACACAAGACAACAAGATACCTGTATCCTGTTGCCACTCCCTTGCACCTGGCGTACAGAGAAAACCTACTTCTAAAGCCAGGAGGTTGCTTATGGCTTGTAACTTGTGATGAACCTTTCCTCCATGAATCTATCCAATCCCCTTTTAAAGGCATCAAGGCCTTTCCATTATATTGGGCATTGTGGAGAGATAGCTTTTTTGCATTTTCTACTTAACAAATATGTATGAATAGCAAAGGCTAAATAGTTTGGAGATATTATGAATAGCTCTTCGTACATAGACAGCTGGTTCTTTGCTTGCAGATTGGCAACAACAAAAGAATAGGTCAGTTCAGGCTGATTGTGCTCTGCATAGCTGGCCTGAATGCAGATATAGAAGAGGATGGTAACCAAAGCAAAACAAACTCAATAACATCTCATTTTAAATCCATGAGGCTTTACACATTGTCTTGAAATATGGCATTCCAAATTCCAGATTATCAGTGACATCTTCAGATTCTGTTCTATTAGGTATCTATTTATTGTATTTGCAATCCACGTGGATGCATTCCATTGTGGATGCAATCCATCCATCAGAAAATATAAGTAAATGGGTGTGTATATGTCTGGTGGGGAGAGATGATGTTTGCATTTCACTATTCCAGCTTCACAGCAGCATCACTAGGGCGTGCACGGCCCCAGGGCGGGGGAGCACGCGTTACCCTAATGACCCCCACACACATAGCCCCTAAATTAAGTTTTGTCGCGGCCGCTAGGCTGTGCCGTGATTGGGGGGGCGACCCGACGGGACGCTGCCCCGGGTGCCCTCCGACTCTTCCCCCCCCTGACTCCGCACCTTCCGCTCCATTACTGCCGGCTCCAGGGACGTCTTCCCCGGCCGGCTGTCCTGGGCCTTCTGACGAGGCCCACTGCGTCAAAACGTAATTTATAACGTTTTTCGCACATGCACAGAACGTCTTCTAAGGGCCAAGGGCTGCCCTTTTCCCTCAGAAGACGTTCTGCGCATGCGCAAAAAAAGTTATAAATTACGTTTTGACACAGTGGGCCTTCGTCAGAAGGCCCTGAGCGCCGGCCCGGGAGGACGCTCCAAGGCCTTCTCCCGGCCTCGGAGCCTCCGGAGGGCGACGCGCGCAGGGGAGGTGACGCACGTAGGTGCGCACGTCATCCTTCTGCGCACGTCACCCCCCTGGCGATCCCCCCCCGCCACGCTCTAGTGACGTGGCTGCAGCTTCATTTTATTCTGTCTTGTGTTTTGAGTTATTCTTGCCATAGCCTGCTTGGGCTAGTTTATTTCTGTACACTTAAAACTAAAATCTATAGCTGAACCTTCAAAGAGGCTATAATCAGTATTCTGGTGATGGCAAACAGATATTCAATTCTGTTATTTCTACATAATGAAAGAAACTTCACCAAATACAGTCACCTCTCATCTTAGACACAGTTGACTTGGGCGAATTCAATTTCACGCAGTCGGCAACCCAAAACAAACAACAACAACAAAAGCAGTTTAAAAGTGCAGGTAATTCCACTCACCATTCCACTTACTAAACATGCCTGAGAGTGAGCATGAGATCTGAGAATGAAGTTGCTGTTCCTCCCTTGGATCTCAGTTCCTGCCTGTCCCTCATAATTTTTAAAGAGATAGTATGTATTTTCTTGATGTAAAGGATTTTCAAGGCAATTTTAAGTATACAGTACACAATTTTAGCTTTGCGCGCTGACTCTGTAATGTAACCTTCGTGTAAAACAAGGGGCAACTATGCTCCAGCATCTGTTAGAGCATGGTGGAACACTAAGCAAGACCTGTCTGTTGCTGGAGATGATGGTGGGGGAACAGCTTAGTCCATATCTCTAATGCCCAAGCTTCCAGCTCCTAGTGGCTGTGAACTGCCAGGCTGTATGGTGTCTCTTCCTGATGATAAGAGATGTGCTCCTAGAAGTGTGCCAAACTGAGACCTAACAAGACCAAACTGGGTAGCACAGATGACTTACATTGAGAGAGACGTGATAACTGTTATATCAGCATAAGTGATTCAGCAGATAGAAAGATTGTTTTATGGCCAGTGGAAGTGGACGAACGTGCTGTGTTGTAGGAAAAAAATCGATGTAGAGAAAGTTCGATGTAGAGAAAAGTAAAGCTTGGTTACATCTTGTCGAAAACAAGTTGGACTATTAAATATAGTGTTCAGTCCCAATGATTTCAAAAGAACTGAAAACCACAGATAGCCATGTTGGTCCATTAGGAACAAAAATTAGGAAGGACCATAAGGGTGTGCTTAAATTGCATGGATTGTGCCATGGATTGAGCGGGGTCGGCCGGCTCCGCGGTACATCACTCCCCCAGGTGTGTCACCCCCCACCTCCCAGGTACATCAAACACCCCATCCTGGCGCTTCATCCCAGGAGCCGGCAGGCCGAGCCGCGTCTTCCTCGGCAACTCGGCTGCTTCTAAATAGGCCGGCAAGGCTTCGAGCGGCATGCGCACAACGCCGCTCGAAGCCTTGCCCTCAGAAGGGCCAAACGAAGACCCGATTGGGTCTTCGTTTGGCCCTTCTGAGGGCAAGGCTTCGAGCAACGTTGTGTGCATGCCGCTCGAAGCCTTGCCGGCCGGCCTATTTAGAAGCAGCCAAGCTGCTGAGGAAGACGCGGCTCAGCCTGCCAGCTCCTGGGGTGACGCACCAGGATGGGGTGAGTACCAGAGGGTGACGCACCGGGACGCCCGGTACGTCACCCCCCCTGCCGCGTCACCCCCTCCGGGAGCCTCCCAGTGCGTCACCCCATGCACCCCACCACCACGCTACAGTGACGCCACTGGGTGGAGGTACGTCCTGCACCAGTCGGTGCAGGGGTGGCGGGAGGGCAGAACGGGGTAGCCAGGGGGAATCGCCGTTGGCCGGCCCAGACTGGGGGAGGGCGGGATATCGGCGATGAGCTCCACCAATATCCTAGGCCCATTCTCGGGCCTGACCAGCTTTACTCCCCCACCTCGGATGTACATAAGAACATAAGAAGAGCCCTGCTGGATCAGGCCCAAAGGCCCATCTAGTCTAGCTTCCTGTATCTCACAGTGGCCCACCAGATGCCTCAGGGAGCACACAAGACAACAAGAAACCTGTATCCTGTTGCCACTCCCTTGCATCTGGCATTAAGAAATAGCCTATTACTAAAACCAGTAAACTAAAACCATAAACTAAATTTATGGCAAACTTAGACAGCATAATAAAAAGCAGAGATATCACCATGCCAACAAAAGTTCGCATAGTCAGGGCGATGGTGTTCCCAGTAGCAATGTATGGTTGCGAGAGTTGGACCATAAGGAAGGCTGAGCGCCGAAGAATAGATGCTTTCGAACTGTGGTGCTGGAGAAGACTCCTGAGAGTCCCTTGGACAGGTACTGAGGCTGAAGCTCAAATATTTTGGCCACCTAATGCGAAGAGAGGAGTCTCTGGAGAAGACTCTGATGCTGGGAAAGATTGAAGGCAAAAGGAGAAGGGGAAGGCAAAGGATGAGATGGTTAGACAGCATCACCGATGCAACGAACATGAAAATGAGCGAACTCAGGAAGATAGTGGAGGACAGGAAGGCCTGGCGGGATATGGTTCATGGGATCACGAAGGGTCGGACATGACTTAACGACTGAACAACAACAACAAAACCAGAAGGTTGCTTATGCCTATCATGGCTTGTAACCAGTGATGGACTTTTCCTCCATAAATCTTTCCAATTCCCTTTTAAAGGCATCTAGGCGTGGTGCCATCACCACATCCTGTGGCTTTATAGCTGGCATACATCCAAGGAGCCCCACAGGGCCCCGGCCAACTTGCACCTGGGGAAGGGGATGAACGTCCCCTTCTCCCAAGGTGCTCCCAGGATGCCCTCGGACAGCGCAGGAACTGTACAGGATCCAACGGCCGGCCTTTTAACCCGGCCACCACATCTTACACAAGATTGCACAGCAATTCTCAGAATTAACCTCACATGTCTGAATTTTGATTGATTGTCCTTATTCCTGCTAGTAAGGTATGTTTATGAGGAAAGCAGGCTAAAAGAAACCAACCCAAATAGAATTTCTCCACAATAAATTGATTTGTAGTTAATCAACTACAATTCTAATCAACTATAATTCTAAATTTCTATTCTAGGTCAACAGGTTCAATCTTTTAATAGCAAGGTCTCCAGAGTTCATTTCATTTAATTTTTTAAAGATATGTACTTGCTAATCTCAGTTTGCTTGCCAATGATTCAAAACTAGGCTAATTTATTTAAGTGCTTTAATTCTTGTAAAGAGTTTCACTTTGGAATTATTTAATCAGCAGTCATCTCCTCTCTGATGTTAATAAACCATACAAAAAAAATCAAAATAGAGTTTAAGTAAAAATGTTTAAGTATTATCAGCTCCCGTTGACTGACCATAATAGTGATATACTGTATTAGCAACCACCTGTACTGTACAAATGCTCTGTGTGTAGGTACATTTATCCAAAGAAGCTAGGACCTCTGATAATTGTAGACTCTATTTAGGCTTGTAGGATAGTTACTATGGGCAAGAGAGGCTGGTTATATTAGGATGGGATGTCGTGTTGCCATTTCCCCTTTCCACTATAGCCAAACAATGGTTTGATTTTAGTCAACCACAGAATTCCTCCTCCTTGGCTCATCAGTAATTGCCCCCACTCCATTCCAAGTCCGCTCCCTTTACCCGTCTTCCGTCTTGAAGCAGCTGCTTGAAACATTGCTAGCAGAATTGGATGCTTCTATATAAACGTAACAAGTTATTTTATACTGAATAGGGCCATTTGTCTATCTAGCCCTGTCTATTCCACCTGGCCTGCAACCTGAGAACATCTTTTTAATGGGAGATTCTGGAAGTTGAACCTGGATCTTCTGAATGCATTCTCTGTCATTAAGCTATTGCCCCTCTTAAAAAGATACAGCCCCCCCTGCTGTATCCCAGCATTAGAAAGGGAAAGATTTGAATCACAGTTTATGAATGCAAACGGAGGGCAATTATTCCCCACTCAAAAGTATCTCAGTTACTTTTAAGACCACACTGATTATGAAGATCTTTGTCAAGTCCTTATTCTGGGCTACATTCACTTTTTATTTTTATTCATTTAAAAAATATTAAGGTGAGGTGAGTGGCTAGCCGATCTAGGGCCTTCTCAGTAGTGATTCTTTGGTAGAACTTTGTCCCTATTCATTTGGTACCTGTTATACAGTGGACCCTTTCTATCCATGGATTCGGATTTGTCTCACTACGGGTCCCGGACCTGTAGGGGTCCACTATAAAAAGGAAAAAAAGGGGGAAACGCGTGTTTGTTTGTTTTTACCTTTTAGCAGCAAACCACGCCATTCCAAAACCTCTGCAGGGCTTCTGGAAGCTTAATGATCCACTTCCGGTTGTGTGAAAGCTCTTCCCCCCCCTCCCAGCTTTGCCCCAGGATGCATTCTGGGACAAGGTTGGGAGGAGGGAAAGAGCCTTTGCACAACCTGGAAGTGGGTTGTTAAGCTTCCAAAAGGCCTGCAGAGACTTCAGAATGACATGGTTTGCTGCTAGAAGGTTTTTCTTTTTACAGCATTTTAAAGTGGATCCTCGCTATCCGTGGGGGGGGGGGTCCGGAACGGATCCCCCACGGATAGTGAGGGCCAACTTTAGATGCCAGGCAAACATTTGGTTGTTTTCCCTTTGCTTTTAGCAGTTGTTAATATGATTCACTAACATTGCTTTTATTTTGATCCACACGATGGCTTTGGTTTGATAGCACTGATTCATTTTTTTTATTTTCAGTTATTTTTTATTTTATTGTTTTTAAATATGTTACAAAATGCCCTTGTGAATTATGATTGAAAAGTAGAATATAAACATTTCAAATAATAAATAAAAACCAATGCACAAGAATTGTTTAAATCAGTCTTAAAGAAAAAAAACTTATTTAGGTTACCTTAGCTACCTATTTCAAGGAAAGGCTTTCTCCATTCATCATTATACCTGGGTCATACATTTATATCAGATTAGAAAACGTTAGTGGCAGAGACAATCTAATTCTAGTATCCTTGCAAGTTTCACATTGTAATCTTGTTAACTGCAGTGCAGGGAGAAAAACGGCAATCATTCTGCTGACTTGACTAAAACTGTCACTCACATTAATCCTCAGTTCAAACATGTGCTAAAAATAGAACAGCGACAGCTGACATTTTTTCTTTTAAAAGCCCTTTCCATCTAAATTTAGAAACGCCTGTGTTGAGTCTCACAGGGATCGTTACACATACAGCCAGGGTGTCCATAAATAACCACGACATCTCCCCTGGTAACAACACATAACACGCAGTCTGGATTGCTGGGAATTCAGTGCTCCTTGTCCAGCTGGGCTGCTCTCAGCTGTCAGGGCTTAATTTTTAAAGGCAATTTCACCTCACTGGCCTAGATAAAATTATAAAAAGAGCTGTGAAATGCTTTAGCTGTCGAGATTTTCACTGTTGCTGTGTGCTCTTTTTATTATATTAGTAGGATGGCAGCTAAATTCTTCCACTGGAACAAAATAATTAGAACCTGAGCAGCGATCAAAGGGAATATTCAGGGCACAAAGAGCTGTGCCAACGGGCAGCTGCTCTTTGTCAGGCCTGGGGCACCTTGTACCCTCTGTTCTTCCGCAGCCTTTATACAGAGTCTTTAACATTTTAAATGGCAGTGTTATCCCTCTCTGTCTCTCCTCTTCCCTCTTTTCTTATGTTTCTTAGGTGGGAGAGTTCAGAGCTCATGCAGCTGAATGGACGGCCAATGTCACTGCAGAGTTCAAAGAAACACGAAGGCGCCTGAGTGTGGAGATTTATGACAAGTTCCAGCGGGCTACCTCCATCAAAAGGAAGCTCTCTGCAGAAATGGCAGTAAACCACAGCCAAGACCTGACTCCTTGCAAGAGGACCTTGTCTGTCAACCACCTCACCAGCGAGAAAGACCTCTTGCCCGCCATCACAAAGACAGATAGCATTTATATGAATGGCTTGACTCCTCACTGTGCAGCTGAAGAAATCGCTGTTATTGAAAACATTAAGTAGCACTGACTTTTGAATCCTGATATTTTAATAAGAAGAAGCCTATGGTTTAGACTTACCTTGTAGTTCCTGATATTTTTTTTCCTGTCCATAACTGATGCCAATAGCATTTTTATCACGTGCATGAGTTCCAACAGAAACCCACCCACAATAAGGATTCAGAGTCACCATCGTATTTCTTGAAAGACACAAAATGAATGGCACTTCTGTCATTGAAATGCTGGAACAAGCAGTGTACGATGCCTTTTTTGTGCCCAGACTGTTTTTTTCTTCATCTCTCCTAATGTGCCATAAGGCGTTAAGAATGAATAATGCTGATATAGGTTAACAATGTAGCTTTGAGGGATCAGTCCTTAAACTTTTCAGGGTCTACCTTACCGAGCCTAGGAATGGACCATGTATGGACTACAAACTATGTAAATGGCAAGAAAATCTTATGCAGCCTTTTACCTAAGAAATTTTTGTCAGTGCCTTATCTTTTAAAGAAACAGAACCTCTATAACTCTCATATGGGTTTTTGTTGGTTGGTTGGTTCTTGCATGAGTAATGTTTATTATTTGATCTTTCATCTTGCCCCAAACAATCATGTTTTAAGGGTGTCTAAAGCTGAGGATACCAGCATTAAGAAACAGATGCCAAATCAACGGACATCAAAGCACCTCTCCTAAGTCTAGCTTTAAAGGCACTGCAATTACAAGGGTTGCAAAAGGTGTCCCCCTGCAAGGTTGTTGTTGTTGTTGTTGTTTTCCTCAGGTGCAGATGATACATGTACATTCAGTAGGCCTGTAGAATTCATGGATCCATGTCAGGTCTGATTATTTAAACTCTGGTCAGCAGTTTAGCCCCATGCATCGCATACCAAAAAAATCTTACGTTTTGCGTTACTAAATTTTCTAATAGACAATAACAAGTACTGATATTAACTTAGCGCATCTGAAAGACTCATTAGCATACCAACAATGCAGAACAATCCAGAATCAGCAGCAGAGCAATTTCTCCTAAATGCTGCTGGAACAAAGGAGTCTAAAAATGTTTTGTTTTATATCCACGTCATGCCACACACTATTTTAGCACAGGGATCTTGCCTGTATTGCTTTCCTCAATGTTACACCCTATAAAGCTTTTTGCCCACTCTGGAGCTGGGATTAAAATGGGAATGCAGTTGAAACTGGCATCACTGTGACTTTCTACATTGAGAATATTATAGATGGTATCTGAACACAAATGCAGACGTGAAAAACAGTTGACCAATAGCACAATCTGAATATCACTGAACATTTGGATAGAAATAATAGGCTGATGATATACAGATCTGAAACTAGTCCTTGGGATTTCTTTGGTTGTTTTAAAGGGGGGGGGGGGAAATGACTTTGATTTTATAGCCTCTTGTGTCTTTTGTTTCTAAGTGTGTGTGAAATTCTGAAGGAATGCAGGATTAAAAATAATGGAATGGAATGTCTTTTAATTAGTATCATTTTATTCTATTGCAACCTGGCTGTATATAAAATAAATATAATACCCCTTAAGAGATTAATAGGCAGCCTGATCCTCAAAGCTTATAACTATGGTGCAGAGTCCATTCAAGACATTAGGGGCTTGCAACTGTGGGGCTGTCTGAGGCTCACACAGTTGGCTCTGAGTATATCAAAGCAAAATGGAACTTCAATTGGACACCAATTCAAACAAGAAAAATCCATATTGTCTGACTATTAAATAATATTATAAACTATGAATGTTAAATTTATGGATGCTTCATCTTCTTTTCTAACAAATCTAAGTTATCCGTGTAAATAGCAATCAGTGAAGAGTTAACAAGAGTGTACATCTCAGATCAGTAAAGCTCCATCCAATATTATCAGGCCAGGCTCTTCAAAGAGAACGCTCCCCTCCCCACCATTTCCCCAGCACAGTGTTCTGAATGTTAACATGGTAAGAAAGGTCCTCTTGCCATGTATAAACTGTGAACTGTAATGAAAATTTAAAAAAAATAAAGTTTTTAATTAAAACGTGCCTTACCAAGCCTCCTACTTGTTGCTATTATAATATTGAGAAACCTTTTGTAAGACCTGCACAATGGAGCTCTGGAATTAGGATGATTTTGTACCAAGTTGAAGCAGCCTTAATTTTAGCAAATAAAATAATCCTGAGAGATACAAAACAAATGTACTATATGGTACCATATGTCCTTTTGGCATCAGTTTGTTTCTTCTCAGATTAAACATGAATCATCTTTTTGCTGCTATTCCTTTATACTTGCACATTGTGTTAAATACATTGGAATGTATCCAAGGTGGCACGAACAGAACCTTGCTTGTGAAACAGGGCTTTTGCATCCCTTCCTCCTACAGCAGCACCTGGGCCCTCCTCCCAAAATCCACTCTTGAAGTTCAGGGGTCCTTCAGATCAGCATATCTGCCGTCATCATTGACCGCAGCAGGCAGGAGCAATCAGCAGAAATCAGGAGAGCCTGGCACAAGCAGAATACCTTTTCACTTGCACAAGACTCCTTTGATGCAACCAACCAGTGGATCACTGGTCCTGATCCAGTGAGTCCCTTTGTGCACATATAACATAGCTTTATTTTCCTGCTGGTGAGCTTCAGCTCCAAGTGACCATTATAAACTGCTTTTTAAAAAAAATATGGAGACAATAACATCTTATAATATTGTACAGAATGCTGGTCGTTACAAAGACATTTTTAAATTCCAGAGTAATGTGCAAATGGTTTGCGCATAGCTTTTTCTGAACTGGCATTTATAATGTAGACATAGATTTCAAAGACAACCACGGGATTGACTTCCAAACAATATATTTACAATTACCTGTTACATTTTGGTTTTAGTCTAGTCCCAGAAGTTTATGTGTATTCAGATCTGCACGAGGATCTTTTATTCTAGGTGAAGAGGCTCCCATTAATTTCAAATGAGGGAACTAATCTGTGTACTCTGGACTGGCTTGCTGCACTGGAATTAAGGAAGATGACTCTTCCGAGCAAGGGATTTCTGTGCATGTATTTGAGCTTCTGACTCAAAACCAACCATTGGGTTGGAGTCTATAATAAATGTCTAGTTGTCACTGACATGACAAACCTGTACCTGCCCTAGGCTGTACCACTGCAAGTGGGGGACTCACATGACTGCGCCTCCATACAGTGTTTCCATGACCATAGAAAACAAATATGTCACAAGGCTACCATCCAGAGTGGTACAACCCAGAAGCAGCTTTAGCACTGCCCTGATAACTGGACCATTTTTTTTTTCATGTTAAGATGTAGCTTTGAATGTTGACAGGAACAGCAGTGTGTTCCAATAAAGCACTCAGAGCTCTGTTTTTATCACCTATCTGCAATAGTAGGACAATAATTCTGACATAAGGTTGTTATAAGGATTACAGCCAGAGACTGTACGTGAAGTGCTTTCAGCAGTATAAAGCACTATATAAAGAATAATAATTAGCAGCAGTTCTTTTGAGCCATAGTCCAGCCTGCATCTTTTGTGACTCGTCAACCAGGGACTTCATAAACTGCTTTTGATTTCTGCCTAAAACTGCAAAACATTTTCAAAACACCTGACAGGTCATAATATGTAGTTGGTTGGTTGGATTTTGCTTAGTGGATCATACATTGTGCTGGCTTGCCTTAAGTATTCTAGCAGATCAGCTTATCGGTTTTGTATTTAAAATAGTACTGAAAGGGGCTGTGCACTCTGGCAGTATTGGTTGGCCTTCCCAGTTGTATTTTTGTATAAAACCTATTAATCACATCTTCTGCTTTCAAAGTATCCAAAGTGACAGGTTTGTCTTATGTTGCCTTTGGTTGGGTTGCACTGGTGGGGACAGGATATTTTAGACCCTAGTAGTGTCCCAGAAAATTCAGTGTCAGATTATTAAGGATGCAATTTCCATGTGCCATGGAAAAGGAGGTCAAGAACTACAATCAAACTAGCTTTTTCTTGAACTGGTTTCCTTTTGACTTCTGGGTTGGTACAGAGATTTGCAGTCCGATCCACCGCAACTCCCTGTGTGGCATTACAGTGGCGCCAATGTGATGTCTGCCAAATTCGGGGGGGGGGGGCTGGCCTCAGGAGGCCTCCTCAGAGTAAAGGAATGTTTGTTCCCTTTCCCCGGGGTAAGTCCCTGCGGGCCCGGTATTATTATTATTAACAGTATTTATATACCGCTTTTCAACAAAAAGTTCACAAAGCGGTTTACAGACAAAATCAAATGATTAAATGGCTCCCTGTCCCAAAAGGGCTCACAATCTAAAAAAGATGCACAACACCACCAGCAAACAGCCACCAGAAAAGACACTGTGCTGGGGTGGAAGGGGGCAGTTACTCTCCCCCTGCTAAATATAAGAGGAGCATCAACTGAAAATGTGCCTCTTGCCCAGTTAGCAGTAGGTCAACACGAACCTGCACCAGCGATAGCGCTGGCACAAGTACGCATTGTCCCATGAAGTCTGATCAGGTCCAGAAAGGGGGTCAGGATTCAGCAGGTGCTACTACCGCCAAACCCACCCCCTTCCCAGGTCCGATCTGCCCTCCTTTCCCCTGAAGGTGACATCACTCTTATCTCTGTCTCAGGTCAAGGAGGACAAGAACCCATGAAGATGGGTCTGCAGCATCCATTAAATCAGGTTTGTAAATAGCCCCAGTTGCCTTACCAGGTAAGGGATGTCTCCAGATGACCAAACAAGAAAGTTTTATAAAAATTGGGTTTTTTTCTGCTTTTGAATCATAAGTAACCAACACAGACATGTGCAAGCAAGCAAATAAACATTTTTGTGGGCTAGTAATGTTTGTGGACGTTAGCAAGGCTGCTTTAAGAACACTTTGGGAGAGACTTCAGACAACAGTGAAGAATCTGTAAAAGAGAGTACTGTATCTATTTATATCACAGTTCTGAAAATCAGCCTAGGGGCTTGGGACATAAAACGTTCTGGTACTACCCTGGTTTGAAGAGTCTGGATATGCTTTCTGGCCCAAACAGGGCACACAATAACCAGGGGCCAAGGAGAACTGTGCTTTCACCGTCAACTGCCCACAGCAAAATAATAGATACAGCATAGTTTACCCAAAATGTTCTCCAGATCAGAATATTCAATGAGATTCTGATGGTGTATAGATTCAGCAGACCAGGCAGCCAAAGGCCCTTGTCTTGTAGGCGCATGTGTGCATGGTATTTAACGTTAACCCTTAACTCTTGATAAAACTCTTGTTGATTGTGATGAAACTACATGAACTACAATGCTAGTGGCTTTGTAGGTGCATGGGGAGAGGTTCTTTATTAAATGTTAGTAATTTACTCTTAACTTTTGATAGACAGGAATCATGTGTCTAGGGCCCCAATCCTATGCTGCCACTGCGTTGCTGAACCGTGCATTCCCGTTACGCAGTGCTCTTTAAGGCTGTCAGAAAACACAATGCACCATAGAACACAACCTGACCACAGCCGGAAATGGTGAGCGGTGACCAGTCGACAGTGGCCACCACGGAAGTGCCGGCGTCGGTAAGTCAGCACGGGGGGGGGGAGGCTGTGGGCAGAATGGGGCAGGGAGGGGAAGGAACAGGGTGAGGACCGGGGAGAAGAGGGTAATGTGTTGAAGATGGGAAGGGGGTGGTTATCGGTGACAGCAGCTATCCTATCCCCCTTCCCGGCCTTGATCCACCTACCTAGGTCCACTCAAACTTGGGACAGTAAAATAGCTGGTGTTGATCCGAGTAGAACTATTGGGGCAGAGGAGGGTTGCTCCAGGGCAAGGGAACAGACGTTCCCTTACCTCCAGGAGGCGTCTGGGCTTGAAACTCCCCAGTGGGATGCAACATGCACCCCATTGGCACAGTTGCATCACCACCGGGGAAGTTACACTGGATTGGGCTGTAGACCACCCAACCAAGCTATCTTTCCTTTAGTATCTTCTCTACTAGAGCAAAACAATTCTCCAGTTTTACATCCTCCAGCTTTATGTGCAGAGCACCAGCAGACCAACATAGCAACCTGGGGGAGGACGCTCAACAGTAGCGGAGGAAGTAATGGGCCAGGGGGGGCCCGGACGGCACGCGGGGGATGACAAGCGCGCCACGGTGGCAATTCAGCGGCCAGAAAATGGCTGCGCAGATTGCGGCGCCGCAAAAGTTTCGCCCACCCGCCCAGGCTCCTACCTTTCTTTTGCCAGTGTCATTCCCGCTGGGGGGGGCGTTTTTGCGGTCGTAACGCCACTGGGTTGATGTCGCTAGCGGGGGCGGGGCTAATGACATCACGGGAGGTGCAGCAGCAGTTAGCTACGTCACTTTTTTCCATAGGCTTTCACACAGGCTTTTTCCAAAACTTGCTTAAAAAATCAGAAGTACTCATCCAATTCTGAAGTGAGCGGAGGGGAGTTTAGCTATCCCCATCACTTACCATCTCTACAATAACAGTAACTTGAGTAATGATGCTACCAACCTGATGCCAAAGTCATCTTTCAATGTGTGGGGAACACATCTTACCTTGCAGTGTCTGCTGCTTTGTTAGGTAACAGGTATTATTAATAGCCACATCACAGCATTCTACTGCTGGCAATTAAAGCTTTGTAACCACGACCCTTCCACAGGGTACCACATGCCTGCAGTTCATCAGAAGCTGTTGTGACTGTTCTGATAATCTTGGCTATGCAGTATCCCAGTTCCCAGGAATGCCTGTTGGGCACTGGCTGTCTCTGGTAACATTACACGTCCTGGTGGAGAGGGCATAGAAGCTCAGCAAGGTACAGTTATGGATCATACATTGCAGCCCATTACAGGATTGGGCTGCCCATTCCAGTGTGAAAGACAGGTGAAAGAAACATGTAATAAAATAAAATTTAATATTCTATGTTTCTACAACGCTTCCTGAATACATAGCAGGATTCTTATTCTAGGGCTTCTGTAATGGCAGAATATAGTAGCGAGATGAGTGTGTGTGTGTGTGTGTGTGTGTGTGTGTGTGTGGAGGGGGGCACATATTCTGTGCTTTGCAAATAGGAAAACTGAGCCATTATGTACATTAAGAAAAACTGAAATCCACATAACCGGTCCTCTCCTCAGTGTTCTTCTCCTTTCACTCTAATCCTAATTCTAATAGCATTTGCTGAAGGAAGCCTTTATATATAGGCACATGTTTACAGTGGCTTCTGGTCACTCTGCAAGCTATTCCTGCAAATGATTAATTTTGCTAGCTCACTTGTTAATTCAAAGTAAGCTTAGAAAATGAATTTGCAATATTCATCTCTACTGACTATCAGATCTTCCTTCTCCAGAGGAACTTGTGCAGATGTTAAATGGGGAATACACATTCTATCATCAATGATAAAATATTTTCCAGTCCATGAACATGAGACTCAAATTACATTTCTAATTATAAATTAGAATGGTATTCAGGGCTGCATTTTAATTACTGATAATTAGACATTTCTAAATAGCTAGTACAAAAAGGGTT
This sequence comes from Plestiodon gilberti rubricaudatus, assembly GCA_026170595.1. NCBI lineage: Eukaryota > Metazoa > Chordata > Lepidosauria > Squamata > Scincidae > Plestiodon > Plestiodon gilberti. The sequence continues at coordinate 26,893,144 of JANXHW010000001.1, forward strand.
TCCAAATATGCAGAAGATTTAGTCAGAACATAAAAAGGGTTAGTGCAGTTTATTTCAAAGAGATAGATTTTCTAGGTTATTAATAAAGCTGAACTGAATATTAGCAGCCATTATCATATATTTCAATTAACAAATAGCATTCTATGATCCTTGCAAACAAAGGCCTCTACCCTAAACCAAATGATTTGGAATAAATGTCTATTGAATCAATGGTTCCTACAGCTACATAGGGGCCAGGGTGTAACTTGTCGTGTACAAAATCACTAAACTGCCAAATGGTTTAACCTTTATAAGCTACTTTGGAAACACACTTGACTTAAAGGCAGAATACAAATATAAGACACAAATGAAATACATTGCTGCAGTGATACATTGCTTGCTGCACCAGGCATGAAGATTTAAGATTGATTGATACTTTCACAGGCTAATGAAATGGCCCTACGACAATAGTAAAGGTAAAGGTGACCCCTGACAATTAAGTCCAGTCATGTCCAACTCTAGGGTGTGGTGCTCATCCTCATTTCAAAGCCGAAGAGCCAGCGTTGTCCGAAGACAATAGTGACTGCTAAATCACAATTACACTGCTATTACACTGGCATAACACTGCCATTATTCTGTGCTCTCCTCCCAGCAAAGCAGAACACAGAACAGTGATGATATAGCAACACCGATAGCTGCTACCATTGCATCCCTACCACACACCAGTCATGGTCACTGATGACATTCCTAATTAGACATGCATGAAGGCACCAATCAGTGCATGGTGCTGGCATGGTGCTGGCAGAACAACTCCATACCTCCTCATATCCACAAAACGCACCATCAGGCATCATGAAAATATGACAGCACATTCTGTTGCAAAGTCCTCCGTGGTGCAGAGAGGGTAGGAGGCCAACAACTGATAACTGTAGCAGCAAGCTGCAGATCAGGGTCAGAACTGCCAGGCAGCAAGCATGTACAAAACAACCCATTTTGCCAAAGATAAAAGCCAGGGCCACATGGTGTGTGCATGGTGTGCTGTTTCAACCACAACCGCTGGCAGGCTTCACAGGCCAGGGCTCAGCTGAAGATCTTCATGGAAATTGGTGATGGGCATGGAAGGACAGGTACTGAGGCTGAAGCTCAAATATTTTGGCCACCTAATGCGAAGAGAGGACTCTCTGGAGAAGACTCTGATGCTGGGAAAGATTGAAGGCAAAAGGAGAAGGGGAAGGCCAAGGATGAGATGGTTAGACAGCATCACCGATGCAACGAACATGAAAATGAGCGAACTCAGGAAGATAGTGGAGGACAGGAAGGCCTGGCGGGATATGGTTCATGGGATCACGAAGGGTCGGACACGACTTAACGACTGAACAACAACAACATCCTAAGAGAAATGGTCAAATCCTACTGCAGTACCAATGACCCCAACCAGATATTCTTTGCACAAAACACTGCACACAACATCTCTGGACTCCAGCAGACATCAATTGTATTAACTTGCATCACTGAAAGGAGGATTTTTAGAATCCATTACAGGTTTAACCAGACAATATTGTATTAAACTGGAGCAAATGTTGCGTAGCCCAAAAGATCCAAGACCTAGGCTGTCAAATTCAGGAGTGTACATTATACCATGTTCCTGTGGCAGAAAATACATTGACACAACGAGAAAAATTATCAAAACCAGAGTGTCTGAACATGATAAAGCAGTCAGGTTACAACATAAAGATATTTCTGTGCTTGCAGAGCACTCTGTGACAACGGGTCATAGCATTTTGTTTGAAGATACTAAATGTTTATCTAATGATGCCAACAACAGAACCCGTCAAAATTTGGAGGCTGTTGAAATCAGTAAAAGGAGATCACAAAATCTTCTTAACAGACAACAGGAACTAACTTTTATTGATAAAATTTGGTTTCCTATACTATACAAACATACAACCAAGAATACATAGAGATTTCACTTCAATCACGATCGCATTAGAAAGGTTACTTGCGGTCATGACCTGATTACAACTCTAGCGGCTTTTCCTGTCTTCCAGTCTATTTGCGCGCGCTGTCAACGGTTTTAACCTATATAATTACAGCGGTTCCGATCCAATCTTAACACCATCTCTGCAACCTCACTGTTGTCTACCTTGACAAGGACCTCGGAGAAGAGGTTGAAATGTTGGTACCCTGTAACTCCGGACTTGTCTGATTTTAACCCGTTTCAAAATTTCTGGTGCTTACTTTTACGGTGGCTCTGTTGTAATTTTCTACGTGTTTTTGTCAGTGAGTTTTGGATTTTAACATTTAATATACATGGCTACTTTACCCATAAAACCTGTTTCGTGTTATATTGTTACTGGCCATGATAGCTTCCGTTTTAAATTAATATTGTATCTCTTCTTTCTCTCTTTCTTCCATTTTCACTAACAATCACAAAGCACCTCTGTAATAGATTATGAATGGAATGGCCCACCTGGCATAAGGTTGGGAGAAACGAAGGCCCCCATCTTATTGGGGCCTTGCGTTGCTGGAGCTAGTGCGAGGTATGGCAGTGCAAAAGCTGGCTGTCCTGCACTGACATACGGGTTGACAGCATGGCGCACGCAGCATTGGCTCCAGAGTACTCAATCGGTGCTAGTACTTTGGCAACAGAGGCATGTTGTGGGTGGTGAGTGGGAGGGCAGGGGGACAGGGGTAGATCTCAGTGGCACCAGAATGCGCCATTTTTTATCCTTTCCCAAGCCTTCCCACCCCTTTTCTCTCCTTGGACACAAGCCAGCAAAATGGTGTATGTCCAAGGAGACTTATAGGCGACCAGGCAGCCTACCAGTGGGTAAATAAAAAAATACTTTTACTTGCTTTCTGCTGGCTGTCCAATCACCACCACCCCCATCCCATTGGATGAAGCTTGCGCTCCACCAGTGGGGCTACATTGGCGCCAGTGGTGGGGGATAGGACTGGGTAGTTAAGCTACCTTCATAAACAGTCCCAGAGGCATGGGGGAAAGCTGCCTTGTGGTGCAGTGCCACACCGCTGGGGAGAATTTCAGAACTCCATGGCTTAGGATGACTTTGTGGGTCTTTCTCCTTCCAGGGCAGCGGTTGGATAGGAATGAGTATATAATTTGCTTGGGATTGACCAGTAACCTTCAACTTTTTCAGACCCCAAACCATGTTCATTTTTTTAAAAAAAATCACACAATAGTTCTTGCATGTGAGGTTGTGACATTCATACACACTTCCCATCGAATCACAATGACTTGGATGAGTATGTGAATGGGACCTTCGATATCCCAGCTGGCACGGGGAGCAAGTGACATTTTTCAGACGGAAGCATCATGTCAGATTACAGTCAACTATTTTTATGAGGCCCTTGCTGTAAAAATGTGCCCTGCTAAGGATATCTCCCAGCTGGCTGAAAAGTACGAGTTGCTCATTAAATTTTCCAAACAGACGGGCTTCTTTTCACTGCTCACCCCCCTTAGGGAGGACTCCAAAGTGAACTTCCCTGTTCGATGCTTCTTCTTGCTTCATTGAGATGCTGTTGCTAACTCAGCACAGCCATAAAAAATGAATGGGAAAAGGGGGGTGAGAGAGAGAAGGAAACCAAAAGCACAGTGTATCTGAAGATCTGAACGAAACTATTATTGAAAGTAAGGACAGCAGAAAGGAACATAAGTCGAAGAAGAAGAAGAAGAAGAAGAAGAAGAAGAAGAAGAAGAAGAAGAAGAAGAAGAAGAAGAAGAAGAAGATCTAATGCAGAGGCTCTAAACATATTTTGGTCTCATCTGTGTCTAACTGTACTTCACGCAGAGGGGAAGAGATTTAAAGTCAGGCTTGATATACCATACCAAGAGGGCTTGAGCCACCACTCTTTCTCTCTCTATCCCTTTGCAAAAGGCGACTCACCATGTCCCTGTGAGAGCTTGGTCCAACATCTCTGTGCAGAGACTTTCAGCCTGATCCTGCCTCAGATGTGGTGGGCGGCTGAAATGGCCAGCCGCTGCATCCTAGTCAGGATGTGGCCCATGCTGGCACAGCTGGGGCTCACCTCGGGGGAAAGGGATGTTTGTCCCCTTCTCCCAGTGTAAGCGCTGGAGGCTCAAATGGGCCTCCTTGGATGTGCACCAGCTCTTTAGCTGGCGCACGTCCGGGGTGGCAGTGTAAGGCCGGTCTGGCCTGGCTCAGAAAGGGGACGGGGATATGGTGGAGTGCACTGCTGGTATCCCTGCCTCTCTCCCGGGCCAGGCTGGACCGGCCAGTGGCCCCCTCCCCTGCCACCCTGGCCTGCCCTCCTCATGTGTTCCTGCCGCCCAGCGCAGGGCATACCTGGGTCGGGCGGCACAGGGTCTGGGGGATGATGAAATGAGCGGTGCTGACCTCCACGCCAACGAAGCTTACTCCAGAGATGCTGCAAAAGTGCCTTATGGAACGTTCGTGACACCTTAGGCCAGCGGAGCATGCACTTTGCTGGCCTATATTTAGGGTGGATTGCGCCATTTGTCTTGCATACACAGCAAAACATAAGAGACAACATAATTCTAGCTATTGGCATCTTCAAAAGCTTTGAAACAGTAGCGTCGCTGGGGGGGGGCTTAGTGCCCAGGGCGCGGACCCCTGAAGTGGCAGAAGGGGTGGAATCACGGGCTCAGGAGGGTGCAAACTTACGTTCAGGCGGCTCTTTTTTGACGTTCCGCTGGCTCTTCGCAGCCGGAACGGCCGCGTTTTGGCCCGCCCACCCGAGCCTCTGTACGGCTAGGAAAACAAGTCAAAACAGCGGGGGGGTGTTTGGAGGTGGGGCGTGATGTCACGCCCCCGCATCACGTGGGCACCGACGCAGGGGCGGGTCCGGGCACGTAGCAACACCACTGCTTTGAAAAGCTCAGTCTTGTGATTACTAAGAAAACAAACGTGTGCATGTGAATGAGCAGTGTCGGCAACAGATGAAACCAGCTGGTGTGGTTGCTGATAAGGTCAACCCTGGAATCAATAACTGGACCCAGCTGTGCTGATCTTGCTGTCCTATTTTTCTCTCAGGTACAGCCTGGTAAAATGGCTGTTAATGGGACAGTTTTGGAAAAGGGTGGGAGCCAAAATGGTAACCAATTCCAGCCAAACCAATGAAGATCAGAGAAAGGGAGGGGCAAGAAGGAGAGATTACCAATCAGCAAAAGGTGCTCCTTTGAGCCAAAAAGGAAGCTCCTCTGAGGGTGAGGGAAACTACCAGAGGGCTCAGCAAGAGGCTTCCTGACCTCAGGACAGCATTGCCAAGCAAAAATGTGGAGGCTTTCAGCAGGGAAGAAAGTGCCCCCAAAATGGAGGGGGGGCCTCTATGGGGAAGGGATCCTCAGAACGCACAGCAGGATGGGCACCTTGGCAAATAGCCAGATGAAGAAAATGCTCAGCAGCATGGACACTTCAAGATTTCAAGTGATAGTTTTGCACCTACTATGCTCCATCTTAGGCGGGCCAATGATTCGTCTTTGAGTCCTGACCTACCAACTAAAGACCAGTGGTCACATAGATGTCAATGAGTAAGACATTAAAAAAATAAATAAAAGCTAAGACATTCCCTGCTGGACCAACCTTAATTGGTAGAAGAGTATGCATGCTGTCAAGGTATAAAGATTCCCTTGGCAAGCAATCCTTAAAAGTGATGCAGCCCGCAGGGAACAAAAACGAGAATGGAATTTTGCCATGAGTGTCATGTTCTCACAAGAAGAGCCTGGAGTTGAGGTGACAGGGGCGATTAAATATTAATATACCCAAAGCGATGCTGACAACTTCCTACAACACACAAAGGAGAAAAGCCTTGATTTGGCTGAATAGGACATCTGTCACTCAACAGCAACTGTTCACAATGCAAGCCACACCGTTAGTGACACGAGATAGCAAAGAACGAAGCCAGTGTTGCAAAAATAGAACTCCTGCTTGTTACAAGAGTTCTCAAATATTGTCAAAGTCGAGAAAGCCAAGCCTTCTCCTGAAGTCTGGAAAGCAGCTTTGCTTACGCTTTCTAAAGTGTAACCAGTAAGTGTAGGCGTTGTACCTGGTAGAGCTCATGCTCTCTGCCTGGTGACAAACGGGTCAAAAGAAAGGAGTAGGTAGGGTGCAAACAGGTGCTATAGAGGCTCATAGCCACATTTTATCAATGCCTCTTATTGAGTGCTTTAGACCCTGGGGCAGGAGGAAACAGTGCGAATAATTCAGCTGAGGATGTGGGATACAGGAAAAAGCCTGGCCTATGAAGGGAGCTCCAGGACTGACAATAGGGCCTAGCAGGACAGCAGAACCCCTAAGGGCCAGGGTAAGGAGAGAACATGGAGGTGGAGGAGCAGAACCGGGATGCTTACGACCCCTTTTTTCCCCATGTCTGAGGAGAGCACAGGTGTCAAAATGCAGAACCATAATTATGAGCCACATTTAATCAATGCCTCTTATTGAGTGCTTTAGCATTTTGGAGGAGGTTAACAAGCTGAATTCACTGCTCTCTGAGCATATTGATTACTATTCCAGAAACTACATTTAATGCGAATGGATTCTGCTTCCACTAATGTCAAAGAAAGAGCAGTCAATAGAAAGAACAGTCCATTTGCATATGCAGAATGCTAATACTTAGCATTCATACAGCACATTTCAAATGTTCAAAGCACAGCACATAATTACCTCAGTGATCCTTTCAGGTACTCCGCAAGGTAGGCCTATGTTATCACCTTCGTATTGTGGATACCCCCGCCCCCCCCCCCGGTCCAGGACCACCTAGTGAGTTCACAACTGAGATGATACTGGAACAGATAACTACTTAGATCACAGCTCATACTCTTTGTAATAAATGGGCTCTCGTTCCTAATAGGCTAATTTTTAATATTTATGATCAACATTAAAATGTAGATATAACATAAGGTAATTGCAAGCCAGAGGTGGATGAAAGAAATGCATGCATTCTTGATCCATTATAAGACTTTACTTGGAGGTATTTATTCATTTACCAAGTTTACATGTTGCTTTTTCCAAATGGTTCAAAGGAATTTACAAAAAAATAAAACTAAAACAATAAAAATATAACTAAAGTAATCCAAATTCAGATCAAGAAATCAATAAACAAGAAACAGAAAGGTAGTGGTCAATACAGATTGTAAGAACTAACCATCAAAAGCGTTCTCAAACAAGCATCCAAAAGTCTTAACCTGCCTGCAAAACATCAGAGGGATGGAACCAGATGCACAGGCTAAGGCTTGGAAAGTTTCCTCAGCTCCACCAGGATTTTTTCCCCCCACACAACTTCTCTTGTTCCTGGTTCAGAATTGTAATACTACCCTGAAAGTTCAGAAAAGTAGATATATCAGCATGAAACAACCCTGTGCATATATCTCACCATGAACCACAGAAATAGCATGGCCCACAGTTCACAGGATGATCAACTTAACTTCAGCTGTGCAGATGAATAGACCAGTCTGAACTTGGTTCAGTGTGGGCTTGGCTTTCTGGATTGAATGAGTATGGAATTCATTGCCACTTGCTTGGATGGCTTTTAAAAGGAAAAAGCTTCCCAAAGCTGGAAGATGAGACTTGGTTTATTGCAACAGCAGAGTATCTCATCTTTCCAACTAAACTTGCCCCAGTATTAGAAAGTCCTGTGTATTTTTAGGCAAATCCCATTATTATCGGGCAGAAAAAATGAAGTAAAAATTGAGCAGAACAATGTGCTCTCTCTCTCTCTCTCTCTCTCTCTCTCTCTCTCTCTCTCTCTCTCCCTCTCTCTCTCTCCTCAAAATGTTTATATTTACTGTAGCACAGAACTGTCTTTTCTTAAATGTCATGGCAGAACTTTGCATTACTTAACTCAGAGGTGACCTTATCCATAATCATAATCTTTTATAAAACAAAAATGCGGATAAAGTTAAATATTTTTCTTTGAAGGGACAGGTTGCTTACCTGCAATTATAATTCTTTCAGTAGTCATCTGTGTAGACACAGATAGTATGTCTACATTGTGTTGAGTCATGTACTGTATACATGTCCACTATATGTGACATGTATACAGTACATGTCTATTTAGACACATATTCTGCACGTGTGAAGAACCAATCTCAGACATTAAACAAGACTTTTCTTTCTATTTTAACAGGACTGCATCATGTTGAGCAGACAACAGGCTATTTATCTGTTACCACAAGGGGAAAAGTGTCTCCACCACCATCTAGCTCACTGTGCAATGAAGACTATTTCCTTGGCCTACCAGTTAGCCAAATAAGAGCCATCAGACTCTTTGAGGGTACATTCCACCAGACTGGTTTCATCCTCCACTGAACACTGAGAGATGTTCTGTTCCCAGAGCTCTGCAGAGCAGTAATGTGGTCTGCACCATTGACCTTCATCAAAAACAATGCCCTGGACACACGGTCAAGAGCTGATGCTTTGTTTGGGCATGTTCTACAGAACATCTTCTCCTGAATGACCTGCACCCATCTCCAGATAAGGAGGAAGCTCTAGTCTCCACTATGTGAGACTACACAGAGACTGCAAAGAATCATAGAATCATAGAGTTGGAAGAGGCCTTCAAGGACATCTAGTCCCACCCACTCAGGTGCAGGAACAGAACACTCGACAAAGCTCTGGAAGAGTCTGAGGTTGGCTTTGCTCATATGCAAACCACCACTATTTGTGACTTCTCAGAGACCACGAAGAAGATGATTCTATTTCTGATTTCCTAAGCACCTTTTAAAATAGAATAGATATGGGTGGAGTTGTTTTTTTAAAAAAATCTTGGAGGTGTTAACAATGTCCCACTCCGTCCTGAAAGAGTTTGCAACAGATCTTCAGGTTAACTAATTCGTCAAGGTCAAAAGACAGAAGGGGGGGGGGGGGAATGGCCAGCAGGAAGGCCAGAAGATAATAATTCAGATCTAGACAGAGCCAGCCAGTTTGCAAACATATCTTCTGGTGACAAATATTGATTGTAAGTGGAAATTCAGGCAATTCAATGAATAAGAGAAAGTCACTGCAGCGGAAGATGAACAGAAAGCCACAGAAATGAAACGACAGTAAGTTTTCAAAGCAGTGTCTGCCATCAACCCTATCATTTCTGATCCTGGAACACATTTCATGAGGTGTTCTATTTTTAAAAGAAAGAAGTGACTTAAAATTAAGCAAGTCACACTTTTAGTAATTTCATCAGGCTATCAGCCATTCCTCATTCGCAATTGCTTTCCAGTAATTGAGGAAATATACATGAACTCATGGTCTAATTTAGTAGAAGACAGCTTTCTATGTTCCTATGGGACAGACATGACTGAGGGTCTTCCTGTTAAGCAACAGCTAATTCTCCAAGTCATTCTTCAAGGGAATAAACCACCTAAAATATAACGCATCTCAACAGCCAGTGTTTACACATTAGTCTGAGTCACCAAATGATGGGATATCAAGTTGTAAACGTGCCTCTGTAAACTGGTTCTAAATGTACCTCTGTCCCCGTTTTCTGCTGGCAGCATGTTTGGCTTGACGGCAAATGTGGCCATTTCCAATTCTGTTTTTCTACAGAGTTGGAAAGCAGTGGAATGAGGACAGCTTTCTATGTCTCTGCTGCAGCTCATTTTGCTGACAAATTGTATTTGAGGGGAGTTTTTTGATGCTGTATGCAGAGCCTGACAGCAGCTATCTGCTTGGTGCTTTCTGTGTTCTACTTTGCCTCCACCCAGTGCTGCCATTTTGGAACAGAATGGAACAGTTTCCTTCTTTAGTAGTTGTCTGAGTACTATAGAGAGAGTAAGGTAAAGGTAAAGGTATCCCTTGACAATTAAGTCCAGTCGTGTCCGACTCTAGGGAGCGGTGCTCATCTCCGTTTCAAAGCCGAAGAGCCAGCGCTGTCCGAAGATGTTTCCATGGTCATGTGGCCGGCATGACTCAACACCGAGGCGCATGGAACGCTGTTACCGTCCCGCTAATGCGGTACCTATTAATCTACTTGCAATTTCTTGCTTTCGAACTGCTAGGTTGGCAGGAGCTGTCGCACGAATTCGAACTGCCGACCTTTTGATCGACAGCTCATGGTTCAGTGGTTTAACCCACTGCGCCACATATAGAGTACCATGGTATAAATAGAGTACCGCAGAATAGAGCTGTGGTGGCTTAGTGGTTAAGACGCTGAACTGAAGACCAGGAGGTAGGCAGGACAGCAGTTTGAGACCCGAGTGCCGGTGTGAGCTACCGTCTTCAGCTCCAGCTCCAGCCAACCTAGCAGTTCGAAAGCAAGAAATTGCAAGTAGATTAATAGGTACCGCCTTGGCGGGAAAGTAACAGCGTTCCGTGCGCCTTGGCGTTGAGTCATGTCAGCCACATAACCACGAAAGCATCTTCGGACATCGCTGGCTCTTCGGCTTTGAAATGGAAATGAGCACAGCTGTAATCCTCAATGCTGGCTGTAATCAGAGCCCATATGACTTTTTCCAAGAAGTTAGGATTGTACAAAGCCACCTGGAATAGCAATTCCTATTTCTTTTTCTAAAAGAGATGGGATGTTAATCCTTAGTTCTTATCTGCTGCTCATCTAACAGTTTTTGTGTTACATGACAATCATGCTATTGCTGATCATACTTATGAAGATTCTGTGATGAATCTGTAGACGGGACGGAAGTGCCACCCAACTTTCCTCTGCTTGTCAGATCCTTTGACGGAATCCCTTGTGTGTTTGTGTGTGTGTGAGATCGCTCCCCCCCCCCCACGTTTTATGTAGTTAATTCTTAAAAGGACCTATAGAAGCCAGCTGTCCCAAGGATATATATGCTGCTCATTAGCTTCGAGTTCTGAATACTAATTGCCTTGCAAATGAATAATTCTTAAATGTGTCTTAAGAACCTAATAGAAATGACCTTGTTATTTCTCTTGGCTTTAGTCTGCTGTCATCATAGGAATAAGTTACACATGTTTATTAACAAGGCTAAGTTTTTACAGTTTGCCCTTGAGAATTTCATTTTTTGTAGCAATTTTATCCTGCTGTATATTTAGTTCCAGAAGCATTTGTTTTTCCTTGGACTTTATTAAATTATTCTAATCACTTTCCAGAGGTACTCAATGCCAAGAAATCCCACTGAAGGGAAGAGATGCTGTTGCTTTGAAAACCCTCTTAAAAAAAAAAACCACAAGCATTTTATTTTATATACTACTAGGCTATGAACTATCCAAATATAAGCACTTTTAGCTCCAGTGATTTCAGAGGGAGATAGTTAAGCTTGTGCTTAATTCTCCCCATGGAAGCAATGGGAACTAAAGAAGCTTAACTCTGGTTGGATTGTGCCAAACATGAATGACTTAATTTTAGAGGGCCCACATGAGATATGTTTTGTGAATTGTTTCTTATGCATTTCCTCCTCATAGGGAGTTGGATTGAATACTCCCCCCCCCCAAAAAATTGGCCCCTTATATGGAGGAAGGGCCAGCCCAAGATCTAATTGCACCCAAGGAGGCATGCCAAATGCTATCCCCCTTATTTGGTGAAGGGCAAGCCTCTACTCTTTCTACTCCCTGGCTTAGAAAAGGAAGAGAGGGACAGAGTGGAAGAGAGAAGAGTGGTGGGATAGAGCACCACTGCTTTCCTCTCCTTCATACTCCCTCTGGCACTTGCTCCCCTTCTTCCTCTTCCAATTCAGAGAGTAGGAAGAGGAAGGGGAGGAGTGGATGCAAGTGGGCAGATGGAGGTGGATGCCCCTCAACAATCTGCTGAGAGGTGACCTCATCCAGGCGCGTGACCTTGGCTTGGTGTCCACAACATCTCCAGATATGATAACAGCAAGGGAGGCATCATTACTAAAGCAAAAACTGACTAAGCTTGGGTTTAGAAAGATTAACCCAATTGTGTCAAACTGACCATTGGGAAGAACTTGTGCAGACCAATAACTCCTTGACATACATAGGTCTCTGCAATCTGCCAATACAAATGTCTCACTTTCTTCCTGATGTGTTCTATGTGCTTGACAGTTTGTTTCATAGAGGAGCATTCAGTGATGTGACCCTCTAGTCCCCTGATGGCGAACCTATGACACGCATGTCACTGGTGACACACGAGGTCATTTTGGGTGACACGCCAGTGTTTCCCACAGGGCCCCAACACACCTTACATTTTATCAAAAGTTTTACAGGCTTGTCTTGAACATTTAGGGCAGAGATTTTTGCAGACTTCTTTTATTATCTAGTAAAACTCAGCAACAAAAAAGTCACTAACTGATGTTAAATAAAATGCAATGTGTTCTATAGTTGTCTTCAGTTCAGTTCAATTCAAAATTACTATTAAAAGTAGCAATAGTCAAGTTATTGGAGGGGGGGGGCGACACACCAGCAGTCTCAAGTTAGGCATTTTCAAAAATTTTGACACACCAAGCCCAAATGGTTCGCCATCACTGCTCTAGTCTATACAAAGTGTGTCGTGTCTGTACATCCCGTCCCGTACATCCCATCCTGTCCGCTGCATACCTGCAGTCTGTAGTAGTAGAGACCAGGTTTACCATGTCTGTGAAAACTAGGCCCTCATTTCTGGAGTTCTTCTTCAGATAGAAACACTCCCCAGGGCTAGCTTTGTTTCAGACTCATCACGAGATTTTTTTTTACTTTGAAATCTAATGCAGTTTGGATGCTAATGAGCAGGGTTTTGATGATGGTGCCGAAGATAGCGCTGCTGCTGCTGCTGCTACCTTGCTGAGGAAGCAAAAATCCTCACAATCCTTTCAATAAGAAACACTTAATTAGGCATCATCTTCCTCCAGGCAATTCCCCCAGCAAACAATTTGCAAGCCGCACTACTGACAGCTGATATGGCCTACCTTCTTTTGCAGAGTTCACAATAACTTTCTCTGATCACAGTAATTAATGGGGATTGCAAAAAAAAAAAAAAAAAAAACACCCACCCTCAGAATGCAACTCAAATTTCAGAGTAGTAGAAAAGCGCCACAGGTTTCTAGATTCCATCTTTTCTTTGTCTCATTGTCATTCAAGGGCTCTATATTCTTTCCTCTTCTTATAGAATACTGTCCCTCCTGTCTGCAAGTAGATCCATTTCCCTATCTGCTTGTGCAAATGAGAAAGATATCACATGCAAGCTGAAACAAAAGGGAAAGCAGCAGCTTGTGTTTTGTGATCCAAAAGGCAGCACCCATATCTCCCCCATCTAGGAAACATGTAGGAAAATGGCATTACTTGCCCCTGCTTTGGATAACAATATTTTTGACAGCCTTTACTTCAATCCTTATTTTCATATCAAACCTATTCTTATGCCAAGCAACCAACACACCTTACTCCAAGAGGTGAAGAGTGCACAATTTAACAGACCTGGAAACAGCATCAAAATGAGTATTGCATCCAGATACGAGCAGCAGCTAGAAGAGCTAATATCTAAAACCATAATTGTATCAGAACTGGAGGAAGATCGATTTTCCAAGATCGAGAGAATTTGGAAGGCACCTCACTCATTGGTCCATCGGATAGCATACAGCTGAACAGAAATGAAGAGAAGACGCAGGATGGACATTGCTGTGCTTTCTCACAGCTTTCTCCCATATTTATTTATTTATTTATTTTAAAAAATTATACCCCGCCTTTTGCTATGCCAAGGCAAATGCCCAAGGCAGCTTAGTACAGAAATTAAAATACATAACTTAAAAAATACATTAAAAAGTTTAAACAATACATAACCGTACATAAACAATTTTAAAAACATATTTTATAGACATATTCCTATTCCCATATAATGCCAGTATGCAAGTCATATTTTGTGTGTGACTTTTTTTCATTTGTAGGAGGCATGTGTTTAAGCCAGTGGCATTGCCTGGGGCAGCAGCACCCAGGGCAGTGACATTGTGATGTCACTTCCGGATTCTCCTGGAGGAGGAGGCGGCTTCGCAATCTGGCTGCCACCTCCCTTCTCCTTTGGAGGCTCAACAAGAGCAGAAACACGAAGAGGAGGAGGCCACGGCGGCTCTCAATGAGAGCTTCCAAAGGAGGAGAAGGGGGGGGGGAGAGGCAGCCAGATCGCGAAGCCATAGAAACAGGAAGAGATGAGCAAACAGGAAGAGATGACCATGGCTGGAGCTGCCGCTGCTTCTCCTGCCGCTGCCATCTTGGCTGGGCCTCACACGGTACCCCCTTTTGGACTGGCACCCAGGGCGAGCCCTGCCTCGCGCTTCCTAAGCCACTGGTTTAAGCACAGGAGAGGATTCTTGCATGGCCTCCAAGAGAAAAAAAGAAATATACGAAAAAGCATTCTCCCCCTAAATATACGAAAAAGCATAGTAGGGGATTCCAAATGAGGTGGGTAGGCAGGAGAGGGACTTGTGAGCTACCATCCAATAGCTACCATCTATGATACTAACACAGCTCCCAATTGAGGGATATGCAGAAGAGGAAATTTCAGCAGGTACAAAACCATTATGACAGCCTACTCCCCACTCCATCATTTTCTAATCATCATTTCCTAATATACACATCTTGTATGTGGTACAGGAGTCCTTCCTCTTTTGCACCTTGTCACATCATTCGGAACCCAACTAAGGGCCAAAGAAGATGTGCAATGAGCACCATAGGTCCAAACTAGATATTACATGGAAGTTTTGTGATTTGTGTGATGTCGGTATTTCACAAAAAGCAGCTGAGGGGATTTCACTTTGGAACTGGATCATGGCACAGCGAGAGGGGGGGTTAACACTTTCCCCCTGTCCTGATTCTTCCATTTAAATTGCCCCCTCAAAGCTGCTGTTAGTTGAGGCAGGGAAAGCTTACAGATGCAACTTTTTGACCCATGACATGCCAAATCAGGGCCCCTGAGTTGCCCTTTGAAAAAGAAAAGGATGCGTTCGAATCACAGCACTTCATTGCCATGTCCAGTTTGGACTTTAGGCACAATGCTTTTGGCACTGTATAAGTGAGCCATCATGATAATAAAGCTGACTTCAAAGGCCTCGAATAGTCTCACACCAATACTTTGACTTCTCACCATTGTATATAGAGCATTTAGAATTCTCTGTGCAACCTCCTTAAGCTGAAGCAATGTCACTAACTTGAAAGACGGGAGAAGATGTGTTCATTTTGAACTTAAACAGGACTTCCTCTCTAACCTTATGTTCCAGACAGTCTCCTCCAAACAGTCTGTGAACGCCCAGGAAACTACACTCTGGAAAGATCCTTCATTGTGTTAGTTTGATACAGTCTCCTTGAGATTGAATGCTGCTTGGTCAAAGTGGACAAAAAATATAATTATTCTAGCAGGTATTGCAGGTCACTCACTTAAAAAGGCCAAAGGACCAATCTCTATATATTTGTCATGCTCAAAATCCTGGGTTCCTTTCAGGCATTTAGCAGTAGAATCATAGATATTTATTCCACTGATTCATTCCCTTTGACAATGGTGCATACATCCATTGCAGGCGTATATCACTTATTTCCAGTCCAAGCTAGCCAATATATATTTGAAAGTTACTGCTGTACAAGTCATCTAAGCATTGTATGATACCTAGAGCTTTCTTTCCCCAATTTTATCTGGGTTGCTATAGGTCCCCTTGTCTGCACCTTCTATTGCCTGTTAGCCATCTTTCTCCATTTTAGGGCCAAATTACGGTACACAGTATGTTTACAACGTTTTTGAATAATGTGCTTAAGACTGGCCATGTTCCTTTCTTTAAAAAAAACAAGCATGAGAGCCCCTGATCTGGATCCGGACCTCAGTGTAGGGGAGAAGAGAGTGACCCCTTTCACCTGCACCACTTCCACCCAAATATCAGGCCCCCAAAGCTGCGTATTTGCTGCAAATATCCAAACTTTTTGAGCTGTTTCTACCCATTTGATCTGTGTCTGTCCCTTCACACAGTGTAGATCAGCAATTTTCAACCTTTTTCAACTTATGGCATCCTGACATGGCACTAAAATTGTCAAAGCACACCATCAGTTTTTTTTTACAGTTGACAAAGCACACTGCACTGCTGGCAGGGAGCTCACATCCCCCAACAGCCTTACTAATAAATGACCCCCAAACAACCCCCCTACTAATAAATGACCCCCACACCTGCGGACCATTCGCGGCACACCAATATGCTGCAGCACAGTGGTTGAAAAATCGCTGATGTAGACTGTAAGCTTTTTGGGCAGACACTATGTAATCCATATACTGTATTATTTATTATTTTATTTAAAGAATTTATACCCCACCTTTCTCCCAACAGGTCAACCAAACATGTTAAAATGGTACAGTAAAAATTAAAACCAAAGCAGTATTATGCTGCAGGTTCTGTGAGTCCTTCCTCATGGTCTCACACACACACACACACACACACACACACACACACACACACACACACACACACACACACACACACACACACACACACACACACACACACACACACTGTAATATCTATCAACAGTTATCACATGCTGGATTTCACTGGATGGTTGATCTATTTCCTATCTCGCTAAGAGAAAAGTGTCAGTTATTTTCAGTCCTTCTCTTTTCATAGCAGAATGCCATTTCATTTCTTAGAGATGATTGGAGTGTGTGATAATGGTGGTGATGGTGATCATGATGATGGAGTTAGCAAAATAAATATTGCATTTGTACCTCAATATAGCTTTCTGGAAAAGGGGCCATGGTGGCTTAGTGGTTAAGACGTTGAACTGCAGACCGGAAGGTCGGTAGGACAGCCGTTCGAGACCCGAGTGCCGCGTGACAGAGTGAGCTCCTGTCTCCTGTTCCAGCTCCTGCCAACCTAGCAGTTCAAAAGTAAGAAATTGCAAGTAGGTAAATAGGTACTGCTGCGGCGGGAAGGTAACAGCATTCCATTAGATGCTGACCACATGACCACAGAAGTGTCTTTGGACAACGCTGGCTCTTCAGCCTTAGAAACGGAGATGAATACTAGAGTCGGACACGACTGGCTTTCGTGCAGGGGATACCTTTACCTTTACTATATCTTTCTGGACCCTATTCCGCTCCTTCTATACTTCCACTTTCCAAAATTTGAAGAATGAGTTTTCCCCCCAACATCGCATCTAACATAAGAGCCATTATTACAATGTTTTCCTACACCCCATGTTCAAAGGGTTGGTTTCAGTTTGTGCTCATAAGACAAGGGCTTGGTGGCTTGAGACAGACTATCTACCACCAGCCTGCATGATGCAGAAGCATGTGCTGCATGCAATGGTGTGTGTGTGTCTCTAGACAGCCTGGGAGAGGTAAGTAAAAATACTTACCTCCCCATAAGCCGCCTGGCTGCCGATAGGTCTCCTTGGACCTACACCAGCTATTTAGCTAGATACTACACTTGATCTTAGCCAAAAGGCCGAGAAGTGATAAGTTGCCTGTTGCTTTCTCCGCACGGAATGGCTCCAACGGCGAGGGGGCGGGGCCGCCTCGTGCCAGCTTGTAAATGAGGAATAGGACGGGGCGCAACTTACAGTACCGCCCCCACTGTAGGAACGCCTCTGTATGTAACTGTCAGTCATGAAAGTTTAGATCACATTTAAATAAAATTTTATTTACCTCTTCTGGTTCATCTGGTCATACACACACCCTTCCCCATAGCATGCCTCCTTGAGGTAAAGGAACATTTGAGGTAAAGGAACGTTTGAACTTACCTCGGGGTAAGCATCTACTTTCCTGATAAGTCAACTCAGACCTGTGCCAGCTCTTTTGCGGGAGCAACTCCAAGGGTACCCACTACCCAGGGAGGTGGATTGAGGTCACGAAGGGGGATAGGATATTGGCGGAGATGTTACCAACGATAATTGCCTTCCTTTCCATCCCTGTCCTGGTCGCCACCAGTGTGCTGCATTTGAAATGGAGGATGAAACAGGAGAAGTGTGGAAGAGAGGCAAAGTGATGGTGAGCTGGAGCAAATCTCAGGAGACTCTCTAGCCCATCACTTATCTCTCCTCCGTGTCACCAGATGTGCTCTGAGTCACATGCAATATGCACACACATAGTGAACCAAACACGTGTGCTGGAACCTTTTGCAATTGATTTATAACACACCACAAGGAAGCGGGGAATAAATGTACAATAAAGGATGGGGAAATTGAGAGAAAAATGCCATATATATATATATATATATATATATATATATATATATATATATATATATATATATATATATATATATATATATATATATATATATATATATAATGTGTGTGTGTGTGTGTGTGTGTGTGTGTGTGTGTGTGTGTGTGAGAGAGAGAGAGAGAGAGAGAGAGAGAGAGAGAGAGAGAGAGAGAGAGAGAGTCCTAAACAAACACACCCACACATAGGACAAAGGAGAAAAAAACATTAACATTCCAATCCAAATTAGGGCTACACAGCCACAACGGAACACTGTTCTGCTGTCTTAAAGTGGCTTTTGGCGGTGGCCATTTTCTGAGTGCTGCTGCAAACAGCTACAGAGGTCCACTCCCACAGCTGTCTACCTTCAGCAGTTAAGTAAGTCAGCAGAGGGGGCAGGGCAGTAGCGTCACTAGGACGCGCGTCACCCTGGGACAGGGGGCGCGCGTCACCCTAGTGACACTCTGACATCACGGCGCGGGGGGGCGACCCAGCTCTCCCCCCCCCCGCGTCGCCCTCCGGATGCTCCGAAAAATACCCGGAGCGTATTTCCGTTTCCTCCGGACGCTCCGAAAAATACCCGGAGCGTCCGACCCCGTCGGCGCTCCAGGGCCTTCTGAAAGAAGGCCCATGCAGCGCGTTCATCCGGGTATTTTTTGAATTTTCGCGCATGCGCAGACCGTTTTGAGGGCAAAAGGCGGAGCAGCAGTCATCAGAGCAGGGGAGGCCTGCCTCTGCGTCGGTCTTCCCTGCTCGAAAGTAGTTGCAAAAGTGCTTTACCTACGGCACGTTTGTGACTACTCCTGGTGCCAGAATGCTCGTTCCGGCGCCAGAGTTTACGTGAGGATTGGGCTGCTTGTGACCTATCTACAAAATGGAGACAATAATATTGCCCTATCTGACAGGTTTACTGGGACGGTAAATGTGAAGCACTTGTTCATATGTGAACAACTAAAATGTATAACAACAACAACAACAATAATAATAATAATAAAATGCATGTATAATTGATTATTCTTTCACCTAACTATTAAAGCTCAAGAGAATGGGACAGCAGGATGGCAGAATGGGCAGAACTGGGGCAGAGATTCTTTGGGAATTTTTATTTCAAACATGAACCCAAGCATAACTTTCATCTCTAATACAGTAAAATCAAAATAGATTGTTTGTTTACAGTGTTTTAATTGGAAGCAGGTTGAAAATGTATTCAGATTTCAATTAATACTGACAATGTACCACCCCACTGCTCAAGCCATTTTGAGCATTATTTTCTGAGCTGCATAATTATATTCTTAAAGACCTCCATGGAAAATAAATTTCTGAAACTGATCCCCCACTCCAAGTCATAGCTTTTGCCTTTCTGCTAAAACTGTTCCGCGTTTTACCCAAAGTGAAGTTTTAAGGAAATCTGAGGGGTCCTGCTCAGGTAAGACATCTGATGGAAGACTGAGGGGTGTCAAAAACATAGTTTCAACTACAGTAATGCCTGGACTTCCATTTTGAAGTGCTGTTGTACATGTTGGAGGGTACATGTTGTAGAGCTGATCTGCTGGACAGAGAGAGACTCGGATAACCAGAAGCTTCCACTTGCATTGTTTGAATCAGTGTGAAGGCAGCTCAAAGCAAGCCTTGGACTTTGAGTTAAGTAACCCAAATATTGATAGCATTGAGCAGTTTTCCTAAAAGCAATCCTAGGAGTACTTAAATGCATCTGCTCTTCATATGGAGTTGGCTTAATTATAAATAAATCTTTAGGGTCATTTGCCTAGTGTTGCTTGAAGCTTATAGGAGGGTGCCTGTTAGAGCCGGTTGAGGAACCCTGTGTGATCTGGCAGCTTGCACAAAAAATTAAACAAATTGAAGGGGGCAGCTCTCGACTACCACCTTCATTATGAATATGAATGAGTGAGTAAAACTAGAGGGAATTTGTGACAAAATAAGCATGACTTTAAAAACATGGGAGCTTAAATAAAAAAGTGCATTCTGCCCCACCCCAAATCTTACACATCCCCTACATTGAAGGCATAAGCATAACTGTCATTAATTGAGGCAATTTGCTCAAATCGATTGGAAGAGAGTTTCCTGCTCTATTTTGTCTCCTCACCACCCTGTAGGTCATTATGCAGCTGCTTCTCAAGGTTACCATGTTTAGGTGAGAGAGTAACTTGCCACTACCAGATGCTGTAATGTCAGCATATTAGGATGCCTGCCTTCGTCCTATGCCATTATCTTCCATATGGTCTCTTAATGTACTAGCATAATGTTTCTGAAGTTTATGTAAGCCATTTATCTCTTCCTGGACCCTCCTCTATGAGTGTCCTTGATGCACGTGGGTGTCTCACAGGCTTTACATGGCCACACCCACAGTCGTGACTCTTAAAAATTCACCATGGCTGAATCCTGGCTCTTTTCTTAACTTTGTCTTTAACCGATGCACCACTGTTACTAGATAATTATGCTCAGAAAAGATCCTGGCAGACTGAAGAGCAGAGGTTTAGGCAGCCTGGGAATTAAGCAGAACGTTTGCCCTTCCATAATTTCTCCCTAAATCATGATATAAGGCTTCCAAGATGCTAGTCCATAAATTTATAATTTGATCACCTGTGATATATGGGAGCGAAGCAGAATGCCTCACTGAGCAAAATGAAGAAACAGATGCTGAGACACAACAATAAATACAGGTGGGCCCCCATATCCACTGATTCGCTGTCCACGGTTTCAGTTATCCACGGATCGTGGGGACCCCCCCAGGCTTTTACTTTTTTCCCAGTAAGCTTCGTTTCTTCCTTAAATAAACAGGAGAAGCAGCCTCTGGCTGCTCATTACAGGCAAGTAGAATGAGACTAAGTACTAGAGAGGCTCTGCAAGGTTAACAGAAACCTTGCAGAGCCTCTCTAGGACTTAGTCTCGTTCTACTTGCCTGCAATGGAGGCTGCTTCTCTGTTTGTTTTAAGGAAGAAACAAAGCTTGCTGAAAGAAAAATAAGAGCTGGGGGGGGCAAGCATGCCTGCCTGCAGGGGAGGCAGGGTAGGGGGCCCTCAGGAAACCATGGAGGGGGTGTTCGCTCTTATCCACGGTTTCAAGTATCCACGGAGGGGCCTGGAACATATCCCCAGCGGATATGGGGGCCCACCTGTACTTGGATGAATTTTTGAATGCACACTTTGACCGGAGTCTACAGGTGAGTGGTAATAACAAGTTATAGCTCATTTGAATTCTGGAACTAGAAGCATGATGTTGATACGGTATGGACGGAGGAAATGATGGGAAAATGTTAATAGAAGCATAAGAGGGAAATTTGATTCCCATTTGAATAAGACTTGTGTTTATTTAGTTTTTTTCTTTTAATAACTCCAATAGCTCAGGATGGGATTTAACGTAGTTGCCTCAAATTTTATCCACATAGCAAACCTGTGGTATAGGTTAGCCTGGGAGTTATTGCACATATTACTCAGAGGCAAACCTGGAACTGCCACTAGGTGAGATGGCAGTAGATGTTTGGGTCTCCCGTGTAAGTTTTAAATGTTAAGTTCAACCATAGGTCACTATGACTCACAGTGCAATCCTGGGTAACTTTAGAATGGTGGAGTGCACGCGCCGCCATTCTAAAGTGTAGCAAACATGCCGTAAAGCACATTTGCAACTACTTGGGAGTAATGGAGACCGGCGCAAGGCCAGCTTGTGCCGGCCTCCCTTACTCTGTCGCCAGACAGAGGACGTGGCCGCTGGAGGAAGGTAAGTGCTCCCCCGGCGGCCGCGTGGGTGGTCCAGCGGGTGAGGGAGGGGGCCATTGGGCTAGCCGGCCCAGGAGGGGGCGGGGGATGGCGCCAGCCATATCCCCGTCGCTGCCAGGCGGCTAGACCGTTACATGGCCTCCTCCGACTTCCACCAGCTATTTAGCTGGCGGAAATCCAAGGAGGCCTATCGGGCCAGCCCTGGTTTACACCCGGGGAAGGGGACGAGTGTCCCCTTCCCCGAGTAGTGCAATGGCAGACTGGGCTCAGGATCATTAGTCAGGATTGCGCTGTCAGACTGGGACTGAAACACTGGAGAAATTCCCAGTAATTCTTCTTCCAATGCCATTTTCCTGGTTGAATGTGCTATTTGGAAAATGCTATTTGGAAAATGGAAAATGCTATAAATGCCAGGTTCTATTTGGAATATAGGTTCAGGAGGGGATTTCAACCTGGAGAACAGCATGGGAGGGGAAAATGGTTCAACCCCTTTGCATACCAGCACTGTCTTGTTTCTGAATCACATTTGCATATTGTAGTTGTATTTTGCCATTCAAAAGAGAGAGAAAAACACTGTGGGAGAACCAATCATGTCTATTATACACTCTTCCTGATGAATGTACTTGTATGATCTATGTGTCTGCAAACATGTGTTTGTTGCATTCAAACCTTTTTTTTTTTTAGCTTTTGAGAGGAATAAACATTCATAATCTATTTTCCATCATCTTAAGTGGCGGAGATGAGCATGGAAAGTTTCTGAACCATGGAGAAAGAGTAATGGTATGCCAGAAAAAGGAATGAGAGGCAGAAGATAGTCATTTATAAATACCTTCAAGGTGTTTGTTTGTTTGTTTGTTTGTTATGGTATTTGTATACCGTCTTTCTCATAGACTCACACAGCCCAATCCTGCCTAAGGATCCGCCGGGCAGCTGAGGCCACCCGCCGGATCCCATGCACCGCCGCGGACAGGCACCCGCACGGTGGTAAGTCTACTCGGGGAAGGGGACGCTCGTCCCCTTCCCCGAGTTTAACCGGGGCTGGGGCCAATCGGCCTCCTCAGAATTCCATCAGCTATTTTGCTGGCGGAAGTCGGGGAGGCTGTGTAATGGCTCAGCTGCCCGGCGGGGGCCAGGATATGGTGGGAGCCATGCCCCCGCCCGGTGCGGCTGGGCCTCTGGCCGCCCTCCCGGCTCCGCCGAACCTCCCCCTCATCCACTGGATCCTATCTTACCTGAGTCTGGCGGCTGGGCGAGGGCTCCAGCAGCGGAGCAGGCCAACCTTCCCTGCTTGAAAGTAGTCGCAAACGTGCTTTACCGGTAGGGTTGGCAAAGACCCTGTTGGAAAGCCTGGAAAAGGGAATGTTTCTTGGGTCCAATCCTATCCAACGTTCTAGCACTGATGCAGCTGTCAACAGCGTATGCGCTGCATCCTGCTGGGGGGGCTGGGGGCAGTCGTGGAGGCCTCCTCAAGGTAAGGGAACATTTGTTCCCTTACCTCAGAGCTGCATTTCGACTGCATTGGGCCCTTTGTTACGTAACAGTTACTATGGTATTTGTACATAAGTTAACAGTTCCTATGATTTTTGTGATCCTATTGCGCTGAATGAGGATTTGTTGCATTCCACAGAAAAACCATCGCCATTTCTCCTTCAATGTCTTATTTAACTGAGGTAACAATTTCTTCAGATGTTTTATTTGAATCCCTTGAAAAACTCAAGTCCATATGACTTAGTCATTCCCTTATGAACCCTCCATTCCCTGTATTCAGGACACAACTGTCTAAAAGCTTTAGCTTTGCTGAAGAATATCCAAATAGAATCAAAGGAATGGCATGGTTTACATTCTAGGGTGTGTTGTCTACAATATCAGAAAACTGGATATTCGGTTGCATTTGTCCGCCACCCCTCCCCCAAACGTCTCTGCATATCTAATCTGCTATAATATTTCCTACCGCTTGTGAATTCAGTTGCATTTATGTTTTTTTTGGGATGACTAATCCATGCCCCATGAGGCCTGCAATACTGTTTCCGGCAAGGAAACACAAGGGCTAAATTAATACCAACACATTTTAAGGAAGGGTAGAGAGAAGGCACCACAGGGGACCTCTTCGGAGAGATTGGAGAGGTGCTTCCAACTAGATCAGTGACAATGTGGAAGGTAAGTGAAAGGCACAAAGTAATTATCACTTTTCTCCCATCCTGAGCACAGGGGCATTTTTGAAGGCTGACTCCTGACTACCATCTGCTTTCCATTAAGTGATGTCTGCTCAGAAAATCATAAGAATGAGAAACAGAATTCATGGGGAATTTGAAAGAGAAGGTTGACCTGAGAACACATTTATTTAGCATGCCTGATTCACCTACGATTAGAAGAAAAAGAATGAACATGTCACAATTTCAGAGGCTCTTCTGGATGACCATTTACTCTCAGAACGTCTGTGTCTGAACGTACACAAACAAGAGCTGTTTAACTAGATTTCACACTGGCATGAAATTCAGGGCCATTTCCTTTTTGCCCACCCATGTATGGGTGTCTGGCAATAAGTTGACCATTGTTTAACACAACAAACAGAAATACAGGTGGGCCCCCATATCCGCTGGGGATATGTTCCAGGCCCCTCTGTGGATATTTGAAACCGTGAATAAGAGTGAACACCCCCTCCATGGTTTCCTGAAAGCCCCCCCACCCTGCCTCCCCTGCAGGCAGGCATGCTTGCCGCCCCCCCCCCCCCCAGCTCTTATTTTTCTTTCAGCAAGCTTTGTTTCTTCCTTAAAACAAACAGAGAAGCAGCCTCCATTGCAGGCAAGTAGAACGAGACTAAGTCCTAGACAGGCTCTGCAAGGTTTCTGTTAACCTTGCAGAGCCTCTCTAGTACTTAGTCTCGTTCTACTTGCCTGTAATGAGCAGCCAGAGGCTCATTTCGGCCTCTGAAGGAAGAAACGAAGCTTACTGGGAAAAAAGTAAAAGCCTGGGGGGGGGGTCCCCACGATCCGTGGATAACTGAAACCGTGGACAGCGAATCAGTGGATATGGGGGCCCACCTGTAACTCTTAAGCAAAATAACTGTTTTTGGCTTCTTTGTATTCGGGGGTGCTGTCAAGGGTTGACCAAGTTGGCCATGGGCTGTGGGCCTAAAGTCCATCAAAGGTCCCACCTTGCTGGGCTGACGCCTGAACCTTCAGCACCTGTGGCAGTGGTAGGAAGGGGGGCACCTTGGGGGGCGTCCAGTGCAGGGCTGTGCTCCATAAACCCCCAAAATCCTGGTACCAACATTGTTTGTATTTGTATTATGGAAACTTTGTAGGGTAAATCAAATGCTTCTGAACATCCAGGACAAAACAAAAAACTATTAAGCAAAAGTTACTGTTGTCCTTTTTAGCATTCTTTTAAAAGGGACATGGAAGATGCTGCAAATGTTAAAACAAAACAGGCGCTGTCAAATTCACTGCTGTAAAATAAGGTAATAAATGTTGCCATAAAAATTATGGCTTCCTTTTTCATTGTCACAACATTTTTCAATGAGAGCTGCTTAAGCCTGCAAATGAATTCATTATGAAATGTCGTAATTAATTATGGCAATTTGAAGAACAGTCTTTTTGAGAAAAAAAATCATTGATAATTGAGGGTAAGCAGGCATGGAAAATATGACAGAACAAAACACAATAAGACAATTAGAGATTGACAAAAAAAAAACACCCTGGTCTGGCATCTTGGCAAGGACAGAGAATTCCTAATATCATTTAATGCAACTGCTAATCTTATATGAGATTCATATGACCCACTACAACAATTTCTGTTTATCTTTGATAGATTCTGTTTTGGTATTTCCTCAGGTTATCATATGCTTCTGAAACAAATACTGGGGTCTATGAGTTTGAGTGCCATGAACTCACAAGGATCCTAACTGAGAAAAAATGGTGTATCATGGTGGCTAAGAGGCACGAACTGTGGTAGTTTAGTGCCTAATCTACAAATCAAGAAGTCTTATGATTACACTAAGGGCCCAATCCTCCCATCAATGCAGCTGCACCAAAAACGAGCACACACTGTATCCAGCAGGGTGGTGGTGGATCAGGAGGCGTCGGAGGGGAAAAGGGGAATCATTTCCCCTTACCCCTCCGTAAGCCTCCTGCTCCACAATGGGTCGCCTCGGACCTGTAACTGTTCTGTAGCTGGTGCAAGTCAGAGGAGAAGAAATGGGTGGGGATACTGCAAAAAGAGGGGATATAATCCAGCGCATGCCATCGCCGCTGAATTCACCCCATCCTACAGTCTCCCTGTTCCCGTTCCTCCCCACCCAGTTTCGCCCCCTGCCTACCCCTGCCACTGCCTTACCTGGTCTGGCAGGCATGGCGAGAACGGGTGGCGAACACGGAGCACTGCTGCCTCTTGCAGCAGCGCTCCCAAAATGGCCACCAATTGAGTGCTTCATGTGCTGTTGGCAGCCATTTTGTGACAGTGGAAGTGTCTTCCACTGTTGCAATGTGTTCTGGCTGGCAACCCAAACCTGAATAGGATTGGGCAGTAAGTTGCCTTAGACAAATCACACACTTGTTCCCTAATCCCCCAATACAGGGAACCCTAATACTTACCTTACAGAGCCATTAAAAGGATTACAACACACAATACAGTTGAAGTGCTGTGAACACTTGAAAAAACACTAAGTATATTATTATTAGTAGTATAATTAAAAGGAGGAGCCAGTGTGGTGTGGTTAGAGTAATACACTTTGATGTGGAAGTGAAACCTTGCATCCTGGGAGAGCCAGGATGGCGTAGTGGTTCAGGAGTTGGACTTAGACCTGGAAGGTCCAGGTTCAAATCTCCACTCAGCCATGAAGCTTCCTGGGTGATCTTGGGTCAGTCACTATCTCTCAGCCCCACCTACCTCACAGGGTTGTTGTGAGGACAAAAAGAGGAGAGGAACCATGTACACCACCCTGAGCTCCTTGGAGGAAGGGTGGTATAAAAATGTGAACAATAAAATTCCCAGTTAGCTCTAAGTGGCTGATATCATTATCCCCCACCAGTTTACGCTATGCTGCCAGAGTACGTGCTGCATGCAATGGTGGAGAGGGGCCTGGCAGAGGTAAGTAACTCTTTTTTACTTACCTCTAGGTCCCATTCTTGGACCTATACCAGCTCTTTTGCTGGTGTAAGTCTGAGGAGAATCGGGGGGTGGGTCCAGGCCGGGAAAGGGGGATTAGGATCTCAACATGCGCTGCTGCCACTAAGATCCTCCTCCTCCCATCTCTGCCACCACTGTCCCTGCTCCAGTGTGAGTCCAGGATCCGTGGGGTCTGTGTGTGTGCGTGGAGCCTTCAGCTGTTTGCACCAGTGTCTGTGGAGCTCACAATGGTGGCACATCTTTCACACCACCATAACAGAATTGTGAGATCCTCCACTGCCATAGGCCCTGCATAGGATTGGGCTGTTAGTCAGGGTTATAGGTGAATCTCCTACTGCTTTCTAGGTTTCTTAGATGAAGACACAATACAACATGAACAAATACATTTTTCTCCCTATATCTGACAACAGAAAAAAGCCCTGCTGCATTCTGCTGGAACAGGATTAGGAGGTGTGTTTGTCCCTTGCTGTTGGGCAGATCTTATGGACAAAATCCATCTATGCAAATATAGTCGGGTGCTGATTAACTTCGAGCCCAATCATATCCTTTCCCCACCTCCCGCTGGTGCAGCTGCGCAAAAAAAAAGGTGTACCCTGTATCCAGCGGGGGAAGGGGGGCAGATCAGGAGTCTTTGGAGGGGAAAGGGGATTTAAATCTCTACCCCGCCATAAACCTCCTGATCCCCAATGGGTCTCCTTAGACCCGAGGCCAGCTCTTTAGCTGGCGTGTGCCCAAGGAGAGAAAGGGGGACGGGGAAGCTGCAAAAAGAGGAGATAAGATCCGGCACACAGCATTGTTGTTGGATCCACCCCCTTCTGCAGCCTCCCCACCCCATTCTTCCCCCTTCCTTGCCCCATTTTCCTCCTTCTCACTCCCACCGCTGCCTTACCTGCTCTGGAGTCTGCGGACAGATCCGGCAACAAACGGGGAGCGCTGCCGCCTCTTGTGACATAGCTCCCAAAATGTCTTCTGTTGTCGCGAAACCTTCCACAGTACAATGCGATCCTGCATAGGATTGGGCTGTTCCAGATTTAAGTTTGAAAAGTTCATCCCTCATTCATGTATGAATTAGCAGTCACAGAGATTATATGTCATGTTGTTCACTTTCACATCATCTTGATGTCAATTCAAAATACACATATAGTACAGTACTTTTCAATGGAAACTGTTAATGCTGTCAGCTGAGAACCACCAAGTGTTCAAATATCAATTGTGAATCAATCCTTAATGCTGAAGGTAATGTACTTCACACATAACTCGAAGACACTCTGTTATTATTTTTTTTTAATGATCCTACCATTGGAAACACATTATGTGACTGAATCCAGATGAAACATGGTTCAGTAGAAGTATTTCCCAACAATAAAAGCAAACACTACCAGACAGTGTATAATACTAAAGCATAGATCTTATATTTGGCATATTTGCATGAGCTACAAATGCAGACCTGAAGAGTCATTGCAGACTAATTCTATTTTTTTCTTTAGAACTATCCCACAATTTACAAGAGAAGACAGATGTTTGTGGGCGTGTTTATATCAAGACTGTTATTTGAAAGAGCACAGATGGTCTGACAGGGCAAATCATATGTATGGAGTGAGGTAACCATAGTGGTGTGTTCCACCACACAAACAGAATGGTTGGCTAGGTTAACTTGTGAGCTATTTGTCATGTGGTGGCCACTTATAAAACTTACTACTGTATATGTGATTGTTCCAACTGCACAGAGAGGCAAGGTCAATTAAAATGCTGCCTTTGAGTCAAGGAAACTGCTGTAGTATCACCACTCTGGTGACACTACTACAGAAGAACCATGGGAGTGTGTGCGATGGTGCAGTTACATCCCATACTACCACTGACTAACAGCGTAGCTAGAGGGGGGCGGCGGCTGTGTGATAAGTGCTGCACGACGCTACATGGAGGGGCAAAGTGGCCCCTCGCATTCTCCGTCGGAGCCATTTCAGCAATGGCTCTGATGGCGAGTGGGAGGGGCCACTTTGCACCACTGTGTAGCGCCATGCAGCACTTACACGTGCCCCCCCTCTAGCTAAACTACTATCATTGACCTGCCTTAGAAGATCAGCATACCACCATTGGAAGTAACCACACTACCGTACCTGGCCAAATTTCTTCACAAATTTAAAGACCTCTAGCAATGCCAGTGGGTATAGCACTGTGGATAAGAGCCTGTGCTACAGGTCACCTGTTTGACTCCCCTCTGTCACACACTCACTAGATGGCCTTACGTACCAGTAAGCTTTTTCCTCAGTCTCCCATCTGCAATACTTACCTTACAGGGTCAGAGTTTTAAGCAGCGTTCTCCCTGCTAACTGGGCAAGAGGCACTTTTTCAGTTGGTGCTCCTCTTATATTTAGCAGGGGGAGAGTAACTGCTCCCCTTTCACCCCAGCACAGTGTCTTTTCTGGTGGCTGTTGCTGGTAGTGTTCTCCATCTTTTTTTAAATTGTGAGCCTTTTGGGGACAGGGATCCATTTAATCATTTGATTTTGTCTGTAAACCGCTTTGTGAACTTTTTGTTGAAAAGCGGTATATATAAATACTGTTAATAATAATAATAATGGGAAGTGCTTTGAACACTGAAAACTGCTGTGCAAATACTAAATCTTATTATTAATTACCAAAGTAAGATGGGAGCAGGTCATACTGCAGTGGCTTCTAGGCTATGTGTACAAATTTGAATTGATGCTCGGTCACAGGTAGCTCCCGACCGTGTGGTAAGCTGACCGTTACCACCTTCTCACAATTACTCTGAGAAAGTAGGCCGTGATGATAGCATAGATTACTGGCTCTTTAGGCAGTTAGAGATATTGCCCGGAAAGTTAAGAAACAAACAAACCACCCACCACATGTGAAATATTCAGCAACTAACTTTAACAGGACATTAATGAGGTTATATAACAGGCCGTCAGAGTTCTGAGCTTTTCCTAAATTACTGCTCTTGAGGAAAAGCTCACTTTTCTGAAATAGCTGCCGGCATTCCTTCCTGAACAGTTGATTAAGCTACTGGAGGACTATTTCATTAATCCTTAGTAGCTTCCTTTCCTCAAATGACATGACTAGTGAGTGACAATTCACCATTTATTTTCAAGGGGAGCACAATAATTCAGAATGGATGACACCTTTCCCAGCTGAAGATCCATGCTGTTGTGGATGACATGATCAGTTGCAATCTACCAAGCAGGTATACTGGAGCAGTCAGATTTCAGGACTGATTTAAACCAATGAAAAATGCACAGCAGCTGCATGCAATTCTAATGCTTCAGTCCCACCTCTTTCTTGCAGTTCAGTTAGCTGCTGGGATTAATTAGCCAATTCCTGGGAAACTCAGGCAACGGTTGCATTGGAGATCTATAGCTGCTGAGTTAGGGTGCCAGACCTTTCTTGTTTTCTGATTCTTGGTTCCTGTCTGCTCTGTGGAATGATGTCTGTTGCTGTTAGTCTATTTGCAGGACCATCTCTTGTGCCTGTTTGTCCTTCCTGGAAAGCTGTCTCCAACAGAATGTTTATCTAGAGTTCTAGTCTTGGCTTGTTTGCCTATGATTTTTCGAACTGCGTTCTTTAAAGAGTGTTGGATTTCCTTGGGAATTCTGGTATATATGTGAACTTACCTTTGTCTCTGTTCCTGGGATAACCTTTGGCTTTTGGTGCTGGTGTTGGACACCCATGAGGCAAAAATCCATTGTGTGAGGACTGTGGAAATTAGTTTTGCTATTCAATCCCAATTCAATATCCTTATGGGCACAGAGGGGTTTCAGAGCAGACACACGTGGATCTCTCACCTGTTAGGAGATTAATTGCAACATACAGGGCTACTCCACAAACAAATTATATTCAGAACAATTTTTTACTTAACTCCCAGTAGGCTGCGTAGTTGCCAATAGGTCTCCTTGGATCCACACCAGCTATTTAGATGGTGTAAGTTCGAGGAGCCTCAGGAGGCGGGTCCAGGCCAGGAAAGGGGGATAGGATCCCTGTGTGTGCTCCTGCCACTGAGACCCACCCCCTCCTGCCCCCAAACCACCCCCTATCTGGCCTGCTCACCACTCCTCCCTAGAAACACCCACGACCCACCCAGCTGCCACCCTACCTGCTCCAGTACGGCCTGGTTCGGCTGTTGGCATGCGTGCGGGACCTCTAGCTATTTTTGCTGGCGGTCCTGCAGCGCATGACAGTGGCACACCTTTTGTGGCACTGCACTTGCACTTATGGCGGCAGATCAGGAGATCAGCTGCTATAAGTACCCAATAGGATTGGGCTTCCTGTCATGACTAACTTTCCTTGGCTAGAACCCATTAGATTTAATGAACTCATATCTGTATTCCAGTTTAATCAGTTTATCTGCCGGCCTTTTTATGTCTGAAGGCTTTCTGGAAAACTTTAGTGAGGCTTTTATACATGAGCATCTGGCTCTTTAAACTTGACTGAATGCCCTACCAAGCCTATACGGTATTTACATTGCTTCCATTTTTCTAAGGTAATGCAGCATGGGGGTGGGGAGTGATCACATCAGTTCTTGCCACACTGCAAGAGAATTTAAATCCACAACCTTATGGCGTTTAGTTTAACAGAGCCAGGATATGAATATTTTATCCAATGTTTTCCAAACAGGAAGGAACCCGTAGATGTTATGCAGCTCAACTGTAGTAACACACACACACACACACACACACACACACACACACACACACACGATGTGAGAGTATTTCATTTTGAGCCTTGCACCTGGAATCTCGTGGAACCAGATGGGATTCTTTTCATCCAGGGTTCACTGGCTCTAGTGAATTGTAGCTCAGACATTCTGGCTGCCTAGGATGGCAAAGAAACTGCAACCGTCTCCATTCAACAGATCTCAGTACAGTAAATGACATCTCAAAAGTTCAGATGGAATATTGATGCTGCACACTGTTTGTTGGGGCTAACTGGCCATCTGATTCATCTACCAGGAATCCTGGTTCCTGGGAAGTCAGTTTTGATGCCGTCTTCACAAGAATGCATCCACCAAGTTATTCCCATGCTGAAAATCAGTTTGTCAGAAGGACTTTCATCTTTGGCTACTCATAGATCTGATGTGAGCATGCTGACCCAGGTTTTGAGAGGCTTGTGTGAATCCCTGACATACCTGACACACTTGGCAGACAACATCAGTGTTTGGCATGGGAATGGCTTGTAGGTACACTCATAAAGAGAAATTGTAGCGCTGGAAATTGAATTGTTACCAAAACTTTAAGAATATACGTTGTATGAGAGCCATTCAGTTAATAAGCAACTTTGAGACCATAAACACTATTACACATTTAGGAGTCATATATTTTAAAGAATCTGTAGGATAGACAGCACTGGAAAATTAGAACCAGACAGGCATATTTTAATGGAAATGTGTTTTTAGGGAAGTGAAATATGTTTTTAGAGAAGGCAATGGCTTATTCTCATTTAAACAGCCTTACTTGAAATCAACACCTTTTTAACAGTAAATTCCCCTTCTAAGTAAATTATAGCTATAGCTACTATATAAATTATAGCTAATTATAATTAGCTAAAATTCTAGAAGCCTAGAAAACATATTTGAAAATATTTGAATTCTAGAAGCCTTGAAAACAGGAGAAGAGGGGAAAGAACACTACACATATGATAAGTCATCCCCCCTGACAATTAAGTCCGACTCTAGGGTGTGGTGCTCATCTCCATTTCAAAGCCGAAGAGCCAGCGTTGTCCGAAGACGCCTCCGTGGTCATGTGGCCGGCATGACTCTCCTTGCCGCAGCGCGTAGCATGCAGCTGGAACACGGAGCGCTGTTTACCTTCCCGCAAGCGGTACCTATTTATCTACTCGCATTGACATGCTTTGGAACTGCTAGGTTGGCAGGAGCTGGCCAAGCAACGAGCGCTCACCCCGTCATGGGAATCGAACTGCTGACCTTTCGATCGAGAGCTTATGGTTCAGCGGTTTAACCCGCTGCGCCACCCGCTGGCCATGATAAGTCATAGCAAGGTATAAATGTGGGGGTGGAGGGATTTGGCATCCGCGGATAACTGAAACCGCAGGTGCCGAATCAGCGGATACGGGGGCCCTACTGTATTCCTGCAATTCTGCTAGCCTGATTGCATGGGCTTGTGGTGGTTCTGTAGACATGCAGTTAGCGCATGTCAAGTTTTCACCTTGCTAGGACTTGTCATATGTGTAGTGTCACATGAACTGTTGCCTGGACCAGTCCTGCATCGGTTCTGATTAACACAGTGTAACCTGTTCTTTCTCCTCTTCTCCTGTGGAGTAGGAATACCCACATCCCTAATGAGCTTTCAAGAACTTGCACTGGCTCTTTTCACCCATGTATAAAATATACTGGTTAGTTGGGCCCTGTTCTGGGAAGCTATGCAAGACAGTATGGATTTTCTGATCACTACGTTGCCAGCTCCCAGTTTCTCTCTTCATGTATCTTCTGCCTTGAAGAAATTTAGCCTTCCATATATTCAGAAGGTGTTGATCAACAAAGATGCAATTTGCACAGATTGTCAGATCTTATTCTTCAACTCCACCCACATGTACCTATATTAAATTAAGCCAAACAACTCCCGTTTGTACCCTGTTCTCTCACTGGCACATCTGAATAGATTTTAAAACCTTAAATTCCGTCATAAGATAAACAAGGTTAAGCAAATGGGGAAAATGATTATCTAAAATTCAGATTTCCCTACTGGTTTCTCTTCACAATACTATTACCCAAAGAAAAGTAATATTTTTGTCCTTGGATTTCATCCAACAGTTTAGCTTCCTCTGCCCCAATACATAATTAAAAAGCATGAAAGTAATCACAGATGCAAAACAAGATGATAAATAGCATATTTACTAATTTGTAACATAATGGAATGAAATACCAGTTCCCTGCAAAATAAGTCAACATGCCAGCACTTTGCAATTGGTATGTCAGTGGGAAATTGGGAAATTAACTAGTTGGAGACAGAGAGATGTGGCAGGATAATTGGTCAATAATTGGTGCTGTTAGGGTTGAATGCGGACATTGGTTTTGCATGTTCACAAGATGTAGCAAGAGAAGAGGGGCAACTGATTTGCCCTTCCTTTCCTCACACTTCCAGGTTGTGTCTGGACTGGGGAAATGTGTGTTTCCCAAAATCTGCATCTTTCTTCCTTCCTTCCTTCCTTCCTTCCTTCCTTCCTTCCTTCCTTCCTTCCTTCCTTCAAACGAGACCCAGAAGAGTGTGGAGAGGAAGCAGGAATCACATGTGCTTCCTCTCCCGCAGCTTCTTTTGAAGGCTCGAAGCAGCCCGAGGCATAAGTAAACACATATACATTCATCACTTGAGAGTTTCAACATCCAATGATGCCTTTATGAAGCCACCAAAATTAAACATAGTAAATGGGTTTAATGGCCTCATGTTTGCCCCAAGCACGACAGGTTTGAAACCTGAGGTTTCAGTAGAACAGAACAGTCCTTATGGTCAGGGCTGTGAGTCATCAAGTGGCATTATCAAAAGCTTTCATAATGCTTCACATCACCCCAAACACGGCACTTTTCAACAGGGACAATTTGTGAGTTCGGTTGTGAGTCATCAGCTGGCCTTACCAAGTGAGATGCCATCTCCAACCTTACCATCACTCAGTGGTAGAGCCCATGCTTTGCATGCTCAAGGTTCCAAGGTCAGTCTCTGGCATCACCTTTAAACATCATTCTGATATTAAAAACCAGGATTCCTGTGGTGCCACTCAGAGAAATATGTTCCATTTTGTAAGGGCTTTTATCTCTGCAATTGAGCAGCAATAGGTAGATGGTGAAAGCCACTTTGTTCATAAGCAGGCCAAGGAAGTTTGTGTTGAAGCATCAGTTTCATCCTAGGAACAGAGTCATACAGTAACCTACCCACCCAAAGAAAGAATGTGTATGTTTGGTTCCCATTCCTCCAGTGTTTTCATGGCAGAGATCCGTTCTCTGTTCCCATTCCACATTACATTGCCATACTTCTGATTAGCGATCAACAGTGTAAAAGGTCAAGCATAGGCCCAGCCAGCCACACTCTGTCCCTTGCTTCATCAGATTCACTGGTGATTATGAATGGAATAATCCATGCTCAGGGGGGGGGGGGCAAGCTGCCCTTGAAAGTTCCATCCTTTTCCCAATTAAGGAAAATAAAAATATTTTTAAATGTTCATAAGAAACATCGGCCATCCAGCCAGACTTAAATCCATGCCAGTTCTTCAAGACTGATGGAACTAGGCAGATCCAGCTGAAATAAATGATCCTATGGGTATAGTCAAAGTCTCACAGTCACTAGTATCAGCAGCCACTGGTTCTTTAGGAATAGACTGTGTAAATAAGTTGGAAGCTAAAAGCAAAGCTAAAAGCTAAACATTAAAAGCTGAAACTAAAAACCATGGCAAAGCTAAAAACAAGCTAAAACAAAGCAGAAAGCCTAAAAGCAAGCTAAAACCAGCTATAAGCACAGGCAAAAGCTAAAAGCTGAAGCAAGAACTAAAAGCTGAAACTAAGGCTAAAAGCTAAGGCAAAGCTAACATAAGCTAAAAGCAGAGCTAAAACTTAAATAAAGCTAAAACCAAGGCTAAGAGTAACAGCGCAATCCTATGTAGACGAAACCCTGGGGCAGCATGCGTTGCCCCAGGGCCATAAAGCACTTGTGTGACACCCAGAGAGCAAGCAGCGCTGGCGCTGTGGCCTGTGCTGCATGCTACGCTGTCTCCCCAGACCTGTGCCTGCTGGACCAGAGAAGTTCTACGCCGGTCGGGTCAGGGGCGGGGGGAGGACGGACCGGGCGGCGAGGGAGGGCAGCCATAGGCCGCCCGGGGCCTGGAGGGGGCGGGGATACCAGGACCTGAGATCTTCGGTATCCAAAGCTCCCTCCAGGCCCCCGTTGCACCAACATGAGCGGCGCAAACGTACACGAGCTCTGGAGTTCATGTACATTCAAGTAGGCCCATTGGACCTACCGCCGCTGACACCGGGGGAAGGGGATGATCGTCCCCTTCTCCTGTGTTGTTCCCGGGCTGCCCTGGGGCAGGATGTGTGGTCAGTAGGATGCAGCGGTCAGCCCTTTAGGCCATCCACCACAGCCTACACAGGATTGGACTGTAAAGCGAAAAACAAACGCTAGAGCAAGAGTTCTTAGAGTTCTTGACGTACGTTTCACCCTGACTCTGCAGGGTATCATCAATTGGTTAATTGGTCTTATCAACCAATCTTGTAAAAAAAAATGGCCTTATCAACACATTAATAAACAGAACAATGAAAACAACAGAACCACAACATGTACAGACTGAATCAAAAGTAAAACAACTAACGCATACTCTGAAGTGTAATGGATACCCAGCGCCATAATCAACAATAACAATAAAAAGGAACAATAACAGAGAAAATGATAATAGCAATCAAGAAGAAACCAAATACAAGAAGAAACCAAATACAGAGGAATGGCTTTCCTACCCTACATCTCTAAAGTAACGGATCAAACTGGCAAAACCTTACAAAAATTCAAAATCAAGACCATACATAAACCAACAACCAAAATATAGCAACTTTTACGACCTTTAAAAGACAAAAGAGATCTGCTTGACTCAACTGGAGTATATAGAGTGCCATGCTCATGTGGCAGAGTCTACATGGGCATGACAGGAAGAACCATCAATGCAAAAATGAAGGAACACCAAAGACACTGTAGACTTAGACAAACTAGCAAAACAGCTATAGCAGAATACAACAGCTCAACAGGACATAGGATAGAATTTGAAAAAACTGCATCACTAGTATCCGTAAAAGATTAGAGGACACGTTCGTACAGAGAAGCTAGTGAAATAACAAAGCACAATAAAATATAAATAGAAAAGAAGAAACACTACATACCAATAAAATATGGACACCAATCTTGAAAACAACCTAAGAAAAAACAGTAGGAACATGATACATCAGGACACCCAGTTGTTTCCTCAATCAAGAGCCTAATTGGTTTTTATGCAAAATAGGTCTCTCCTCACCAGAAGAAACCAATTGCTTCTGATGACACCCTGCAGAGTCAGGGTGAAACATATGTCAAGAACTCCTGCTTTTAGCTTTACTCTTAGCCTTGTTTTTAGCTTTGTTTAAGTTTTAATTCTGCCTTTAGCTTATCAGTGCAATCCTAGAGAATGCTCGGGCAGTGGAACGAGTGTTCTGCCACCCGAAACTGTTGCGAACGTGCCATAAAGCACATTTGCGACGACTCTCGAGCAAGAGAGGCCGACGCAGAGGCCGGCCTCCCTTGCTCCAATGCCGGAGCACCCCGACGGCCGACGGACCAGTTGTCAGGATCCGCAGGGGGGTCGGTTCGGTGGTAGAGGGAGGGGGGCCATTGGCCCAGCCGGCCCGGGAGGGGGTGGGGGATGGCTTCGGCCATATCCTGGACCCCGCCAGGTTGCTGGCCCATTACTCGGCCGCCTCCTACTTCCGCCGGCAATGTAGCTGGCGGAAATCTGAGGAGGTCGATTGGGCCATCCACCATTTACACCCGGGGAAGGGGACAAGCGTCCCCTTCCCCGAGTAGACCTCCGGCCCGGCGGCAGTGAGGCCGCCGGGGAACAGGATCTGGCGGGCGGCCGTGGGCTGCCGGCTGGATGCTTACGTAGGATTGTGTTGTATGTTAGCTTTGCCTTAGTTTTTAGCCTTAGTTTCAGCTTTTAGTTTTTGCTTCAGCTTTTAGCTTTGGCTTGTGGTTGTAGCTGGTTTTAGCTTTGCCATGGCTTTTAGTTTCAGCTTTTAGCATTTAGCATTTGCCTTAGTTTTTAGCTTTGTTTGTAGCTTTTGTTTGTAGCTTCTAACTTGTTCACACAGTCTATTCCTGAAGACCCAATGGCTGACTCTATGGGTACTCTGATCTCACTAGATTGTAATCTTTTTAACGGATGAGAATGTAAAACTATGCTTGGTTGAATGGACCCAGGAAGCTTTTAGTAAGTATGTGGTGAGGTAGCCGTCTCTGGCTGCTTCATCACTCAACCAGTTTCCAAGTTAATGTGCATTTACTGTATTACATCAGGTGTGTTTGTAATTTGTAGTGACAAAGTCAGCAGAAGTTGAAGCAGGCAGCAGTCTCTTTCCTTTGACCTCTGTTTTGCTGGGGTGCTTATCCCAATCTTTTGGCGCATCACCATGTATGATCAGAAGTTAACTCAATGCTCCCTGGAGGTGTGACTTGATGCCATCTCTTTGCTTCCTCTGAGCATTCCTGTTTCTGCCTAGGTCTAAGCTTGTCATACCCCTAGCTTGATTCTAATTTCAGTCGCCTTGGGTCCCTTCGGGGAGAAACACAAGGGAGTGTTTGTGTACAGGATAAAAAAATACTGTAAATAAATAAATAAATAAATAAATAAATAAATAAATAATTTAGATTATTCTTGCAGTGTCAATGTGGCATCTATTTTGCCAGCACTGACATAAATATTAGGGCACCCAACTGATTAACGATTGTAGTTGCTTAATTATCTGCCTTTGAAGTGATCAGTTTATTACTTGATTGATGAAATTTAAATACATTTGCATAAGATAAAAAAATTTCAATGAGTGTCTTAATTTACAGATTAATAAACAAACTGCCCAATCCTGCCCAAGCAGGGGATAGGATTGGGCTGCTTGTCTGAGTTTCTTATTTGTCTTCTTGTTCTGTTGTTCTTCTGGTGAAAGAATGCTGGCAGTGTTCGGGTTGTAGTAAAGGCTTCAAAAACTCAACTTGGCTGTGTGTGAGACTGATTGATTGCCTCTTCCCACATCCCTGCATGATGGGCTACAGCAGCCCCACCACGGTTGCGCACCATTGCTGTGGCTGGCTAGATGGTTGAACTGCTATTTCATCCATTTGATTCAACAGTCCGACCAGTGAAGCCACTGGAGTGTTAGTGGCCTAAAAGACTCTCAGAGACTTTCCTGGGTATTTAATCCGAACATTTGGTCTCCACAATAAGTACAGTCAGTTCTCACTACCCACGCATTGGCTATCTGCGAATTTGCTTATCCATGGGGAGCAGGATTGCCACCTACCTCTCTGAATTTGCGGTCTGTTCTCGCTACCTGAGCCTGTTTGCTGTATCTGCAGGAATTCTAAAGGTCTCTGCAAGCCTCTTGAAGCCATTTGCGGCAGGCATTTTGAGCCCTATCTCTGCCACTGTAAGGGTCTTCTCTGAATCTGGCAGGCATTAGGACCTCTCGGCATGCCACTCTGACACTATTGGGGCCTATTAGAGCTCTCTGTAGCCTCCTGAAAACATTGGCAGCAGTGGCCATTTTCAGCCCTATCTACACCATTCTGCATCCAAGACCTCTCCACAGCCATCCTGATAATATTGGGGCCACTCTGCAACTCAATGGGAAAGCTCCTGCTTCGCATGCAGAAAAGGTCTCGGGTTCAGTAACTGGCAGCAACTTCAGGTAGGGATGGGAAAGCCCCCTCTTTGTGCTTATTTTAGAAATCCATGCTAAGCAGGAATTTAGCAGGGGAGTAAAGATATCTTTCTGGCATAGATATACAGTGAGTGATAGGCAAAGCTTTCCCTGCTGAATTTCTGCCTGGCAAGCCACTGCTTAAGGGATAAGATCGTACCCCCCCCCCAAAAAAAATGCAGAGGGGTTGCGTTGTTTATTGACTTTGCTGTTACAGACTATGGGTATGTAACAGGATTGGATCATCTTCTGCGGGATTATGGTCACAAAAACAAAACACCATAATCCCGCGGAAGATGATCCAATCCTGTTACATCATAGCTGGTCATATGTTTTTCGCTCTTTTCTGACTATGGGTATGTTGAGATGTTGATCCATCTACACCAGGGTTTAGCATAACAGGGCTCTCGCAGTAGCTTACAATAATGCAATACAACCCAGCCCATAGACTTCAATGTAAGTTTCAGGTTCATAAAGTTCATAGAGAGTATGGTGATGAGAGTCCCCTGGAACCTAATTCCATTGTCCCATAGGCTCAATTATTCAGTATCTGCTAATTCAGTATCCATTGTTTTCCAGGAACCTAACCCTGGGCCTAGTGGATAA
This sequence comes from Plestiodon gilberti rubricaudatus, assembly GCA_026170595.1. Lineage (NCBI taxonomy): Eukaryota > Metazoa > Chordata > Lepidosauria > Squamata > Scincidae > Plestiodon > Plestiodon gilberti. Next base: position 26,933,109 of record JANXHW010000001.1, read on the forward strand.
CGAGAACTGATTTATGCGGATAACGAGAACTTTCTTAACTCATCACTCCTCCCACTGCTTACTTCCTGGCCTTCTTTTCTACCTGCCTCGCAGCATAAACTGTCCTTGGTTTTAACCTACTGCCTCAGGTCTAGATTATGCCTTCAGTGCACTTTCCCCCTGCCAGCCCCTCTCTTATACTAGTGGGGCCTACCACCCTTAGAAAGGGGAACATAAAACTCTTCCCAATTATTTAATCTGCAGAGGGAAGAACGGAATTCTGTAAATTATCTGGGAACCTTACAGCACAATCCGACTTAACTTTTGTGCCGGTGTAACCAGCGGCGCAGTGAGAACGGGAGGCCCCAGAACGGAAAAAGGATTCAAATCCCCTCCAAAAGAGGAATTCAAAGGGGATTTGAATTCCTTTTCCGTTCTGGGGCCTCCCGTTCTCGCTGCGCCGCTGGTTACACTGGCACAAAAGTTAAGTCGCATTGCGCTGTTAGTTCTATGAATTATTAGCATACTAGCTTTTTCATAAAATGGAAGCCAACTAAACCCTCCAAGGAAACCAAATGAGGGAGTCCTGCCATGAAGATACAACAAAAGTACCAGCAAACATACTGCAGATTATGGATCCAATTCAATTTAGATTAATATTCAATGCATTACTCTTTTGTCTCATTTGTCTAACGCAAAGGTCTCTCAGTTCATATTGCAACCACACACATCATATTTAACTGCTTTTATGATTAGTTAATCACTAATAGGCTTTCCATCATAACTTTCTCTTACTCAGTGTGTGACTCCCATTTATTTTAAGGAATCGGCTGTCATTTGTAACAATAAATACCATTAATTTTTATGGATTAGCTTTCATTCTAATGAAACATACATTCAACAGTAATCAATCTACAATAATTGAGGCTAAAGATGCAGTGTGGATTTTTCATATTAAAAAGACCATTTCTGAAAGAAAACAAAACCCATAGGATTTAATTGATATTGCAGAGCTATGGGATCTCGTATTAGAACTTGGGGCTGTAATTCATAAATATATCGTACTTATTTCTTTATTAACTTAGTTCTTGGTTTGAATTTTCTTAAAATAAATATCACACTTTGAAACATTTTATTGTTAACAAAAGCTCTTTGCAAATCTGCATTGTCAAGGTGGGTGATACAATATATTTGAACATGTTTAAGCAAAATGCCAATCTGACCACCATAGAATATGGCATGTGCTTTTTGGATTGCAGAGCAATGACAACCCCACCATCGTAGCCCCAGTTCCGCCAACAGATACGCCACAGATGCCGGCGTGATGCTGCACTGACACAACTCCAATGCAACTATCATTATTTAAACTCTCAAATGGGGTGGGGACGGGAGGGACAAGGAGTCGACATGCCATATTCTAAATTCCCTCCAGCTACACCCCAAATGTCAGCCTAAAGCGTTGCAAACGGGCCATAAAGCACAGCTGCGACTATGGGAGAGTAAGCGGCGGAGGCCGGCACTGCTCACTCCGTGACTTACCTCGTCCCACGCCAGCCAGCGCAGGTAAGGGCTGTGCTGGTTGGCAGGAGGGTGGGCCGGGGCAGTGAGGGAGGGGGCTATTGGCCGGCCCGGGCTGAGAGGGTTGAGAATATCAGCATATCCCAAGCCCTGTCGCAGCCCGCGCCGGCCACTCCAGATGTACTCCAGATGTACTCCACTTCTGGAGCTGATGTGTATCCGAGAAGGCCCATTGGCCTCTGGCTTGCCTGCACCAGGGGAAGGGGACAAACATCCCCTTCTCCTGAGGTGTGCTCTAGCAGTGCTGGAGCAGTCTGGAATGGGCTTAGGATGCAGCGGCAGCCGTGCATCTTTACACAGGATTGTGCAGTTAGTCAGGAGTCCCATTGAATTCAATAGACCTTACTTCCAGTAAGTATCCACAGGATTACAGTATCCTAATTAAGCAAAATCAGGTTATCTATGCCTGCAGTCCTAACACACTACCAATAGGACGCACAGTTCACATTTGTCCGCTGCAGTTTGAATAGAACATGTTTATTAAAAGACTATAAAGACTGTCTCGTTCAACATGAATCTGTTCTTCCTTTGAGGACATTAAGGGAAGTCCTATTGCAGGTACTGTCGCCTTTGGACACATGGCTGGCAGTGACTTGTGATAGGGCACTCAACCTGTGGCATTCACTCTTGCTGTGGAGGTTTGAACTGCTCTTGGCATTCTGAAGGGAGCTGTCTCTTTTGCCACAGTGTTTTTTTTTTGGGGGGGGGGGTCAATTTTTATTCTGTATGTCATACAACCAATACTGTTTAAAATATTTGGGGTGATACAATATTTGGGGGGGGAAGCGACAACCTTACAGAGGAGTAAGGTGGTTGCTTGGTGATCCTTCTTGGGACACCTGGTGCCACCCCTATGAAGGCCCTGTTCTGAGCAGAACAAAATCTTAATAACCCACAAAACAGGACCCATGGCAAGCTCTCTTCTAATCATCTCTTCTAAGATGATACCACTCAATCCAACTATCTGGCAATTGTAATACTGAAAACACCACCAATTATAGGGTGTATTGATACACTCAAGCACAACTGGCCACAGGGATACTCTAAAGATGCATTTAGAGCCCCCCTCCCCGCTTTTGTCGATACGTTTTAGCAAATACAATGTATCAAGGTGCATGTCTACACATGTCAATCTGGGTACTAAACAAAATACAGTGAGGCTGCTTTCTGCTGGTGTACGATAAGTGCCGGACAACCTGTATTGATGAGTTGAGAAGGGCACAACTGTTAGGGTCAAACTAAATGTCACATAATAGATACTTTTTGGAGTCTCCTGATGGGATTTTAATGAAAAGTAACATAGGAGGCCACACATTTGATCAGAGGCAGCAGGTTTGGATTCTTTTCCTAATCAAAATCCCTCTGTCAAAGTCCATTTTTCACCCGGGGGGGGGGAATATATTTTTTTCACATCCTGTGGAACAGCTCCATTGAATGACATGTTGCATAATATGCACTGTTGGCTGAGAAAGCTTCCTTCTCTTCAGTCTGAGGCTTCCCTTTATATAGTTTAATTGTCTGGAATACACTATTACTGCTTTTGTGATCACTTATCCCAAAATTGAAAAGGAGTTTCATTTCCCAAAGCACTACAAATGAACTAAAGAGTTGTTATTCTACACACACACACACACACACACACACACATGAACTAAAGAGTTGTTATTCTACACACAGAGAGAGAGAGAGAGAGAGAGAGAGAGAGAGAGAGAGAGAGAGAGAGAGAGAGAGAGAGAGAGAGATCTGCACTGCAAACAAGCTGTGGGAGTGGAACAGTCTATATTTAGTACAGCAGAAAAAGGCAGAGCTCCAAGACAATTTGAAGAGGTCGATAGTTAAAGTCTGGGAGCACAGGTAGGGTTGCTTCCAGGGTGGAGAGGACCCTGGGTGAACCTCTACCCCTCTGCTTTGGGAGTAGAACTCCCCTATGTGGGTGGGTCCGAGCAGGCTTACCTGGCAGGGATAATGGGTACTCATCTCGGTGTTGGTGCACCTGAAGTGCCCGGATGTAGTATTGCTCCAGGGTGACACTGCCCAGCGGATTCTGGTGGGTGGGGACAGCTCCTGCCACCCTGATTTCAGCCTTCCTCCCTGAAGAAAAGGTATTGCAAGCTTCCAAGTTTAAAAATTCTGGTATGTGTATTGATCAACCACAGCTAACACGACCTCCTTCAGCTCAACAGTGGCACTTTTTAAACTGGTGCTTCTTCTCTTATATTTAGTGGGGGAGATCAACTGTACCTCTTCACCCCAGCTTGGCGCCTTTTCCTGTGGCTGTTTGCTGATATTTCTTCCACACCTTTCTAGATTGTGTAACCTTTGAGGACGGGGAACCATTATTTATTTGTTTTGCCAATCACAGCACTTTGTGAAATTTTTTGTTAAAAAGCATTGTGTTAATAATAATAATAATAATAATAATAATAATAATAATAATAATAATAATAATAATAATAATAATAATATAATGCACTCTACACTCAGGCAGCATTGTATAAAATTGTGCATGGAGCTTGGCTCAGCAACCTGACGCCCTAATATGCATATGTGGGATACATAGTTCAAGCATGCACCCAAAGTGAAAATTACACTGTAGGTCAGTGTTTTCCCAAACTTTTTGGACCTGCAGCTCCCTTGACCATTGGCCGTGGCTCCCCATTACATTATGTTGATGCCTGCCAATTGGCATTGCACTGTTTTCCAAAAGGATTCCATGGCACTCCACGGCTCCCCTGGGAGCCGCACCTCACAGTTTGGGATCCACTGCTGTAGGCTTCATATACAGTACAAAAAACTGGCAAGTGGTTTAAAAGTCCATTTGCAACCCTGGTTAGAGATTCACTGTTTTTCTCCTCGCACTGTTCTTCAGTGGTAGGGTTTAGGTTTGTTGCAGCTCAGTACATTTGCAGAGGCACAGGATCTAATTTTCTTAGATTCAGAAACATTGCTGTTTGAAAATATTTTTCAGCAAGGCCAACCATATTTTCAAAGAAGTGGGCAGTACAGGTTTAAAAGTCCATACCTCTGAGTGAATGCATTGCTTTTTCAACTGGGGGGCAAACTTCTGCACCAAATAATTAGCTGATGTAATGTGATGCTGTCCACTAGAATCGTTCTTCTAACTGGTATTTGTCACAGATTCTAGCATCAAGTGCAGTTGTTTATTGAATAATGCTTTGGATCCCTGAGGTTTCATGTACTGGTTCATGAACCAAGAGAGAGTAAGCACAACTAATCTTACATCTGTCACCATAAGACTTTAGTAAAAGGGGAGATTAAGACCTATATGATATTATTGCTGCTTTTAAATCTTGTTTAATGGACTTGTTCTAGGGGGAATATATTCTTCAGTATTTTAGGGCACTATTTTGATTACCACATGGCTACTGAAGAGAAAACAGAGCACTGCAAATCTTAGTTGCAACCGGCGTCAATAACCTCCTCATGTTACAGTGGTGCAGAGATACATGGTGAGATAGTTCTGCTGAAGGAATAAGATCTTCTTGCTTCCCATCTGCGCTAGGACAAAGCAGCTGAACTCCTGTTGGCAGACATTTGCAGCGACTCCAGAGCCATCACACAGCAGGCCTTGTGGCGTCATTCAAAGTTGTTGTTGTTGTTCAGTCGTTAAGTCGTGTCCGACCCTTCGTGATCCCATGAACCATATCCCGCCAGGCCTTCCTGTCCTCCACTATTTTCCTGAGTTCGCTCATTTTCATGTTCGTTGCATCGGTGATGCTGTCTAACCATCTCATCCTTGGCCTTCCCCTTCTCCTTTTGCCTTCAATTTTTCCCAGCATCAGAGTCTTCTCCAGAGAGTCCTCTCTTCGCATTAGGTGGCCAAAATATTTGAGTTTCAGCCTTAGTATCTGTCCTTCCAGGGAACAGTCAGGGTTGATTTCATTTAGGATTGACTGATTTGATCTCCTAGCAGTCCAAGGGACTCTCAGGAGTCTTCTCCAGCACCACAGTTCAAAAGCATCTATTCTTCGGCGCTCAGCCTTCCTTATGGTCCAACTCTCGCAACCATACATTGCTACTGGGAACACCATCGCCCTGACTATGCGAACTTTTGTTGGCATGGTGATATCTCTGCTTTTTATTAGGCTGTCTAAGTTTGCCATAGCTTTCCTTCCAAGGAGTAAGCGTCTTTTAATTTCATGGCTGCTGTCTCCGTCTGCAGTGATCTTGGAGCCCAGAAAAGTAAAATCTGTTACTGCTTCCATTTCTGCCCCTTCTATTTGCCAGGAATTGATGGGCCCAGATGCCATGATCTTAGTTTTATTAATGTTGAGTTTCAAGCCAACTTTTGCACTCTCCTCTTTCACCCTCATCAAGAGGCTCTTTAGTTCTTCTTCACTTTCTGCCATTAGGGTGGTATCGTCTGCATATCTGAGGTTGTTGATATTTCTCCCGGCAATCTTGATTCCGGCTTGCGATTCATTCAGCCCTGCATTTCTCATAATGTACTCTGCATATAAGTTAAATAGGCAGGGTGACAATATACAGCCTTGCCGTACTCCCTTCCCAATTTTGAACCAGTCGGTTGTTCCATGGCCGGTCCGAACTGTTGCTTCTTGACCCGCATACAGGTTTCTCAGGAGACAGGTAAGGTGGTCTGGTACCCCCATCTCTTTATCCGTCATTCAAAGTACATTACCCTAAATCGAATAGTCCTAAACTGCAGTGATGAGCATAATGCTGTAAATGCCTTAATTTTCAGAAGGCAGGGCTTCTGTTTTAGTTAATGCTGTTCAAAGTAAGCATCTGGTTAAAGTAATAAATAAATCCTGGTTGGGGGTGGATATGGTATTCCATGTTTATTGCAGCCCCAGCTACAGCTAAGGGTCTGTATTCCCATCAACAACACTAGAGGAACACTAAACAATAATAAAGGAAGATCTAAAAGAAAATGTGAACCCAATCTAAATGAATGCCAAAGCAAAGATTTTATGAACAGTTTTACCCACAGAGGTTATTAGTTGTAAGGCACATCATATAGGGAGTAACAGCTTCCCCCATATCTCCTTGGGCACCCTCTTTCCCTCCAGGCATATTCATTCAGTATATGCTTAATTTCTCCATAATTTTATTTAATTGGTTGGTTAGTTGGTTGGTTGGTTGGTTGGTTGGTTGGTTGGTTGGGGCGTGTCCCGGTTTAAGTTCGAGAAAATATGGTAAGCCTACAATTAACACAATAAAAGATTTTGGCTGGCCAGTCTGCATTTTGCATATCAGCCTGCAAAGACAGACTGGCTGTTGATTTTAACACAGACAAAGTTTTGAGTTCAAGCACAGAAAGAAACAGACTAGGGAACAAAGTCTATGAACCCACATGAAATAGGGATTTCATGACACACACTGTAATAGGTGTGGCATAGCACTGGTGACGGCCACATATTCTATAGCAATCAGAATGGTACTTCTGATATATAGAACTGATCTGTAAGTGTCAAAAATGTTTTCTATATAATGGTAGAAAAAACTTTGTTAAATCTCACTGGAAAATTAAGTGCTGAACAATACTGTATTTTATGGAATAACTTTATATGATTTTTATTGGGAGAGTAATAAACTTTTTTCTTTTCATGTACTGTTTTAATCTGTCAGAGAGTCATACTGCTGCCTTCATAAGTCTTTTAGGGTATTTTTACTGCACAGTCATATTTCTTCTTGGTTCTCTATTACAGTCATTAAAATAATTAAAATAAAGTCTCCACATCATAAATAGTGTTAGTACTGCTTCATTTAGTTTAGTATGTGTTTCTAAAAACCATATTATCGTGTTCAAAGAAAACAAACAGCATGACCTCTGAATTGCAGCAACAAAAGGAGAAAAAAAACCAACAGTGGTAAGGTTGTGGGGGGGGGGCATATCATATACTTCCAAAACTATGCTTTTGCCCCACAAATGATTGCTGGTAAAATTAGCATTGCACCAGTCTTACAGCCCAATCCTGTCTAGAACTGCTACAGTGTGCAAAAGCACACTGGGCCGGGTCCTATCCAAGATCGGACCGGCACAGGCTGAGGCCTCCTCAGGGTAAAGGGACATTTGTCCCTTTACCCTGAGTAACAGCCCAGCTGCCAAAATGGGTCTTCTCGGATATGCGTCAGCAAAATGGCCAGCGCAAATCTGGGAGACCCTTGTAACGCCAGCGAGACCTGGGAAGTGGGATAGGATTCAGCGGAGTGCACCGCCGATGATCCCTCCTCCTTCCTGGGCCCAGCCACCTAATCGCCCCCTCCCATTACACCACATTCCACCCTCCCCACGCTGCCCGATGCAGTCTTTACCTGCATCTGGTTGCCTGCATCTGGCGTAGAATGACCGGGATTGTCTGGTAACCAGGATCATCTCGGCCGTCCCAGGCTCCCCTCCCCAGCATCCCGGTTGCCGTGCGGCTTCCCAGCACTTAAAACGGCTCTAAAACGTGTTTTTTTTAAAACCTGATTCACAGTGACTTCGGTTTCTCGTTGTAACCAGAAGTCGCTGTGAATTTTTAAAAAAACGTTTTAGACCGTTTGAAGCACTGGGAACGAAGCCGTGCGAGCTCTAAAGGCGATTCCCAGGATGTGACTGGGGGTGGGGACAGCCTCACGCACCTGCGCGAGGCTGGGAGCACTCGGATGCTTTCCGAGTGCTTCTAGCCTTGCACGCATGCGCGAGGCTAAGTCCCGCCCAAGTGACGTCACATTCTGGGCCCCGCCCCCGTGATACCCACCCCGCCCCCGGTGATGTCACGTCCGCCCCCCTTGCGTCGGGGGGGGGATCTGGTAAGGCTAGAGTGAGTGGCGCTGGCCTTGGCAACAGTGCCACTTGCTCTCTGGGTGTCAAAGTGCCTTGTGGCACATTTGAAACACCCCGCGTCAGCAGAAAAGGTAGTTCCGCCAGTCATGTCTCAGACAGGATTGTGCTGTTACCTACCAAGCATCAATGCTCATATTGCAGCTATTTTGAGCAAGCAACTTCAGCTAGCTCTGGAAACATCAGCTGGGCAGCAGTGCTCATGAGCAAGTTATCAAGTCAAACAAAAGACTGTAATCTCTTGGCTTTAGAGATTCTTCTACATTCTTCTACATTCTACATACAACTTCTACATTCCTGCCTCTTGCAGCTTCCAAATGAGGCTTTAGTTTCCTGTGGCAATTTTCAGCATTCGGAGGTGTCTCAGTCAGAGCTACTATGTATTATGCCTAGCTTAATCTGTTGTCTTTGGTCTGAGATGCCAGTAGATAATAAACAAGCAGTGACCCTTGAATAATAAGTGAAGAAAATAAATTATCCATTTTGCATATCAGTGTTACAAAAACACACATATACAGTATATAATCTTGACCCAACTTCTTGAAAACTCTGATTTCAGGCCAGGATAGATATTGTTGACTAGTAATGTATACTCAGATACTGTCCCATGTGAAAACTCTAACAGTTATTGCCCAGAGCAATGCTCTAGCACTTTTAGAAATGAAGCATTTTATATCTCTGAAGAATAACTTCGTATTTTTATTTTTAGCTTGTCATAACAATATGATTGGGACTGGACCTGTCTCCTGTTGTTTACCTACAGTATAATCATGCAAGCTCTTTTTCTTACCATGGGTCTCTAAATCCAGCGCTTGGAAAGCCACTTCCTGAATTCTACCTGGCCATATTTCTGAAGGAGTAGCAATAATACTCATACCTTCCTAATCTGCCTTTAAAGACTAAAGGTGCTATGCCCAAGTTGAACCTGTAGCATGTAGCATGTCCATAGCATGTGGAACTGGGGCTATGATAGCAAGACTGTCTTTGCACCAGTGTCATTGCACCAGTTTCGGCCATATGCCATATCCTATAGATCTGAGTCCGACTGTTCCCTGGAAGGACAGGTACTGAGGCTGAAGCTCAAATATTTTGGCCACCTAATGCGAAGAGAGGAGTCTCTGGAGAAGACTCTGATGCTGGGAAAAATTGAAGGCAAAAGGAGAAGGGGAAGGCAGAGGATGAGATGGTTAGACAGCATCACCGATGCAACGAACATGAAAATGAGCGAACTCAGGAAGACAGTGGAGGACAGGAAGGCCTGGCGGGATATGGTTCATGGGATCACGAAGGGTCGGACACGACTTAACGACTGAACAACAACAAATAGATCTGAGTAGTATTTCTGAAGTATATAACTGGGCTGTGTCAAAGGAAGGTCTTATGTGTAATGGTATAAAAAAAAACCACCTTTGTTAAATCTCACTGGAAAATTAGGAGCAGGACAAAGAATACAGGTTATTGAAGACAGGTTATTGAAGTTATTGAAGACTGTTGGGTTTGAACTAAGCATGCATACATTTGGAATTTAAGGAAAGATTGTCCTTCTATATGGGAATAAGAAGAAGAATATTTGATTCTATAAATGACTTCCAATATTGCCATCTGGCCCAATCGGCCCTCTCTTGTAGTGAACTTCTCAGAGCTGACTACAGCAACAGAAGTCATACTAAGTGATTGTCCACATTACGTTGGGATGGGATACTTAGAAGATAAGGACTTGAGCGGGATGAATCACAGTCAAGCAGTGTGCACATCTTAATTTTATTTCATAACATTTCTGCTTCCCCTTGAAACATCACCCGTGTCTTGCTTTTATATATATCTAAAAGCTTGCTTCAGGATCTCCCACCCCACCAGTTCCAACCCTATGACTCATTTCCGTGGGTTGATTATTCATTGTGTGTAACTGACACATATGCATTTGTTAGCATAGCCTGAGATACTTCATTCCCTACCATCCCCTCCTAACACCTGCCAAGTAAGGTGTGTGTGAGCGTGCGTGCGTGTGCGTGCGTGGTTTTTTTTTCCAGGCGTACATTTACTCATCTATTACATATTATGACCAACTCATGAAGATGGGCCAGTCTGGGTTGCTCCATTTGTTTTGATGCATTTAGGCCAACTTACTATCAGAGACAGACATTTTAATGTCCTGCACAAATACTGTAGATAGGTGCAAATATTGCACATATCACCTCTGAGAGGGCATGTAACATTTAGGGTTTAGTCCTTACCCAGAGGGACTGCGGTGGCTTAGTGGTTAAGACGCTGAACTGCAGACCGGAAGGTCAGTAGCACAGCAGTTTGAGACCCGAGTGCCGCGTGACGGAGTGAGCACCTGTCTCCTGTCCCAGCTCCTGCCAACCTTGAAGTTCGAAAGCAAGAATTTGAAAGTAGATAAATAGGTACCGCTGCGGCGGGAAGGTAACAGCGTTCTGGGAGTCATGCCGGCCACATGACCACCACGGAAGCATATTTGGACAGTGCTGGCTCTTCGGCTTTAGAAACGGAGATGAGCACCGCACCCTAGAGTTGGACACGACTGGCTTTCGAGCAGGGGATACCTTTACCTACCCCTTTACCTTAAGTCCTCACCCACCTCATGTTTATCCTATAGCTTGAGTTTAAGCTTCCTTAAAGGACTAGCTTCCTTCCTTTCCCATTTTCCGGAAAACCATACTGGTTTTCATCTTGCTCCCATTTCTCTCTGTATACATGAACCCCAGGCTCTGGCAAGCCCTGGCTCCCATTAACTGCTCACACTTGTCCAGTCCTTCCCTCCGAAAGCTGCCGACCCTGACCTTTTGTTAGTGGCAATCTTGTTTTCACGCCTTTTGTGGTTTCCCTTTGATTGACTTCTTTCTGCTAAGCATCCAAAACACATGTTCCAAGTATGAATTGCACACAGTGGAAATCTCTATAATTGTTTCGTGACTAAACCAAGCATAGATTTGGTAAAGTGTGATATTTTCAGTGTCTGTAGTATTAATGAGAAATAAGGGAGGCAATTTTACGTTTCATCACCTGTCACTGAATATGAAAGAAGAGCTTATTAAAGTTTTGCTTATCATGTGCAGGACTTCGGAATTGCATAATTTATAAAAACTGGTACAGGGAACTAATTAAAATCCACCCACATTCAGACAAGCAATCAAACCAGCACATTCAAAGCTAGCAGGTAGGGGGGGGAAATCCCTGAGCAAGCACATTATCCTATTCATCACAGTTAGATGTATTCATAAACGAGTTCTTTTAAAAGACACCTGAAATGTGTTGGATTTTAGACACATTGCCCAGTTTTGTGCTGCAGAAGGATTTGAGTTGAGAAGGATGCTGTGTCCCTACAACTCGTAGTGTTGTGGAGTGTTCCTGCCTTTTTAGAGGCAGCACAATAAATAATACACAAAACATGTTAGGTAAGCAAATCCTAGTGGGTTTTAAAGGCAAGCAAGCAACAACCAGATATTTCTGCCCCTTGGCTGGCATAGGAAGCTCTATAGCTGAATTCCTAGAGAGACAGGATTTGATACAATTTGAACAGTTTTGAGGGTCTGCATGGGAGTGAACAAACTGAAACTTAATCCAGATAAGATGGAGGTACTTGAACTATTAACACATGACGTTTGAGGGAGGACTTGATTGAGACGTATAAAATTATGCATGGGATGGAGAGAGTGGATAGAGGGAAGTTCTTCTCCCTCTCGCACAACACCAGAACCAGGAGACATGCACTAAAATTGAGTGGAGGGAGAGTTAGAATGGACAAAAGAAAATATTTCTACACCCAGCGTGTAATTCATCTGTGGAACTCCTTGCCACAGGATGTGGTGATGGCACCTGACCTAGATGCCTTTAAAAGGGGTTTGGATAGATTCATGGAGGAAAAGAGCATCACAGGTTACAAGCCATAAGCAACCTCCTGGTTTTAGAAGTAGGTTTTCTCTGTGCCAGGTTCAAGGGAGTGGCAACAGGATACAGGTATCTTGTTGTCTCGTGTGCTCCCTGAGGCATCTGATGGGGCCACTGTGAGATACAGGAAGCTGGATTAGATGGGCCTTTGGCCTGATCCAGCAGGGCTCTTCTTATGTTCTTATGACATTGTACACATGTACAATCTGTGTACAGTGTACACAGTTTGTTGATCCATATGTGCATAGTTATTCACCTGTTGTTTATACAGCAGTATTCACAGCCCGTTCCCTACGTTTGACAGTCCCTAGGTTCACTTTTAAAATGAACTCATGTACAGTCCACAACAAAATATGTACCATAGGAATACCTGTACACATGTGCAACATAATGTGTGAGTTGCTCTCTGTTGGTTGAGGAACTGTCCAAACTGGAATTAGATGTTTCATCTATTTTAGATGGAGTTGCACTTCTCTTAAAGCACTTGGGGGGGCTCCTTGATTTGGTGCTTTCTTTTGAAGGCTCAAGTGGGGCTGGTAACTATGACGGCTTTTCACCAGCTTTGGCTGGTGTTCCAACCACACCATTTTCTGGAAAGATCAGATCTGGCCATGGTCAGTGATGTCTTCATAACTTCTAGACTTGATTACTATAACACCCTTTGTGCCCTTGAAGAATGTCCAGAAACTTCAAGTGGTACAAAATGCCACAGCCCGATTGTTGAAACTGGGCCTTAGTAATTGTGCCAATCGAGGATGCCTGGCTTAGAGAGTGAGGTCAACGGATGCCACTAGCAAGAACAAAGCCCAGAGACGATGAGTGCAGTGAAGCTGGCCATGGCCAATGATCGGGCAAATAAACAAAGCCTTGTGGCTAGGCAGAAGAGGCAGCATGAGGCTTGGGACAAGAACGCCCTGCCCTGCACATAGCTGGAAGTGGACTAGGGAAGCCATCATCTGCCAGGGAGAGGGCTAGAGGTGGTCGACTGCCCCAAGTATAAAGGAAGCACGTCAGTACAGAGAGGAGGAGGAGAAAGGATAGGGAAGAGGAACTTTCCTGGGTGAATCCTGGCCATGGCACCTACCAGAGGTATCCAGACTGGGAACAGAAGGCAAGGCAGGGAAATAGGGCTCAGGAGGCTGACAAAGACGTTGGAGTGGGGGAAAGCGAGACTGGCCTCCTGGACTAAGGAAGGGACGAAGCAAACCCTGCGAGGGGCAACAAGTCAAAGAGAAGGAATGAGGAATTAGGAATCTTTGGAAGTGAAGGAGGCGGGGGATAGACAACCTGGCGGCATGGAAGGGAGGGACTATTTACCAAAAGGACCCAAGCAGGGCGCTTGGCCATCCGGGATCTCGAGGTCCCGAGCTGCAACTGGAGGAAGACAAAGGAGATGATCAACTTAAAAGAAAGACCCATATGACCGAAATGGAACAAGGCCTGGTGTAGACTAACCCCTCTGGAATAATAAACCTGTGTACATCACCTACCTTGTGTGTGTGGGTTCATCTGTGGGACCCCAATGATGGGGCTAGGATCAACCACCCCATGTCGCAGGGGAGCCCATTCAATGTGGCAGCGCCACCTGACCTGATGACTCGCAGAGGCATGGACCTAACAGTAGTATACTGTATTATCCTAGGGTTGCTTTAGTCCCATTGATTGCCTATTGTTTCTGGGTTCAATTCATGGTGCTGGCTTATGCCTATAAAGCCTTAACTTGAGACCCGGTTGCGTGAATGACTGCCTTCTTCTGTATGTGCCTCCATGTACACTCCATTCAGCATCTGAGACCATGCTCTGTGTTTTGCAGCTGACTGAAGTATGATGGGTCTCTGCTCATAAGAAAGTTCCAGCTTTCCACAGTGTCAGCGGAACTTACTTCCAAGCAAGTATCCTTTGGATTGCAACCATGCAGCCTGATCCTCTGCATGTTTTAGTTGGAAGTAAGTCTGTGATGAATGCCCAGTACCCCCCCCTATTCAGCTGCTGACCCTGTAAAAAGGGAAAGCGGAGAACAGGAAGGGGTGCTTGAGTGCTAACCACTAAGCCCTATTCCCCTCACTGCAGCAGTGGGCTCTCCATTCTTGACAAAGTTCCAACAGAGTTCAGTGATTCTGATAAGTACAAATATGCTTGCAATGTTCAAAAAAACAGTGGGACTCTTAGTATTGTAGATTATATCCTGTGGAATTCGTACTATTCATATAAAGAGAAAGGAACAGCTAAGATGTTCTACTCTTATGGAGGAAAAAGCCCTTCCCAATATGTAGCTAAAAATGGAGCTAAAAATGGACCAGTTGTTTACCATCAGTGGCATGACACGTCCAAGACACATTGCTGTCTCTGTATTAGGATGTTGTTTAACAGACACGCAATATTGATGGACAATCAATAGAACTCAGGCAGAACATGATGATGGGAACTGTTCCAATGTTGTTGTTGGTTTTTTTACTTAACTTCCTCCATAAGTCTGAAAGGATATACCGTATTGGTCTGAGTATAAGACTCACTTTTTTCTCCTAATTTAAGTTTTTAAACTAGGGGTGCGTCTTATAATCAGGCTGTTGCAATTTAATGCCAGTGATTTAATTAATTTTTTTTAATAGCACCAAACGTTAAGGGTGCGTCTTATAATCAGGTGCGTCTTATACTCGGGACAATACGGTATTCTTTGTTGTGGCCATAACAGCTCATCTCAGATTCTTCCTGAAATCATAATCCAGTCCTGAAAGACAGCAGACACTTTGAACAGTTACTCTCAAGGCAGGTTCTATCGCCCCAATGTTATTGTCTCAGATGTCTGGGTTGTCCAAGAAACAGGTCATAACAGCTGCTTACCAAACAAGCACATTAAGAGCAAATTCATAGAATTAGTCTTCCATCATTAGATATTGTTTAAATACCATGCTGTGATGGGATACATGTAAAATGTGGTTGTGTGAAAGGATCCAACATGCATTTCAGAAGCCTGATATTTGAAATTTGCTGAATACACGATAGTCAGAGCATAACATACAGGTTGGATCCTTCACATGATGATTGTTTCACTTAGTCTCTTCCTATTGTGACTGAAATTTGCCTTGGAACAAAATATACGATTTCGATTTATTATAAAGTCTCACTCAGCCCGCACTGGCAGCAATGGAATGAGGCGTAACTAGGAGCTGTCACACTTGAAAAATCAGTTGTACAAAGAGATAATCTGCATGCTATGCTTTGTAACAAAACCTGTATCTGCCCCAGGAAGCAATCTGCATGGTGAAATATTTAAAATGAAACCAATCTGCATAGCATGGGCTCATGAACAACACATTTGATAGGTAAACAGGCAGAAAGGACAACAGTATTTTGTTTCTCGTATTTTTTTTTTCTCCCACAGTGTGTGTTTTCTCTTGGTGACCTTACAAGAAAATATGTAGTCTTAGACGGGAAGTTGCTTCGCTTCCAGCCCTCTGAAAGGTTGAGGGGAACAAGTGTGCTGGGGTGGGTGGGTTAGAGAAGGTGCCATTTGTTGCCGTGCTTCAGGTGCCCAAATGTATTGGGACACTGTTTTCATCACAAGGGTATATGGTGGACATTTTTGGGTTTTTACTCCCTTTAAAGGAATCACAGGTGAAATTCCTGGTTCAATTCAAGAGATTTTGATTATGTTTTCCTCAAAACCTTGTCAACCCATTTTCAATATGGTAGGCGATAAAATGCGGGTCAAGGTATCAGCATTTTATACCTCAGTTTCAAGAGGCAGAAGGCACCAAAGGAGCCTGCAGATTCTTTATCTTCTAACCAAAGAGCATCCGGGGAGTCTGGACAGCAGCCTGACCACTTACCGACCATCTGCCCAACTCACGAGGAAAGCTGCTTGATGTCACCTTCCATTGAATGCAAGGTCTGCTGTTCTGCTGACCTCACTTGTCTATCACAACCAAAGTTGTAATTTTTCATAGTCGTAGCGGACTTTGAAATGCCAAGCTCCAAGTAAACATTCTAATGCAAGAAAGAAATCCGTTGGGTCTCTGACATATCAGAAAGAAAGCCTATGATAGCTATTCTGTGGCTAAATGTGGCCACAGCCTGATGTATTTATCTGCTTTTAGTAACACTAATGATGTTTGCAATAACAATATGAATTGTCATGCATTATACTGTATTTCTTCAATTCTAAGACTCATGTTTTTTCCCAATTAAGCATTTCAAAAAATGGGGTGCGTCTTAGAATCGAAGGTCTCCAAAAAGCACCCCAAAATGCTATCTTCTTACTTACTGGGGCTTGGGGAAGCTTCAGGGAGACCTGCGCGACCCTCTGCAGGCCTCCCTGATCTTCAGTTCGGCAAAACCCGGTGATTTTCAGCCATTTCCGGTTTTCTCAAAAACCAGAAATGGCCAAAAATAGCTGTTTTTCGCCGAACTGAAGATCAGGGAGGCCTGCAGAGGGTTGAGCAGGCCTCCCTAAAGCTCCCCCAAGCCCAGGTAACGAAGGAAATTGCACTTTCTGGCGGGGCCAGAAATGCTATGCAAAGGCAGTGCACTCAGTCATCCTCAGCTGCAGGAGACATGCTGGGGAGAGTTGGTGCTGAGCTGGTAGATTCAATGAAGGGAGGTGAGTTTTACAATCGATGGATTTTTTTTCCCCTGCTGGTGGTACTGAAAGTAAAGGTGCGCCTTAGAATCAATGGCGCCTTAGACTCGAAAGAAATACGGTATATTCACTTTTATTATCACATTGGGCACCGTCACCCTGAACTCAATACCACTAATATTGTTAATAATAAGATACATTTCAATTAAGTGGTCTACTTTTGTGGTCAGCATTCATCAGACCAGGCTGGTGCCCACTGTTGCTGCATGCTAAGGACTTGATAACTTTAATCCCTTAGGCAGTTTTGATGAGAAACCACTCTTTTTTTTTTTTAAAGATAACTGCATGTTATCCCACTTAATATTTAGATTGCTGGTGTGCATGTGTAGCTTCCCATTCCCAATCTAAATCCCACTGCCTACCCCCCATGATTCTTGCTTTTACCAGTGACCTAAGTTTCTAGTTACTGACATTAGGTTCCACTTCCAAAAGGAAAAAGTGCATTGCGAGGGAGGATGCATGTCTCTGGGTCAGGCACCTGCTCTAGGGCAGCTCTAGGGCAGCCACCCACTGTCAGATCTGCTGGTGCCTCCTTCTATGTAACCATCTATGTTCCAGCAGCCAACCAGGAGCCAAGGTATCAGAACTCATATCAGGGACATAGTAGGTGAAATTCTTCATTTTGTATATAGTCCCTGAATGTGGGTGTTCTACGCAAACAAAGTTTAACGATTTTAAATATGTTGAGTAAGGAACAGGAGCTTAGACAATGCCCAATGCCTGCCTCCGCACTACATTTCCCAAGTGACCCTGTGAGAACACTCGTGCAAAAACATTATGAGCCAATTTAGAACTCTGATTAAAAAAGATACTTCTTTTTCCAAGCTGCAAAGGAAGCTTGTAATTAGTGACCCAGATATGGTGCAAGGGAGAGTAAGGTCCGCAACATTACTTGCTTTTTAATAATCATGGAATGGCTACTTTCCGTTCTCAATTGAGAGCGGTTTTCCCTGCTTTTCGCTATTTTAAACTCCGTAAAGGCTGACCTCGGACTATTCCACCATAATCCGTGTGATTCTTCCTATGACTAGGTTCCGAGTTGTATACGGAACGAAACGTAAGGTATTTGCTTCCTTGGAATTTTTAATGATTTTAGTCCGTCCGTGGCTGCCTACTACAAGGAAACCCGCGGGCGGTAATTGAAGGAATTAAAGACTTCAAGAGTATGAAAAACTTTTACATGGCGTCTGAACCCGTAACTGCAAAACATTGTAGGCTACTTTACACTCACTTTTTTAAACAAACACCTTCAGTTTTCATTGAACACTTTTCAGAAGTAGAAATTATGAAGAAATATAAGTGAAAGTTATGAAGATGATGACTGTGATCTAAAAACAATCCACAAGGACAAAACAAGTAGAAGAAAAGTCAAGACTCGTGTGTTGCGGACCATGTGTGCCCAAATGCCAAACGGGTCATACCAAGCATAATGGTGTAGGAGGAGACACTTTGGAGTCCTATATGCCTGTCTGGCAATGGTGTGGGCCAGCCACACCCTCCTTCTCATCCTGTAGGCAGGGACAGATCTGATGAATGCCATAAGTACTTGGGTTGAATGGGGGGAGGGCACAATGTTCCACAACGAGGGAATAGGCAGACAACTCTCACGTTATTCAAAAAGCAGCATATTTCATTGGTAAAATGTTATACAGTATTTCTTTTCAATATGTTCAGTAAATGGACACTATTTTGCGCAGAAGCTATCAGGTCCTTGAAAGGTTATCTTCTCCATGGTTACTTCATCTGACAGAGACTCACACTTTACTGACAGCCCAATCCTAACCAACTTTCCAGTGCCAATGCAGTCACAATACAGCCTTGAGGTAAGGGAAGGATGCAACACGCACCCCACTGGCACGGCTGTATCGGCGCTGGCAAGTTTTATTTATTTATTTATTTATTTATTTATTTAAAGAATTTTTTTACCCCACCTTTCTCCCGATACAGGCAATCAAGGCGGCTTACAATTAAAACATGTTAAAATACAATAAAACCCAATTAAAACGGGTATTTAAAACAATTAAAAAAAACAAAGTTAGTTAGGATTGGGCTGTAAGATGACAAGATGAAACCGTGGGAGGAGAAGTAGACTTCCCATTTATCCAACTTACAGTGCAAGCCTATTTACTCTTGTGTCCAGTGAGACTGATGGCCCAATTCTATCCCCCATTTATGGCAGTGGTCCATGATCTGATGCCATAAATTTATCTATGATGGTGCAAAACACAGGCTGCCATCAGGCACTCCGGAGCTGCTGGTGCAAATGGCTGAGGCTGTGCGTCCCCACCGCAGAGCCCTGCCTGCACCGACCCAGGTAAGTTGGCAGAGGGGGTCATGGGTGGGGAGGGGGGTGTTCCTACTGAGGGGCAAGTACAAAGTTTTTTACTTACCTCATTGGCCTTCTGGTCATTTACCACACACACACACACACACACACACACACACACACACACACACACACACACATGTGCGCGCGCGCACACACACACCATGCAGTGTATGCTCCACTGTCACAGACTGCATGCTATAGCATGGTGTGGAATAGGAGGATTGGTCTGTTACTCCCTAGGATTTGTGTGATTTGGACTGCATTGTTAATCTAGTCAGCATGTGGGTGCAATAGTATCTCTTTGAATAGACTTTACGGGCAATGTTTCCTCTATTTTATCCCCCACTGTACGGAACAGTTAACGACCCGAGCAGTATATAACCACTGTAATCTTAAAATTAGCAATGGCCAGTCTGAGCACTAGGTGGTAACTGAGGTACTGCTCATGCATCACAACTAAGACGAGCAGGTGCCAGGTTTATCAGGCATGAGAAAGAACTATGTAATCCGTATGAACAATTCATTGTACTTGATGAAAAATGGCACTGTCGAAACGGCAAGGGCTTTCGAGTCCCACTGATTTCAACGGAAGAGATTCAAGTGCACACTTAACTGTCCCGTTGAAACAAATGTGCGCTAAGAGTGTTCAGTATTGGCTGAATTCGATGCCCTTTTTTAAAGTTCTTTTTATTCATAGTTAACTTGAAAATATGTGCTTTAGGACAAGAGGTAATGAAATTAGCAAACCTTTAGTGTTCAAATTATACAGCTTTTCTTAAACCTATTGCTCGACAGGCAGCTCTCCCTTCAGCGTGACAGCTGGTCACCATAGCAACTTCCACACATTCAGGGTCTCAACTCCAGGGAGAGCTGCTTCCCAAAGGAAGATGAGAAAATGAGTATCACAGAACACTTGCCATATAATGAGACAGCAAGTGTAGTGACCTGAAAAAAACAAGACAACTAGTGACAAAATCCCCCTTACTTATACAGCTTTCCTGTACTACCCTAGTTCTCAAACAATGTTGCCAATTCTTGAACACAACAATTCTAGTACCTGAGATTAGGGCCTTTGGGCAGAGCCCTGAACAGATCCAGTGGTGGCGTAAATAGACAGAGCCCAATCATTTTTGGCAAGGCAGATGGGATAGACTCCAGCATTTTGGGCAGGCCTGCAGTCAAATCTCTAGCATTTTTTTTATGGCTTCGGGAACCCATCTTGACAGTTTTTGCAAGGCACAGGAGTGGAGTCTTGGCATGAGCACTAGGTCTGTTCAGAAATTATCCAGGCATACAACGAACATTCATGGGCTTAGATCAGTGCTTCTCAATTATTTTTTGTCATGCCCCCCCTAGGAGGGGCATGACAGTTCGCGCCCCCCCGGTCACATGGTTTTGGGGGGTGCCGCCCCCGCCCCTTCGCGTCGCCCTCCGCACGCTCCGAGGCCGGCCCGGGAGCCGGCCTCGGAGCGTCCGGAACGGCCGGCGCTCCAGGGCCTTCTGAAGACCCAAGCGTCAATCCGGGTATTTTTCGTGTTTTCGCTCATGCGCAGAGACGAAAACGGTCTGCGAAAACACGAAAAATACCCGGATTGACGCTTGGGTCTTCAGAAGGCCCTGGAGCGCCGGCCGTTCCGGACGCTCCGAGGCCGGCTCCCGGGAGCCGGCCTCGGAGCGTGCGGAGGTGGTCGAGGTTAAACGGGGGCCCCTTGACAGAGCCTCGCGCCCTCCTGGGGGGCGCGCCCCACTAATTGAGAACCGCTGGCTTAGATCATGAGCTTAGCACTCATGGGGTGACAGTCTTCTCTCTCCCCCCCCCAATATACAAGTTCATTGTATTGCCTGAAAAACAACACCCCACAAATATGAATGTTTGCCGAGGGCTCCTCTATGCATCCAGAAACCTTTAAAAAGCAGAGTTCCCAAATGCTGTACACAGAGAAGAGCCCTGTGCATACAGTTGTGTATACGCCGTATACACAACTGTATACTTTATGGGGTTCTTTTCAGATAGTACTATGAAGATGTATACTTTGGGATTGGATCCTCCCACCATAATGGCACTTCCCCGTACGTAATGTAAGTATGCATATGAACAGGCCAAATGTATGGTTTTAAAAAAGAGGGGCGCAGAAAGAGAGCCTTGTCCCATGCTGTTCTGTCAACTGACTTGAAACAAACAGAACCCACCCAGTTGTTGTGGTCTTTTTGCATGTCAACTAGCATCCTTGTGGTTGAGGCACCTTTTTGCTAGCTAGACTAAACCATCATATACCTGTTTAAGCTGAAAAGAAAGTGATTCAGCAAACGCTAGACCTTCAACAAAAGCTTTATTGAACTAACCTACCCCCCTTTTGGCCCTGCAGATCTTGGAATCATGCAATCCCAGTGCCACTCTCGTGTGACGTGTTACTAGCTTTTGTGGTGTAACCATACAACTATGGTCAGGTATGATGCATTGCTTCTGGTTTGTTGGTAGTTGTTGTTGTTCAGTCATTAAGTCGTGTCCGACCCTTCGTGATCCCATGAACCATATCCCGCCAGGCCTTCCTGTCCTCCACTATCTTCCTGAGTTCGCTCATTTTCATGTTCGTTGCATCAGTGATGCTGTCTAACCATCTCATCCTTTGCCTTCCCCTTCTCCTTTTGCCTTCAATCTTTCCCAGCATCAGAGTCTTCTCCAGAGAGTCCTCTCTTCGCATTAGGTGGCCAAAATATTTGAGCTTCAGCCTCAGTACCTGTCCTTCCAGGGAACAGTCAGGGTTGATTTCATTTAGGATTGACTGATTTGATCTCCTAGTAGTCCAAGGGACTCTCAGGAGTCTTCTCCAGCACCACAGTTCGAAAGCATCTATTCTTCGGCGCTCAGCCTTCCTTGTGGCTTTAAATATTTTCCCAAAATTACTGAACTGTGTTTTCGGAATACAGGATTGGGTTATGAGTTGATGACCAGGGAGCCTCTGATTCACAATGCACCTCTGCCAGTAGCTCACAAGATTATCTTAAGCAAACTACTTACTATTTCTACGTCCCTCCTCTGCAATAGAGAGGTTATCAAGTTGTTGTAAGGTTTACTACGAGAACGTATGTGAAATTCTTTGAACATGCAATGGTGTTATATAAATGTTGAGTTATTATAATTGCCACCCTGAGACGCTTTGACAAAAAAGATTAAAAGTTAAGATCAATTAAAAGACTGGTAGACCATGGAGGGAACTTGCATTATGGTTGGCCACACTCTGTAAATGACAAATATTCTCATTTGCCAGTGTCGACAAGCAAACACTACTCATGATGGCAAAGCAAACATCTACAAGCAATGAAAAAGAAAGCACATAGTTGTTAAAACATTAATCAATATAAAGGGAATGTCATGGGCAAAGTAATAGTTTGAGTTGCTATTGATGGAACACATCCACTCCACATGTTACATTTTGTCTCCAAGTCTTTTAACGTATGTAATGTCTTTGCTGAAGTCAAATGAATCTCAGACTGCTTGAAATGTATTATTAAGTTATCCACAATGACTCACAACAGCTTATAAAGTTGCCATTAAGTTCTATGCAATCAGCTGAAAACACATATGAAAGCTTCTGAATCACCTATTGAACTTCAACCAAAGCACTGATTATGATTTATTACCTACTTTAATTTGCTGACTTAGAACTGTAGTTGCTGAGGCAATTTTTTTTTAAAAAAAAATGCTACCATGTGTCAGATTTAGTTTTATCAGTTATTGTTGTATTCCATGCTGCTTTTGCATTTCTTCCAGTTCAAGGATTACACTATCTCAAATATTTAATTTAAAAACATCTCCCTTATCTTTAAATCCATTGACTACAATCCAGAGTGGTGTGTGTTTATTTATTTAGTTAGTTATTCATTAAAATATTGAGAGGCTACCTTTTGATATAAAAAAAAACTCCAAGGCAGAATATAAAAATATTAAGAACAATATCAGTATAACAGTATAACCCAGAAAAACAATAAAACTAATTAAAAGCAGCTGTCAATTATAATACAAGAATAGTATGAGTTCTTCAGCTTTGGCCTGCCATCTAAAGACCACCAAGGAACAGGGATGGCCCAATCCCTTCTGGTGCCTGAGCTAGCATGCTAAATGCTGTCCCAATAAATTTGTTGTTGTTGTTCAGTCGTTAAGTCGTGTCCGACCCTTCGTGATCCCATGAACCATATCCCGCCAGGCCTTCCTGTCCTCCACTATCTTCCTGAGTTCGCTCATTTTCATATTCGTTGCATCGGTGATGCTGTCTAACCATCTCATCCTTTGCCTTCCCCTTCTCCTTTTGCCTTCAATCTTTCTCAGCATCAGAGTCTTCTCCAGAGAGTCCTCTCTTCGCATTAGGTGGCCAAAATATTTGAGCTTTAGCCTCAGCACCTGTCCTTCCAGGGAACAGTCAGGGTTGATTTCATTTAGGATTGACTGATTTGATCTCCTAGCAGTCCAAGGGATTCTCAGGAGTCTTCTCCAGCACCACAGTTCGAAAGCATCTATTCTTCGGCGCTCAGCCTTCCTTATGGTCCAACTCTCGCAACCATACATTGCTACTGGGAACACCATCGCCCTGATAAATGCTGCCAACTAAATATTGATATTGATATATGACATGCCAAATGCTGTCTCTGCTTACCCAATGATGTGCCAGCCTCTGCTCCTCCTACTCTCCAATATTCTAGCTCCACATTCTCTTCCCCTCTACATTTCCTCTTCCTCTCTGTCCCTCTCTCCATTTTCCACTCCATCCTATTTCTTTTCCAATCCAGGAAGTAAGGAGTAGAAGGAAGCAAGTTTGGTGGGCAGAGATGGGGCCCCCACCAATCTGCCGCCTGAGGCAGCCCTGGAAGGAGTGAGATGCTTCCCTAGGGAGAAAGTTCCACAGATTTGGTGCCACCACAGATGTGTCCTGACCAGAAACAGGAGCCTACAGGGCAAGATGAAAAGCAGGGTTTGAACAGGCTGGAGTTGGAGTACCTCAGAATGCTCCAAACAGACAACTTGCTCCAGCAACTCAACCAGGCACTATGTCCCTCTTGGGTCAGACTATCTTCCCCAGGATCTGTTCTATCCTGAAGAATACAGAATATTAGGGCAGTCCGAGTGAGCCCTTTCAGGAGCAGCGAGTGGCCTCACGGGAACGAAGTGGCTCACGGGGACAAAGTGGCAAGATAAAAAAAGACACAGCGAGTTAAGCAGCTGGGCGAGGAGAGGGTAAGCAAGGAGAAGGTAAGTGAACTCTCTCAATTGTGCAGCTTTGTCTAACTTTAATTTACCATTAACTGTAAAGGACTTGGTTAAAGCTACCTTAAGCTACCTTAAACTTAAGATAGAACTAAGCCTAGCTAGGAACTAAGCCTAGCTTAAGTAGAACTAAATATAACCTGAGGAGGGGGATTGTAAGGTCCAGTAGCTAGGACACAGGCACAGAAGCTAGGTGGGAAATTAAATAGATTCAAAACACAAACAAGCACCTATCTAAAAGACAGGGGCAGAAACTGGACAAGCCTGGGAGCTGGTTCTAAAGAAAATTGCAGTCCAAATCTAAACAGGTCTACTCTGAGTAGATTCTACAGCTGATTCTAAAGAGAATTGCAGTCCAAATCTAAACAGGTCTACTCTGAGTAAAACCAGTGTTTACTCGAGAGTAAAAAGCCCAGGGCAGAGACCTGAGTCTACTTTAGAGTAGGAGCCTAAAACAAAACAAGAGGAGGCTAAAAGAAGGGGAGAAAGCAAGCTAAACTGCACCTTAAGCAGAGTTAAACTTAAGCAGAATTTAAAACCTACAGTTTAAAACATACAGACCGCATGGTATAGAAGGCCACATGGTAAATTAGGGTGACTCAGAAACCATAGCAACACACATTCCTGCCAGCTGAGTAGGTCAGATGTAAATTGAGGCAGCAGCAGGAACAATAGCAACAGGAATTTCCTGCCAGTAAACCACATCAGGCCCTGCCCCCCTTAGAGGCCAGTCTTTTCAAACTTTCAGGTAGGCAGGGGGAGGAGCTACACAACAGTTTAAATCTGGGGCTGGTTTGCGAGTGAGCCCTTTCAGGAGCAGCGAGTGGCCTCACGGGGACAAAGTGGCAAGATAAAAAAAGACACAGCGAGTTCAGCAGCGGGGCGAGGAAGCCAGGCCCCACACACTGCCCGGCACGTCCCTTGAAGAGAGGAGAGCTCCAATAACATTAAGGTACCCAAACTGTTTTAAACCCATAACTTACAAAAAAAGCTATGCAGTCAGACAGCCAGCAGAAGGGTGGGGGCTATCCAGTGTTTTGCACTGAGTGTCACATGTATGACTATCTGCCTCTTGGGCACATGTCATGGGTGTGTGCTCGGTGCAAAGAGCTCCAGGCTCTCAGGGAACGGGTTCGCTCCCTTGAAGCCACGGTTGCTGACCTGGAGAAGCAGAGACAGGTAGAGAGGAACCAGGGTGAGACTTCTAGGGACGTGGAGGCATCGTCCTACCCTCAGTTGGCCAGCACTTCAGCTGCCAGGGAAGGGAGTCTCAGGGCTGGAGGACATTGCTCTGGAAAAGAGGGAAACAATCCCACAGTGGGGACCCCTTCTTCAGGTGATGGGCCCGTATCCAGTCGCACTATGGATACTCCTCTGGGGAGAGGGGGAAGGGGGCTTCTTGTTGTGGGTGACTCTATAGTCAGGAACATAGAAAGGGGGGTCTGTGACGGATGTGAGGACCGCACGGTGACTTGCCTACCTGGTGCGAAGGTTGCGGACATCACCTCTCGTCTAGATAGGCTGGTAGAGAGTGCTGGGGAGGAGGTAGCGGTTGTGGTGCATGTTGGCACCAACGACGTGGGGAAATGTAGCCGGGCGGTCCTGGAGGCCAAATTTAGGTTGCTAGGTAGGAAGCTCAAATCCAGGACCCCAAAGGTGGCGTTCTCAGAAGTGCTACCTGTTCCACGCGCAGGGACAGCTAGGCAGGCGGAGCTCAGGGGTCTCAATGCGTGGATGAGACACTGGTGTGAGGAGGAGGGGTTTAAGTTTGTTAGGCACTGGGGAACGTTTTGGGACAAGCCGGGCCTGTACAAGAGGGACGGGCTTCACTTGAACCAAAACGGAACCAGACTGCTGGCGCGTAACATTAAGAAGGTGGCAGAGCAGCTTTTAAACTGACTCCTGGGGGAAAGCCGACAGGAGCCGAGGGGCATCCGGTTCGGGACTCCTCATTCCTCGGGAATGAGGGTGCAGAGGATGGGGAACAATCAAGTAATAACAGAATAAGAATTGGGAGTGGTAGCGTGATGGGACATGACAGCCAGTCTAGCAAAACAGAAGGCTGCAGGAATAAAGGGGCAAACATGCAGCCCTTCTTGGGGGACCAGGTATATAAGTGCTTTTATGCAAATGCCCGAAGTCTACGGGCAAAGATGGGAGAACTGGAATGTTTGGTGGCTAGGGAAAACATTGACATAGTAGGTATAACAGAAACCTGGTGGAATGCGGAGAACCAGTGGGATACTGCAATTCCAGGATATAAACTCTATAGGAGGGACAGAGAGGGGCGTGTTGGAGGTGGGGTGGCCATCTATGTCAAAGAGGGGGTAGAATCCACCAGAGTAGAGCTGGAGGGGGGCTCTGACTCCTCCGTAGAATCACTGTGGGTTAGATTACCAGGCTCCAAGAGTGATGTAATAGTAGGGGCATGCTACCGTCCTCCAGATCAAAAACCTGAAGGGGACCTTGAAATAAGGAAGCAAATCAGGGAGGTGTCAACGAGAGACAGGGTTGTAGTCATGGGGGACTTCAATTATCCTCACATCGACTGGGTCAATTCATGCTCAGGTCATGAAAGAGAGACTGGATTTCTGGATATGTTAAATGACTGTGCCTTAGAGCAGCTTGTCACGGAACCGACCAGAGGACAGGTGACTCTGGACTTGATATTGTGTGGCACTCAAGATCTGGTCAGGGAGGTAAATGTTACCGAACCGTTGGGGAACAGTGACCATGCTGCGATCTGTTTCGCCATGCATGTCGGAGGGAGAGTGCCGAGCAAATCTGACACGAAAACCCTTGACTTCCGAAGGGCAGACTTCCCCAAAATGAGAAGACTAGTTAAGAAAAAGCTGAAAGGGAAGGTAAAAGGAGTCCAATCGCTCCAGAGTGCATGGAGGCTGTTTAAAACAACAGTCGTAGAGGCCCAGCGGGAGTGTATCCCACAAAGGAGGAAGGGCTCGACCAAGTCCAGGAGGATGCCGGCATGGCTAACAAGCACAGTTAAGGAGGCTATAAAAGGCAAGGAAGCTTCCTTCCGTAAATGGAAGTCTTGCCCTAATGAGGAAAATAAACAGGAGCACAAACTGTGGCAAAAGAAATGTAAAAAGATGATACGGGAGGCCAAGAAAGACTTTGAGGAACGTATGGCAGGCAACATAAAAGGGAATAATAAAAGCTTCTTCAAATATGTTAGAAGCAGGAAACCTGCCAGGGAAACGGTGGGTCCGCTGGATGGTGAGGGAGAGAAAGGGGTGATAAAAGGGGACTTGGAGACTGCAGAGAAATTAAATGAGTTCTTTGCATCTGTCTTCACGGCAGAAGACCTCGGGCAAATACCGCTGCCGGAACGGTCTCCCCTGACTAAAGAATTAAGTCAAATAGAGGTTAAAAGAGAAGACGTCTCAGACTTAATTGACAAAATAAAGATCAATAAATCACCAGGCCCGGATGGCATCCACCCAAGAGTTCTGAAGGAACTCAAGAATGAAGTTGCTGACCTCTTGACCAAAATATGCAACTTGTCCCTTAAAACGGCCACTGTGCCAGAGGATTGGAGGATAGCTAATGTCACGCCAATCTTTAAAAAAGGAAGGAGGGGGGACCCGGGGAACTACAGGCCGGTCAGCCTAACATCTGTTCCAGGGAAGATGGTGGAAAGTCTCATTAAGGATAAAATCTTAAAATACATAGAAGAACAAGCTCTGCTGAGGGAGAGTCAGCATGGCTTCTGCAAGGGGAAGTCTTGCCTCACAAACCTGTTAGAATTTTTTGAAAAGGTCAACAGGCATGTGGATGCGAGCGAACCCGTGGATATTATATATCTGGATTTTCAGAAGGCGTTTGACACGGTCCCTCATGAAAGGCTCCTGAGAAAACTCCACAGTCAGGGAATAAGAGGGCAGGTCCTCTTGTGGATTAGGAACTGGTTGAAGACCAGGAAACAGCGAGTGGGAGTCAATGGGCAATTTTCACAATGGCGAGAGGTGAAAAGCGGTGTGCCCCAAGGATCGGTCTTGGGACCGGTGCTTTTCAACTTATTCATAAATGACCTGGACTTGGGGATAGGCAGTGAGGTGGCCAAGTTTGCGGATGACACTAAACTTTTCCGGGTGGTAAAGACCAGCAGGGATTGTGAAGAGCTCCAGAAGGATCTCTCCAAACTGGGAGAATGGGCAGCAAAATGGCAGATGCGCTTCAATGTAAGTAAGTGCAAAGTGATGCACATTGGGGCAAGAAACCAAAATTTCACATATACGCTAATGGGTTCTGAGTTGTCTGTGACGGATCAAGAGAGAGATCTTGGGGTCCTGGTGGACAGGTCGATGAAAGTGTCGACCCAGTGTGCGGCGGCTGTGAAGAAGGCCAATTCCATGCTCGGGATCATTAAAAAGGGGATTGAGAATAAAACGGCCAATATCATTATGCCTTTGTACAAATCGATGGTAAGGCCACATCTGGAGTATTGTGTCCAGTTCTGGTCACCATACCTCAAAAAGGATATAGCTGAATTGGAAAAGGTGCAGAAAAGAGCGACCAGAATGATTAGTGGGCTGGAGCACCTCCCTTACGAGGAAAGGCTACAGCGTCTGGGGCTTTTCAGCCTAGAAAAAAGGCGCCTGAGGGGGGACATGATTGAGACTTATAAAATTATGCATGGGATGGAGAGAGTGGATAGAGGGAAATTCTTCTCCCTCTCGCACAACACCAGAACCAGGGGACACGCATTAAAATTGAGTGGAGGGAGAGTTAGAACAGACAAAAGAAAATATTTCTTTACCCAGCGTGTGATTCATCTGTGGAACTCCTTGCCACAGGATGTGGTGATGGCACCTGGCCTAGATGCCTTTAAAAGGGGTTTGGACAAATTCATGGAGGAAAAGACCATCACAGGTTACAAGCCATAAGCAACCTCCTGGTTTTAGAAGTGGGTTTTCTCTGTGCCAGGTGCAAGGGAGTGGCGACTGGACACAGGTATCTTGTTGTCTCGTGTGCTCCCTGAGGCATCTGGTGGGGCCACTGTGTGACACAGGAAGCTGGACTAGATGGGCTTTTGGCCTGATCCAGCAGGGCTCTTCTTATGTTCTTATGTTCTTATGTCTTTTGGCTTGAAGCCTAGCCATCTGCCACCTCAGAGTCCATTCCTGCCTGGTATATTGCCTGCACTGGTGATGTCAGAGGTTGCTATGTCAGAGGCCCCCTCAAACCCGAGACTGGGGAGGCAGGTCCAGGTGATATCACACAATTGTGTACTATTTGAATGACCCCCCCTCAAAAAAATAATAATCTGGTGCCAGGATGGAGCTCTGCAGCAAAGAGATTGAAAAAGGGGGAGAACATGGGGGGATCCTAATTATTCTGATAATTATCCCAGTTCTTCCAGTGGAAAAATTGCAGTATTTTCTTTCAGACTGTTGAGTGAAATACTTTTTAAAATAGTGCAGGGGTGGCTCCTGACGTATAATGTGTGGCTCTCGGAAATATGTTGGCTGAGCTCCTTTTTGCATCACAATTACAGCGCAATCCTGTTATCAATCAATCAATCAATATATTTTATTACGGTCAAAGACCAGCCCAAATCCTGTTCTAAATTCGGCCAGTGGAACGAGCGTTCCGCTGGCCAAAGACCTCGCAAACGTGCCATAAGGCACGTTTGCGTCTACTTCTGAGCAGGGAAGGACGGCGCAAGGCCAGCCTCCCCATCTCCACCGCCCGGACCATCTCCCGCCCGCCGCCAGACCCAGGTAAGGATCCAGCAGAGGGGGGGGCGGTTCAGGAGCAAACAGCAGGAGCTGATAGGCCCAGCCGCTCCGGGAGGGGGCGGGGATCAGCCTCGGCCGAATCATGTCCCCCGCCATGCGGCTGAGCCGTTACATGGCCTCCTCCGACCTCCGCCAGCAAAATAGCTGGCGGAATTCTGAGGAGGCCAATCGGCCCCAGCACCGTTTACACTCAGGAAAGGGGACGAGCATCCCCTTCCCCGAGGAGACTTTCCGCCGCAGGGGAGGCTGCCCACGGCAGAGCATGGGATCCAGCGGGCGGCCTTGGCCATCCGGCGGATCCTACAGTAGGATTGGGCTGTTAATATAATAGGTAAATAAGAAATTTTCCAGCTTTATAATTATTTACCAGGTATAAACTGAGACTCCACTGAATTAAAACATATGTTTAATGTTCACGGTGGGTAAATATATTTAAGAATTTAGTTGCTTCTTAAATATTGCAGCTCTCAAACGTCTGAAGTTTATCGTATGTAGCTCTTACATGAAGTAAGTTTGGCCATCCCTGAAATAGTGTTTTAAAATAATATTGTTGCAACCAATTACACTGCTACAAAATTTCTGCTGTCATACCGCTCCACCACCACCTCCTTCTATCCCGCAAAGCCAATTAGAGGAGGTGGAGTGGCATGCCAGCAGCACTCACTACATTTTGAATGGAAGGGAGGGGGGAAGGAAGCAGAGATGGCCTTCTAAAACGTTGGTCGCACAAGAACGTGACTGAAGAACCTGAGATGGCCCTCCAAAACTTTAATCACTGGTAAAACACCTGAGATCTTGCAAACCTGGCTGGTGGCCAGGCACTGGAGGGCATGAGTTCCCTAGTATGGAGCTGCTTAGTTCCTTGGGAGAATCTGGACTAGGGATATGCTGTCTCTAAGGGTCCCAGTGTAGAAACCTGTGGCTTGGGGAGCTCATGGCTAACCAACTCAGGCAGTGGATCAAGCTTGGTGTCAGGGCCTATGTTTGGGTCCAGCACCTTCACAGTTTATACTGCTGGTCAGGGCCGGCTCATCCATGAGGCCAACTGAAATGATAAATTCAGGCAACAGATTGGTAGCAGTACCCACCTCTGTCTGCCTACTTGCCTTCACTGCGTCTCCTCCTCTTTCCACTCTCTGGACTGGAAAAGGAAGACGGGACAAAGAGGAAGAGATGCTGTTGACCCATCGGATCTGGCTGATTCCTCCCCCTCTGAGGCCACTGCTCAAGGCTGGGGTCATAATGGCAGAGATGTTTCTACCTTGCATCACCATCCACTGTATATCAAATGGTGGGGGCACAGAGCAGAGTCCACTGATCCAAAAACTTGTCAGTTATCATGTGGCTTCTTCTGTGTATTTCCTCTTTTTGTACTTCATATATTTTGACTATGCACTCCACCCATACTCACCAAAAGGTTCTGCATGTTGACAATGGTACACAACACAGGCAGTCATTGCAAAGGTCAGACCACAAAATCACTGCCAATACTCAAACTGTTTTGTTTTAATCTTAAGGTACACAGAGGATGTTCAGCTTAAAATGTGCCGATTTCCTGTAGGGATCCCTTCCAGGCAGCCAACACCCTCACACATATAGAAGAACATTGAGGCACTCTCTTTTAAGGGCACTGTAATGCAGTGAATCACATATACGGTAGTTATGGGAAGAGAAAGCCTTTGCCCCCACTCCCAGTGTTGAGAGAGCTCTGTGTATGAGAAAATGCCTTATAAGAGTGAAACTAAACAAAACCCCAACTACCAGTAGGGATTTGGATTCTGGTGCCGAGGGACAGGAGCCAGTTGAATCAGGAGAGTCAGTAATGCAGATCACAGAGGGCTTGTGGATTTAGAAGCATGTTAAACAAAACTAGCTCAGTTAAACAATTAGTACACATTGTCCGGCATTAGGCCGTTTGTGACTTCCTTTAAAAGGAACAAGGAAATCCAAGGCGCACTATTTTATGTGCCATCAGCCCCATCTATATTTCATCATAGCCTCTTTTCTCTGTCAGCAACTAATGTCGCACTCAAGCATCTCTGTTCAGCTGGTTGCTCCCAACTTTAAGTGCATGTCAAGTCTCCTTTTTGTCCATGACCCTGGCCAAGAAACAGCCCTCTAGCTCTTTGTTGTGCAAAAACACCTAGGCAGTGTGCAGTGTCTTCTTTTCTTCCAAGTTCCACATTAGGTGAGAGTTGCACAACTAAAATCTGTGAGATTCCCTTATAAATATTATTATTATTATTATTATTATTATTATTATTATTATTATTATTATTATTATTTATATACCGCTTTTCAACAAAAAGTTCAAAGCGGTTTACAGACAAAATCAAATGATTCAATGGCTCCCTGTCCCAAAAGGGCTCACAACCTAAAAATTATGCAGAAGAACACCAGCAAACAGCCACCAGAAAAGACACTCTGCTGGGGTGAAAGGGGAAAGTTACTCTTCCCCTGCTAAATATAAGAGGAGCACCAATTGAAAAAGTGCCTCTTGCCCAGTTAGCAGGGGCTAAATATGCATTAGGATGTACCTGTTTGTCCCATTGAAAGTGATGGAACTCAATTTAGTCACAACTTGCATCTGATTCTGTGGTTTGTTTTAATTGGTCATAACTGCCTTTTGCTGGTTTGTAAGGGGGTGGCGCAGCGGGTTAAACCGCTGAACCATAAGCTGTCGATCGAAAGGTCGGCAGTTCGATTCCCGCGACGGGGTGAGCGCTCGTTGCTTGGCCAGCTCCTGCCAACCTAGCAGTTCCAAAGCATGTCAATGCAAGTAGATAAATAGGTACTGCTTGCGGGAAGGTAAACAGCGCTCCGTGTTCCAGCTGCATGCTACGCGCTGCGGCAAGGAGAGTCATGCCGGCCACATGACCACGGAGGCATCTTCGGACAACGCTGGCTCTTCGGCTTTGAAATGGAGATGAGCACCACACCCTAGAGTCGGACACGACTGGACTTAATTGTCAGGGGATACCTTTATCTAAGGAAGGCTGAGCGCTGAAGAATAGATGCTTTCGAACTGTGGTGCTGGAGAAGACTCCTGAGAGTCCCTTGGACTGCTAGGAGATCAAATCGGTCAATCCTAAATGAAATCAACCCTGACTCTTCCCTGGAAGGACAGGTACTGAGGCTGAAACTCAAATATTTTGGCCACCTAATGCGAAGAGAGGAGTCTCTGGAGAAGACTCTGATGCTGGGAAAGATTGAAGGCAAAAGGAGAAGGGGAAGGCAAAGGATGAGATGGTTAGACAGCATCACCGATGCAACGGACATGAAAATGAGCGAACTCAGGAAGATAGTGGAGGACAGGAAGGCCTGGCGGGATATGGTTCATGGGATCATGAAGGGTCGGACACGACTTAACGACTGAACAACAACAACAACAACCCTCCATCTGGAAGTGCCCTTAATGAGCATCTCTCATTGAAACGGCTTAGCTGTTCCTGGTGCTGCCACAAGGGCCTGTTAACCTGTTTATCATAAGCTCTTGCTACTGCTGTTTAATATGAAATATTGGCAAATATCATACAGTTACCCTTGTCAGGGAGTCAGGGTTCACTAGTGCTCTCTGTTGAGTGTACACTACTACTGCAAGGTTAAACCCAAGCTTGTTGCTGTGTAATGTGTGAAATGACCTTGAGAAGAAGTCAAAGTGTATATGCTAATAGCCAAATGCTGTGCCATGAATTCGCACACAGTCTGGGTTTGCTCATCCCACTGTTGATTTAACATTACCCCATAGGCATCCTTGAGAGAGCACAGAATTACGACTAATTTGAATATTTTGACACAGTTAATGTAACTAATTCCTGGAGGCATAACAAGGGTGGAGCAAAGGCAAGTAGTTCTGCAAGACTCCGTTACACTGGAGTCAGCGGCCCCTCCCCCTTGCTGTTGGAGCCATTCTGGCAGCAATAGCAACACGCAGGACACTCCCCTGTCGCTGCCAGAATGGCTCCAACAGCAAAGGGGAGGGACCGCTGACTCCAGTGTAACGGAGTCTTGCAGAACTACTTGCCTTCGCTCCACCCTTGTTTCACCTCTGCTAATTCCACTATAGGATTTTGCATGTGTGGGTATTTCTTTATCTCCTGCAAACTGCATTTCTGTTCCCAAATTACATGTCTTTTGCTTTCTTCCTTTTCTCCTTGCATATGCAAACATTCCCAATTGTTTGTTTTACTCTTTCAAGCTGAGTGGAACATCCTAGACAGATCAATTCTGGATGGAAGCGAAACTGCATGCAAAATTTCTCTTTGTCGCTAGCAAGACTGTGTTCTTGTAGATAGGTTGAAGTATCCTTGTCTCAATTTACCACTTTCCTTTACCGCTCACCTACTTGTGATGAATACTGAAGTTGTCAGTCAATTTCTTGGTTTTACCCAGAGGAGGGAATGGAAGGTTTCCATGATAATTAATTGCATGTCTTAATTGTTTTCATTTTGAACTTGCTGAGATGGTTTTCAAACCATTTCAAGGACAAACCCTTGCATCGCATACACATTATGCTCCAATATAGAGCAGGGGCTATAGTGCAAGGGTGGAGAGATCACAGGTTTAATTCCTGGTATAACCAGGTACAACTGGAAAAGACCTCTCTGAGAACCACTGCCAGTCCAGGTAGACGGCACTGAGCCAGAATCAGTCTGACTCAGGATATGACAGCTTCATAGAGAGCCTTTTTGTGCTCTGCTGGAACTTTTCTGAACATATTAACAAGGCAGCAATGATGAACCACAAGCTGAGAGCCAATTTGCACATGCATGAAGCATATTGTTCATACAAAGTTCCTGGGACTGTGAAAACTACTGCAAGTTGGGGGTTGCTTGTTTGAATACTCTCTAATGCTAAACCAACTCCCTTCACACAGTAAAAATAGTGTGACAAGAAGAAACCTAAGCTCCTTGCCATGCTAGTTTCCCCTGGGCAGGAATATGTTGATACAGGAAAATATTCAAACAACCACCCCCACCTGAAAACTAAAAGAATATACCGTAGTCCCAGAAACTCTGTAGCCATTATTCTGAGAACATCTGTTTGCCTCTAACTTCCTCTCATTCTTTTTGCAGTAACGCATCATTGTGTAGGGCTTCGGCCCCTACCCTCAACGGGACCAGACTGCCCACGTCTTGCATTATATAAGCAGTGACTCAGCAGCCAGCCAGCTCTTTAGCAGGCTTTTCTCCCTAGTAAGTTACAATTCTGTAATGCCACAGATCTATGTGATTCGAATTCTGATTTTAAAGTATAGAATCAATATTCTGATTTAGACAGCACAATCCTATCCAACTTACACCACCGGTGCAGCAAGACCGGGAGGCCCCAGAATGAAAAGGGGATTCAAATCTCCTTTGAATCCCCCTTTGGAGGGGATTTGAATCCCCTTACCGCTGGTTACACCAGTGGTGTAAGTTGGATAGGATTGCGCTGTAAGACAAGGAACTAAAGCTACCAATAGTCTACATCTGATTCTTTAAAGTTCCTGTTTATATCCTGAAACCATTGTGTGTGCCCTGCTGGATCCCATTAACTCTTATTTGAGCATGATTCCTGTTTATTCAAACTCCTGATTATCCAGATATTTTGCATGTACCCCATGTGCCACCATGCTTGTTTTCCTCCCATGGATGCCTTTTGTCTCAACCATGGGTGAGTCCCTTGGAGTCTCTGAACTTAATCAACATGTAGAGTACAAAGTATTTAAGGGATTTAAAGCCATGGTAAAAAGAAGAAATGGCTCAATTCCCTCTCTCACGAAGCAGATGGGACTGAATGAGTTAAAAACACACAAACAATGTCTCCCAATGTTTCGGCAACCAAATACCCTAGCTGCCTTCTTCAGGGGTGGGCAATGGGTCCACAAGATTGAGTCCAAGCCCAAGCTAACCTGCAGGACAGAGAGTTTGCATTTAAATAGTCTTAATTAATCATTTCCACCAGCTGCACTCACTGCTTCAGCTTGCAGCCATGAACACTGGAGTTAGTACCCGATTAATCAACATATGTTGATTGCTGAAGAATTTTTGCTGTTTTGTTTTCGTGACCAACAGCCTAATCCTGTCCAGTACCCAAGAGTAGCTCTCTTGTTAGGCTCTGGAAACCCATCACTGCTCCAGTCAAGCTCTTTTATTTTGTCTAGAGACACATCCATTGGAGCCATCCTGAACTGAGCACCGGCTATTCAGTCCAGACAATATTTTATTTTCTTTTGTTTGGGTGACTACAACTAGAGCTACCTGAACACTAGAATTTGGCAGGAGGTCTTTCACCCTTGATGTTGCTGCCTCTCCATGAATCTCTTTTTCCAATTGTGCCTATTGGATTGTGCTCCAGGTTCTCTTGGAACTAACCCCTGGGAGATCAGCCTAACTAGCCTTGAGATCCCCGACATTCTCTACCTCCTTCAACATCTCAGCAGACTAAGGCCTGGTTTGCTTTGGTTTCTCCCCTTCTACCTAATCCCTCCATGTACAGCCCATAAACTGCTCACTCTTTTTCTTTCTCCCTTGAACTTTCAGTCGAACTTTAAATATGGTAGTCAAGGCAGGAGCCTGAAAATCTGCCTTCAAGCTTCCTTTGATTCGATTCTCTAGACTGATCCAGCAAAAACTCCAAGCACCTAGGAAAAGCACCTCTTCCTCTGGTTATAGGCCCCTTATTGGAGGCTTGAGGTACTGTAGGCTATAGAGGCTATAGGCCCCTTATTGGAGTCAAGAGTACTGGCCAGCCAGATGAAAATTCCCCAACCACAAATTGGGTTAGCTGGCTGCCCAGCAGAGGGCTGACATTGCCTTTTTTCACTTCACTTTCTTTGTAGCAACCAATCCGCAGCTGCATCTCCGTGTCTCAGCCACCCCTTACTGTTTCTCTGCACCTATCCATAGGTCTCTGCTATCCTTCTCCTGCTCACTCCAGAACCTACTACCCTGTTTCCCTGAAAATAAGACCTACCCTGAAAATAAGACCTGAAAATAAGACCTACCGTCATTTTTGCATGATTTTTGCTGGCACTCGTCAATATAAGTCCTCCCTGAAAGTAAGACCTAGCTAGGATCATCAGCCAGACGCGACCCCCCCCCGGCACCCCCTGTGATCCCCCCCGGCACTTACTTTGACCGATTTAAGCTTCGTTCTTTCCCAAGGGTGCAAGGCCTGCACTTAAGTCCTCCACCATACAGACGACGTGCTAGAGAGGCCAGCAAGGCCTGCAAGGAGGCTGCAACCTTACAGAGTCTCTCTAGCATGTCGCCTCCATGGTGGAGGACTCGAGTACAGGCCATGCAGGCCTTGCACCCTCGGGAAAGAACGAAGTTTAAATCGGTCAAAGTGCCAGGGGGGTCGCGGGGGGTGCCGGGGGGTTGCACCACAGGTTGGGAAAATAAGACCTCCCTGAAAATAAGACCTACTGCATTTTTGGGGAGCCAAAAGAACCCTGGAAATTCAGGGAATTCCAATACCCTACAGATGTGCTGGGTCACAAGAGCAATGCTCTTTAGTTTCCAGATTGGTACTGGTTTGCTAGCCAGTTTCAATTATTGCTACAGTGTTGCTTTACATGCTATTAATGTAAATTGTCCCCACAAAAATGCACGTATTAATTTCAGTTACATTCAGGCTTTGACTCTCTTTTTCTCTTGTGCCAGGTTGGGAGGTTGGTGCACCATGGCCAATGGCTCAAGATTCCTTAACACACATGTTTGGAGAAATGTTTGCACTGTTAGTGCATGTGTCCTGGAGCACTCATTGTAACACCACAGGTAGCACCACACTACAAGTTTGAAATGAAAGTAAGAAGCAACTTGCAAACTGTGGTTTGCAAACCACATGGTTTCACGTTTAGTACAAACCTCAGTGCTTGTGTAATGTTATCATTTCCAGAATTGAAAGGGAAAGGGTAATGACTGTAAATTAGAGGTGGAGGGAGATGGAGGAGCATATGAGTCCAAAGAATGCTCCAGATCACCCAGTGTAGCAACTGCTTTGCATGCAGAAGAACCCAGATTCACTCTCTGGCATCTCCAACTAAGGCTGGGAAAAAATGTAGAGTTAGATTTCACATGTGTGTGTGTGTGTGTGTACGCGCGCGCACGCATGCACGCACACACACACACACACACACAAACACACACACATCTCCTTGAATTATATAAATATTTATGAGAGTGGCCAGGTTGCCATACCCCAAAGAGAGTTATTTGACTGTCTCTGGATGAGGGGGTTGATAAACCTCACCTCTGGGTTGGACCAGTGGTCTGACTGAGTATAAGGCAGCTTCCTATGTTGCACCCATGCGAAGGTCAGCTTTAAATAGCTATAGAAGACTTTCTGGTGCATGTCAATGGGAGAACTTTATATCGATTCCCATGGATGCTGAAGGTGAGCATCTTCTTCCCAATGATTTTTATGCTCTGTAATTAACTTGCTTAAGCACAGAATGTTTGCTTCTGAAACAACTGCTCTCTGTTTAGATTGCAATTAAGAGC
Organism: Plestiodon gilberti rubricaudatus; assembly: GCA_026170595.1. Lineage (NCBI taxonomy): Eukaryota > Metazoa > Chordata > Lepidosauria > Squamata > Scincidae > Plestiodon > Plestiodon gilberti. The sequence goes on from JANXHW010000001.1 coordinate 26,971,862, forward strand.
ACCACACAGTTACAGCTAAAAAGAAAGGCACACAGACAGCTACTGTAATTGTTACGGATTGCTCTAATTACAGTGTGGAAAAAAATAACTTTTTCCAGCCCCCCTGCTTTGAGATTTCCCTCTTGCTTTTCCCCTCTCCATGGGGACTATATATATGGTATTAAAAAATGCTGGTAAGTGCTAAAAATACTTGGGATTAAAAAAAACCCCATAAACTTGCTTTTGCATCCGTGAAATGCTGGCACGCTTAACACTCATTTTTTTTTCAGACTTCAGTAAACTGCTAATGCGTATGAATGGTTAGCCCTTTTTAATAAGCAGCTCAGCAAAGTGTGGAAAGTGTTTGAGATAGATTAGATATAGATGCGTATCTGCACATCCACTAGCACTTTAAATCTTTGCATCACTGCAAAGCAAGGAGAGCAAATCCATCTTGCAGTGATACCTGCTAGCTGCACTTTGATTCCATTCTTAGAACTGAAACAAGTTTGCCCCAATAAATCCTCTACAAAATGTGCAAGTGTTGATATTGAATGTCTGCATGGAACAATGCCTTACATTCAGCATTATTATTTGACACCCAATATTTGATATTTACTAGGCAAGGTGTTGAACATTCATCTTTCAATATCCAATAATCAATCTTGATGATAACTAGTTTGAAGACCAAGAATAGGAGAAGGATAGATTGTTCCAGGCCCTTCATCAACCTCAATCCTCACACATACTTACCACTGTCCATTCTCCATCATCTTGCCCATCACCGAGCACATTACAGTACCATGTTTGGGAGGAAGGGGCAAAAAGATCCAATCTGCTTTTTCAAACCTGCTTCTTCCCCTCATTTCCCCCCCCCCACTCTCTGCAGCCCTGGAACAGCCTTCAAAATAGGGGCCACACTTTACATAGCATGCCAGATGTTGATGTTTGCTATGGTAAACATGCACTGATGAGAGGAAACGTGTCAGAAAAAAATGGTAGACCCAGACCTCGCAGGAGGGAAAGACCCCCAATATCCTTACCTCTGTAGCTGGATTTTTTCCCCCTCTCTTGGGAAGAGACAGCTCCAGTCAGGAAAATTAAATCAAAGAAAGCGTAGCTAGCAAGGGGAGTTCTGAACCTCTCTTTAAGCACAAACTTGGTTTGCAGATAGATTTTGTGAGTCCCCTGTTCTTCGTTGAGACCTGTTGCATCTGAGGGACCCTCTCTTCTGCTAAAGTTGTTTGGGGAGGTAATCAAGTTGGATTTCTCCATTTCTGCTGCATGGTCCAACTCTGATCAAACACTCTTCCATGCATTCCTGCCTAACTACTACCTCTGCAAAATTTAGCCGAAGTCGTTTTTAATAATGAGCTTGAGTGCAGCCCTATTAAAAGAGTAAGGTCTCAGGGCTACATTTTGGGAATGGTTTTGATACATGCATTTCCAAAACACTTGGGAACATCCACTGAACATATGCCAGTGAGCTTCAATTGCTCTGATCTTCTTGATCTGTGTCCATTCCATGTCTAGAGACATGTGTTTACACAACATGTGTTTACTAAAACAAATATCAGTAGACCTGAATGTCTATGTCGGGCAGGAGTGGACCACTGGCATCACTGCAGGGGGGGCGGAGCTCTAAGTTCCGCTGGCCGCGATCCGACCCTCGGTAAACGAAGGGTAAACGCGATCCGACGGGTAAACGAAGCGGCCCCACCCCCTCGCCTTCGGAACCATTCAAGGTGGTGAAAACAACGCACAGGAGACTCCCTGCGCATTGCTTTCGCTGCCCTGAAAGGCTCCAAAGGCAAGGGGGCAGGGCCGCTTCGTTCACCGGTGTAACGGAGGGTCGGATCGCGGCGGAACGTAGAGCTCCGCCCCCCTGCAGTGACGCCACTGGAGTGGACAGAAGGTTGATCTGCATTTACTGGTAATTTACTCTAGGTAATTTGCAGCATTTCACTACTGATTTCTATTTGTTTAACAAGAATAACAAGGGAACCCTGGTTTTTTCCCTACTAAATTAGGCTGCTGAAATGAAGAAAGCTTGGGGGAAAACCAGGAGTGGATTTTTGTATGACAGGACTATGAACTCAGTTCTGATTCTGAAAACAAATTCCTCGGCTAAGCATATGTTCAGAGGCAAACCCCCTGGTCCTTAATTCTATGACCACTACTTTGCACTTGGTTCCAGTTGATGGACCCTGAGGTTCTGGCAGATCTCACAAGCCAGAAGTCTGGTCATCTGTGAGGAACGGCATGGAGCAGCTCTCAGACCACGGTAATTCCTAATAGAGAATAGCATTAGCGGACACGCTTGAACTCTCAGTTGATGCCATTAATATTTTAGGCCATAGGCAGTTTGCTGAATAGCATTAACTTTTTTTTTTACTAATCTCAAGTTGTATTCTTTCATCCTTCCACATACCAGACTGGGAGATCCCCAGGGAATATCTGTACTGCAGCAAGACACGATTTCGTTTGTGATTCAGAAAGTGGCACTTATCCCTCTGAGTTGGTGTTACATTAGGGGACACAGCTGTTAGAAATGATATCTTGATTTGAACTACACACAGTCGCAAAGGATTAAATCACATTCCTCTTGTTCTTTTTGTAACTGCTACTTTCATACTTGTATTGTTAAAACTAATTATGCTTTACAGATTAATTACAAAAAAATATGAATACAGTGAAGTTCCAGGTCAAACACAGTGCAATCCTATGCATGTTTACTCAGAAGTAAGCTCTAGTGAATTTAACGAGACTTAGGGCGCAATCCAAACCTACTTAGGCTGCCATTGTAACTAGCGGCCCAATGAAAATGGGAGGCCCCAGAACGGAAAGGGGATTCAAACGGAAAGGGGATCCCCTTTGAATTCCCCTTTTGGAGGGGATTTGAATCCCCTTTCCATTCTGGGGCCTCCCGTTTTTGCTGGGCCGCTGGTTACAACGGCGGCCTAAGTAGGTTTGGATTGCGTCCTTACTCCCAAGTGTACATAGGATTGCAGACTTAATATTCAAAACACTTCATACCAAGTTAGCAACTAAGTTTTTGTTTCTGTTAAGTTGCCTATCATTCTGATGAGTTGTGTTGCAAAGGCTGTCTGCCCCTGAGGTGGGAACTGGAGGAACCTCTGACGACACTGTCTCCCTCTTGATGATGGTAATGGTAATGTAGCAGTTGTCAGGTAGCTTACAGAGGGCAGAAATAATTGCTTCCCCTGTCCTGTCATCATCGGCCATATGATCATATCATATGATCATATCATATAGGTCAGGGGTTCTCAACCAGTGATACTGGTACCACCAGTTGCACTTTTGCCGACTACTGGTGGTACTAGGACAACTGGAACTCCACTCCGATGTGGCGCTTTTGGCGCCATGTTTTTGCTCCCGAAAGGCTCCTGCCTTTGGCCTTTGGCGGAGCCTTTCGGGAATGCTGAGAAGGGCCCTCCCACCTGCCCAGAGCCTCCTACTTGTGTTTTCTGGTCTTCCAAAATCCGGGAGTCACTTTCGGTGGTATACAGCAGGAGAGTGGCACTAGAGGTGGTACTCGGCCAGGAAGGGGTTGATTTGAGAACCCCTGTCATAGGCCATAGCCTCAGGAACAAGGCCTAACAGCCTTAACTGAATGAAATCCAACAGCCTTAACTGAATGAAACTCTGGGAGCTCCAGACAACCAAGCCCCAACAAGACTCACAGCCCAATCCAATTCAGCTCCAACGTAAGAGAACAAATGTTCCCTTACCTTGAGGAGGCATCCATGACTGCCCCTCCTCCCATCTCAGGATGCAGCAAGTGGTCCACTGGCATAACTGCATCGGCACTGGAAAGTTAGTTAGGATTGGGCCAGCAGCGTCACTGCAGGGGGGGGGCGGAGTTCCAAATTCTGTCGGGCTCTGACCCTTCATTACACGACGGGAGAAAGCGGCCCCGCCCCCTCGCCTTTGGAGCCATTCTGGCCGACGGAACTTGGAGCTCTGCCCCCCCTGCAGTGACACTACTGGATTGGGCTATCAATCAAACAATGAAATGGATGTAAAATGTACACCGTGCCATGCCAGCATTTCAGGCTGGGTAAGAACTCAGGAAAGCAGATCAGACAAGGTGGCTCACAACTTCAAATTAAAACAATCAATATAAACTAATTCCACAATAAAAATACAGCCAGCAAAAACAGAATAAAAAACAAAACAATTTGCTGCCTCGAAAAACAATTAATTCCACCCCAAAGCTTTCTTTAACAGCCACGTTTTTGCTGCTCAGCAAAATGAGAGTGACAAGTCGGACAGTTGAGCCACTCCAGGAAGGGTATTCTGCAATTTTAGCATCACAGCTGGGCTGGGGAGAGAAAACATAAGAAGAGCCCTGCTGGATCAGACCCAAGGCCCATCTAGCCCAGTTTCCTGTATCTCACAGTGACCCACCAGATGCCTTAGGGAGCACACAAGACAACAAGATACCTGTGGAAAGCCCAGAGGAGTCTGGAGGCCTAAATGAGCAGCTCCACCCACCTGAGAGGCTGGGATTTCTGAAGGAAAGTCTTCCAGGTTGGGCTGGCATCAGGGATTGGCACCCTTGGGGAAAGACTGTTGAGCCTTCAGAAGGTCAACTGCCCATCCCTGAGTTGCCCTGTGGTGGTAGCAGAGTGACTCTCTTAGAAACAAGTGTCACTGTGTTGCCTCTTCCTCCTCCTGTTGCTACAACCCCATTCACAAAAGCCATGACCTCGTCTCCTCCCCATCCACAAATGGATCCTCCTCCAGAGGTTTCCGAACTAAGCCTCACCACAACAGAACTTGGGAACAGGTGGCCTGCAGACAGTACTTTGCTGAGTGATCCTAAGATCTGGAACCAGTCCTGCCTCAATAACTTTCCAGGGGACTTGCTAAACAGAACCAGCACCCAGTAATGCTGAAACTGGTCACAAACAAAAAGAAGAGCTGAAGCACTCAAATAGGGCTTTAAAAAGGCGTTAATGTAACAAACATGAATAAATCTTATGGCAGGTGGATAGAACTGGTGCTGTAGGTATTCCAAATGCAATATTAAAGCTGCAAGAGAAGAGTTCTTCAGGAGAGGTAGTGATTTGTTATCTACTGGAACCTCAGTGCCATGGAAACTGTACTGCAGGAAATGATAAGGCAGCTTGATTTTGAGGACAACTGTGCGGAGACAGGCAGCCCAATCCTCTCTAACTCTAGAGCCGTGGAGAGCGCGCTCCACCACTCTAAGCCATCACAAATGTGCCATAAAGCACGTTTGTGACAACTCTAGAGTAAGACCCGCCAGCACGGAGGCTGGCAGTCCTTACTCCGCCGCCCTCCGGACCTGGCACCCACTGGCGGAAGTACGTCCTGCAGGGCTAGTTGGTGGTATGTCCTGCAGGTACGTTGGTGCAGTGCGGAATGGGGCAGCCAGGGGGGTGGCTATTGGACGGCCCGGGCTGGGGGAGGGCGGGATATCAACAGCGAGCTCCGCCGATATACTAGGTCCATTCCCGGGCCTGGTCCTTACTCCCCCACCTCGGATGTATGTCAGCTTCATAGCTGGCATACATCCAAGGAGGCCCATAGGGCCCCGGCTGGCTTGCACCCGGGGAAGGGGACGAACGTCCCCTTCTCCTGAGGTGCTCCTGGACTGCCCCAGGGCAGCCCGGGAATGGGATAGGATGCGGCAGCCTGCCATTTAAGCCAGCCGCTGCATCTTACACAGGATTGCACTGTGAGGGTTGAATTCTCTCAAATAAGGGTAGTCATATTGTGGATTCATGAGCTTGCACAGACTCCAGCCAATTTTCAATCTACTCCTATGGCTAATACTTTATTATCAGTTAAAATTTGCATAGTAAGTAGATTGAAAATTGCATAGTGACTGGAAGGGGCAAAAGGAGAAGCGGGGGGGGGGAGAGAGACATTTAATACGAATCACATCAAATATTTCTCTGACCTTCGGGCCCTCTTTTCAAAGATGTCAATCTACCCTGTCAGCAGACATATTCCTAGTGAATTATGTTTCAATCACATATCTGTCTCAACTTAATATTTAAAGGCAATCACTCTATTATAAGCAAAGGTTGTCATGCATCCACGAGAAAGAACGCCAATGTGAAAATGAGACTAGCAAAGTAGAAAAAATGAAGCTGTGCCCAGAACTGAAGTACTCATAGACGAGCACGTTTGCAAAATCAAGGAAACTTGCAGAAAATGACTTGGTAAGAAAATCAGTTTAAAATTGGATTGGATAATTGGGTTCCAATCTACACAACACTCTTCTAGAGTATATCCATTTTATACTGATTTTACACATGATTTTCCCCAAAGAATCCTGGGATTTGTGGTTTGTTGAGGACTCTGATAAGTGTCTGCTGTGGTCCCACAGAGGGTTTCTTCAGTTGAAAGAATGATGGTTAAACAAGCTGTAAATCTGTAGTTAGAGGCATCTTTTCCCTTGGTGACTTTGAATGGGTTGTCAAGGTTTCCGTTGCTACTTCAATCTCTATAATGTAAAGCGTCTCTCATCCACCTACTTTGCTGAACCAGCCAGCCTTCTCTGCTAGTTAAGATGACTTCTGTTGGTGCCTCATAAATACGTTATTGTATTTATGGCCTTTTGCCAAACAATCTTTTAAGTTCTAATGAAGTCCACATCACTTGTCAGGTGTGCTTTGTTTTGCATCCCATGAAAAGAGTGTTGAAAATAGCAAATTACATCTTCAGAGAAATATATGGAACTTGAATGTTATGCACTACTACAGGAAGGAAAAGTGTTTCAGCAACAGCCTAAATCCTATCCAGGACTAGGCTACCGGCAGGAAGACTCTTCTGCTGTGACAAAGTGGCAGGAAAAATGGGTGGTAGCCACAGCAATACAGTAAAGTTGAGAGGGTTCAGGGAGCAGGTTGTACAAGAAGCAGATGCTGGCAGAGTCACAGCCATTTATGAGGCCCAGGATAGGAATTCAACCCAGGATCAGGGTTGAAGCCAAGGGCAACAACCTGCCTAAAATACACAGGGCTGGCCGAAGACCCTATCTGGTGATGCGCCAACCTCTGCTCCTCCAGGTCCCTGCATGAGAAAAGGAAGAGATGGACTGAAGAGGAAGTATGGGTCTCCAACGTTCTAGTCCACCACACCTCTCCTCCATATTTTCTTTTCTGCTCCAGCCACCTCTTCCTTTTCCAGTCATAAGAACATAACATAAGAAGAGCCCTGCTGGATCAGGCCAAAGTCCCATCTAGTCCAGCTTCCTGTATCACACAGTGGCCCCACCAGATGCCTCAGGGAGCACACAGCCAACAAGATAACCTGTATCCTGTCGCCACTCCCTTGCACCTGGCACAAAGAAAACCTACTCCTACAACCAGGAGGTTGCTTTTCCCCATCATGGCTTGTAACCTGTGATGGACTTTTCCTCCATAAATCTGTCCAATCCCCTTTTAAAGGCATCCAGGCCAGGTGACATCACCACCTCATGTGGCAAGGAGTTCCACAAACCAATTACATGCTGGGTAAATAAATATTTTATTTTGTCTGTTTTAATACTCCCTCCACTCAGTGGAGTACTGATACTTTAATACTTTAATACTCGCCTCCACTCCCTCTTCAGTCCAGGAAGTGGGAGGAGAAAGAGCAGTGGAGTAAGAGGGCAGATGGAGGTGGGGCCCCTGTTACCAATTTACTGCTTGAGGTAACCGCCTTAGTCAGCCTCATGAATGAACTGGCCCTGGAAACAATGCACAAACCTACAGTCCTGAACCTGGATGTACCTGAGGTCCAACTAGACATAATGTCTAGTGAATATGAAACTGAACGGTGCGGTAAGTGAGCATCACTAGGCAGGTGAAACAGACAAGCATCATGGCAGAGTTAGGCATTCAGAAGGTAGACAAGGCAAGCGTCGCACCGTGACACTAATTAAACCAGCTGGGATTCTGTAAATAGTCTTTGTGCTACTTATAAATGCCACCCTGCTCTGATTAGTCCTGTCAATATAGAGCAGTTTGTGTAACAAATTTCATTCCAGATGAGGGGAGGGGGGAGAATGGACATGCAGCTCACTTTTAAATTGTTAAATGCAGCTCTCAGCTTATTCTAAATTTACAACTTTCCTTGCCAATGCTCTTCATCAAGCATAGTATAGCTCTTTTTCAATAAGAGGAAACATTGGTTTTATATAATGTGTGCGCGTGTGCATGCATGATTACTATATACTCACCCCCACATATGAATACACACACACATTCAGTTTTATACTGTTTGTTCAGTAAAGGGGGTCACATGTCTATGCATGCAGGCGCAGATTACATTAACATCATATATTAACAAACCAGATAATGGAGCATTTAATTGTATACGGCAATCACGCAGAAGGTCCTGTAAAGTCTTTTCATAACAGCTTTTGTTATGAATGTTAACTTGGATTCTAGTCAATTAAAAAAAATCTATTCCCTTCTGTGTTTAAATTCTAAATGGAGATAGAAATAAATAATGGATTTGGTTTGATGGCAGCGACTACACAACTCAGTGCTTTACTTGTGTTTTATTAATACTGATATTTCCAGGAGCCCCACACTTGTTATTGAACTTACATAATAACTGTTTATGCCACAACCAAGGGTTGTGTTTTAAAGTTATAGGACTTCCAGTCCTGGAGAAACTGTCTCGAATATTTATGGTTGGGCAATGGTTAAGTTTTGTTAAAGGGAAATCCCTTAATATTAATCGTATTACTTAACGGATTTAATGCATCAGTTTGGTAGGCACTGTACAGAACATAGAAGTTCATAACGTTTGCATATTTAACCCTGTACTCATGGTGGTTTCCTTCAATAATACTTAACAAAAGAGAAAACCCTACATCTGAAGAAAGCCATTGTACGTATTACATGAATAAGAAAGGAATTGAGTAGGTTCATAGATAACTGGAATGACTGATGGAACAAACTTATAGTGATAGAGGAGCAGAAACGGTGATGGTAGTTATGGAAAGGCTTTACTGATGACGTGGAACTTGAAGTTCGGGCCGGATTAATACATTACAGCTGCAATGTAGAAGCCATTTCCGTTTGGTCTGGTCTCTTGCTTTGCGAGTAGCCGTGGGAGAGCTACTGCTTATGTCAAATGTAAATGCAGCTTCTGTCCTCATTAAGCTGGTTGGTCCTCATGGATACTGGATATGTGTGACAGAAGGCTGGCAGTTAGCTGTGGGAGCAAGTTGTAAGGAGAGCAAAGGAAGAGAAATATTCTTGGATGAGATAAAGGAATCCATTACACCCTGGCCTGCTATAAGGGACAGCAGACATCTTAATACATCTTTCCTGATGAGCTACCGAGTCCAACCGAAGCCTTAAATGCGAGAGCAGGTCTTGACAATGCACACTGTGGTCTTGAGCCTTGTGATCTTGCAGTGAGTGCTCTGTAGTTTTTAGGTGGTATTATTTGGTGACTCAGGCAAGGGGTTGATGACAGACCAATGGTTTGACTCAATACAAGTCATATGTTCATTCATGTTCAAGTCTTCCCTGGGACAAAAAAATAACTGCCAGGCCTATTAACTAGTCAGGCAGCAAGGCCCAGGAATCCTTAGCTGTGTCCGTGAGAACAAGCTTTCTAAGCTTACCATTTCCTTTGCGGGCGCATTCTGAGCCATGCAAATACCGTATTGTCCCGAGTATAAGACGCACCTGATTATAAGACGCACCCTTAAAGTTTGGTGCTATTAAAAAAATTTAATTAAATCACTGGCATTAAATAGCAACAGCCTGATTATAAGACGCACCCCTAGTTTAAAAACTGAAATTAGGAGAAAAAAGTGAGTCTTATACTCAGACCAATACGGTAATAACAAAGGAAGCACCCCGCTCATCCTCTTCTATCTGCACAGTTATTTATTCCAGCGTTTGTTTTTTCCTGCTGCTTTGGTTTGTACTAATCACCTCATCCTGATAAAAATAAGCTATTGACTGCCCCATTTCTTCACTAGGTTTGCATTCCCCCCCTCCCCCATCACTCCACATTTCAGTCATTCTGCTGAGAAGGAGCAAATTTTCCCAGCTTCACTTTCCAGTCTCCTCACCTGAAAGCTGTTGCGGGAATAGTATTTCTGTTAAGATTTGCCTGCTGGAGAATTGTTGATCTATGTAAGATATACAAATGATATCTCCATAAACAGATTGGAACCCTCCTACGCAGCTAGTTCTCTTCAACAGAAAAATAAAAGGCACCTGGTGTTTACTCATAGGATTTTGTGCACATCACATCTGTTGACTTGATTAAATTGCCTGTTTGCTCTCAAAGCAAAAGTCACATCATGTTTCCACTGTATGGCATCATGTATAGTGATGGGTGAACTTCCCTCAGGACAATTTGAAATTTGCTCAGATCCCATGCAGGAATGCCCTAAACCCTACTACCCAGCTAATGCATTTCACTTTTGATGCCAGTTTCCTTTTCCATCTTGGACTCCCATTTAATCTAGAGCAAATCCAATTTGGTTTGGAATTTAGCACTCAAATGTGTTAAGAATATGTATCCTTCAGGCTTTCATTCTTTTGAATGATGAGCAGCCCAATTCTATCCTCCTCCCCTGGACCACGCTGCATCCTATGCAGGAAGAAGACAGCTGGAGGTCTACTCATGGTAAGGGGATGTTTGTCCCCGGGTAAACCCCCAACCGCTGCGGTGGGGCTACCGGTACTTGGTTCTCCGCCAGCTCTTTAGAAAGGAACATTTCTGTTAATTCAGGTGCTGCAAAAATATTTTTGAGACGGCTGAGAAAGATTATTTGAAAGACAACAAAATCGTCCTGCTTTTAATATTGTACTGGAAACTTTCCCCCTCTCTCTGTCTGTCTTTTTTGCAGGAAATGGTGTGCTCTGTTCAAACAGCAAGCCAGAGTTCCAGATTCATGTATTCTATGTACAGCTGTATTAGAGTCTCATTAAGATACACATTTTACAGAACGTGCAGTGATGGAAAACAAAACAAGAGAATAAAACACAACAGAGCATGTTTTAGTGACTTATTATGGCCACCTTGGGTAGTTGAGAACATGATGCCTCAGCACATTTGATGTGTTTAATCTTTCACCAATAGCAACCTGTTTGTGTTTTCTTAAGTGTGCTCTTTTTTGAGGTGCTATACAACCATGCAGCAGTGGGACTTCCTGGTCTTATCCTTTATTTATTTTATTTATTTTTCACATTTTTATACCGCCCTTCCTCCAAGGAGCTCAGAGTGGTGTACATATTTCCTCCCCTCCTTTTTGTCCTCACAACAACCCTGTGAGGTAGGTGGGGCTGAGAGATAGTGACTGGACCAAGGTCACCCAGGAAGCTTCGTGGCTGAGCGGAGATTTGAACCTGGATCTTCCATGTCTAAGTCCGACTCCCAAACCACTACACCATCCTTTACTTCATATGACCTTTCTAGTTCTTCTCTTGAATCTCAGATATCTTTTCTGTCCCTGCATGCAATATTGGTCAACCCAAAGGGTAACACAGAGTTCAATGACCACCATTACAATTAATTCAGTAATGTCCTTAGGAAAGTGTGTGTTGTCAACCCACCCATATCAGGTTAAGCTCAGATAGGTGTCACTGATGCTGAATAACATCTTGTGCTGAAAGGAGGGATGGTGAAGCATCCACAGTGAGTGGAGTAACACACGCACTCACAATGGCAACTTTTTGTATCATTACTGTGTTAGTAACTGAGCATTCACTCTCTCTCTCTCTCTCTCTCTCTCTCTCTCTCTCTCTCTCTCTCTCTCTCTCTCTCTCTCTCTCTCTCTAATTTATTAGCCCCTAGTTGAGGAAATGTGGACCAGGGTCTTCTCTCGTGATCTTAGTAAGAGGGAGAAGACTCAGTTTACACTGTGTAAGGCCAGAGCCAGATGTTACAGAAGACATCTAGCACCAAAACCAACTGCCCTGTGATGTGTCTTCTCTTTCCAGGCATGTCTAGTAATACAAACTGTATGATGCTATGTCCACATGCTGCAGATTTTCTCACTTCTAATCCACTTCATTGGCTACCTCTTGCAGTGATGGAAAACCACAAAGATGCATTGGTTTTGTGTCATATGTTTTGTATTACTGTGAAGACATTACCAGGGGAGAAGAGAGAAGAAGTGGAGCTGGTCTTTCTGGGAGTAGTCATGTTTCTCCAATAATTGTCTACTACTGTCAAGACAGAAATATGAAGAGCCTGGACCATGTGAACCTTTAAAAGCACCAGCACCCTTCAAATGGACTCAAAACCTAACCAGCAGTCAGTGAAGTTGCTGCAAAACTGAATGTATATTTATTTATTTAATTAAAAGTTTTAATACCCGCCCTTCCCCTCTCCGATAACAGGATGCCCAGGGCAGCTTACAGTGATAGTTAAAATACAATAAAATGCAAAAGAAGCCAGCATACAATATCATGTAATACAAGATAATGCATAAAATGCAGCAACAATAATAAAAGCATCTTAAAATGGCAACCTCAACATCCTATAGCCATCCTAAATAAATTGAGCAATCAATAATTAAAAAAAACGACAACCTAGCAGTATCCAAACCAAAACTAAGGTGGCCAGCTGAAAAAGAATGGTTTTTAGCACCCGCTGGAAGATTGTTCTTGATTCAATAGGCATGGATCTTAATTCAACAAGGATGGAGTTCCATCATATCGGTGCCACTATGGAGAAGCCCTCCCCCTTGTCACTGTCAACCTGGCTTCAGACAGGTGGCATTCGAAGGATGCCCCCCTCAGATGACCAGCACCTTGAACTGTGCCTGGAAATAAACCCACAGCCAGTGCAGCTGCAGGAACAGTGGTCTGACAGAGTCAAAACATCAAGTACCACATGGGCAATTGCATTCTGCACTACTTGAACTTTCTGGACAGTCTTCAAGGGCTTTCTTCAGAATTCAGAAGGGGACAAACCAAATCCAGCTTCAATACTGCTAGTGATGAATTAATCACCCTCCCTGCCCACTCAGCCAGAGCCCTCACAATTGACATTCCAGAACAGAAGCAGGCAAATAATTCCAGCACATGGTAGATTCTCAGAAAGGTTAACCAGAGATATAATTGCAACACAAACAAAAAAGTGTGTTTTGAGAGCACTGCTAGCTACTTATTACATTAAAAAAAAAACCAGGTTGCTGTTGAAAAGAGCAAGACCCATGCTGAATTCTCCCCCTCCATAATGTGAAGTCCACCTTGACCTATGCCCTGATGTCATCACGTTGAATATTTCTATGCCCTGCCAGCAGCAAGCAATGGAGCAAAGGTCCACAGGTAGCATAATGATGTTGTCAGGACATGGCTTACGTTGTGCTAGGTGTTGTGCGAAGAAGGAAACGTTGCCACAAGACTGCGATTTTTCTCACAATAAGCAAATAATGTGTTGTAACTTTTTCTCTCTCATAGCTTTTTAAGCACAGGGGCTTATGTGTTGGCATGTCCTAGTTCATAGGCCTGTAGAATTGTTTACAACACTAGCTTCTCAGTGTGCAAAACCAGTGCCCAGAAATACAGGTGCTCCTATGGAATTATCAGATGTGATCTGCACTAAGGAAGAATGCCTCTTTGCCCTCCCTGAACGATGCCCTGACCTGAACAGTGGCATCGTCAGCGGTGGGGGCCTTGGGGTGGTGGGCCCCTGGGCGGCGGGATTGGTCCCCAGGCGGCCAGCGGGCGGGGGGTGCAACGGCGGCTGGCAGCAGCACGGATTGTCCTGTTTGCCGGACAGAGAAAGCCATCATCGTGTTTGGCCCTCCCACCCGCCCTGCGTCTCTAAGTGAGCGATAACGGCTGCTGCCGTTACGTCACTTCCGGTGCAGGGTGGTGGTGGTCATAGGAACGCTACTGGGCCTGAACACTTGTTCTCAACACAGTGTGTCTTGGAATAAGGCTGTCCATCTGTTATGAGTGAAATGCAGCTGGAGATTCAAAGCAAGGCATCACAATTACATACTTTTGTGTTGCAGTTCCTTGCAGACGAAGGCTTCTCGCCTAATTATAGGTTCGCGATGTGCTTGATATAATTTAAGAGTAAAAGTACAGCAAGTCCTCACTTAAAGTTGTCGATAGGTTCTTTTTGGAAACTGCGACTTTAAGCGAAACGACTTAAAATGAAACCAGTTTTACCATAGGCTAATAATTGATAAACGTAAATGTTCCTATGGCATTTTCCCATCAACTTTAAAACAAAACAACTTTAAACGAAACGACTTTAAGTGAGGACTTACTGTGCTTTCATGAGACTTCTTCGGGGATTTGAGAGACAGCCACGTACCAGCAAACCTGTTTGTCAAAGCGAAAATGCTTGACTTATTAAACAAGATGATTACAGAAGAGTCAAACTGTGACAGGCCTTGTTAGACTGAGCAGATGGTCTATTTGTCAGCAAGAGGCAGAATAGAACTTGCAGCATAAACTCCACACAGCTCATATCTTGGCTTGCATTGACACTTGGCAGTAATTTGTCAATGAGACCAATGGTAAGCAAAAATTGCATACCGTCGTTCACCTTGGTTTCAAATCTATTATTTTAAAGCTCATTAAATCTAAAATCTGTGGGGTTTATTGCTGGAATTGCTGACAACATCGCACAGGAGGCCTCTCCGTGTGTTCATTGCTTTGTTCTCCTTTTCATTTTCATTACTGATGAATTCACTGATTTCTTGTAATTATTGATGCTATAATAATAGGCTTTCCCCTGACGGATGGATAAAAGCATTTTTAAAAAAATACATTAAATCAAAGGATAGAGAAATTAGGCTGGAGAAAGTATGTTTATTTTTTGCAACTACACAGATGGAGTGTGGAGATGGTAGTTCAGTTATTCCTAGACTCAGGTTTGTAAAGTTACACAGGTTACTGAGAATGCTATCTGACAGCTAGGAAAAAAGGCGGTGAGCCCAATCCTATGAATCAGATTTTGCTGATTTTAGCACAAGTGGTAATTTGTACTGGAAAAACTCCTCATCACGTACTTGTCAAACGAGACACAAATAACCTGCTATGCCAAAAACCTTTTCTACTAGGCTGTAGCTATCGAAGTTGGCATCATTCTGTTCTGGGGAAAAACCACTGTATATTGTGGCTCTTAAGCAGGATGGTATCAGGAGCTGCCGAATTTAGAACTGGAAATTCATGGCTTTGTCCACAACTGACCTGGTGGTAGTGAGCCACCAGGTGCTGTTATTTATTTATTTATATACCGCCTTTCCTATGCTTTTTAACTAGTGGCACCATGGTGACCACACATCCCTGACTCACCTGGTTTGAGCCAGTTGGAAATGGAGATAGCTGTGGTGGTGGTTCATCAGTGGGCAAGCCGTGGCTGTGCAGAGACATGGTTTGGGGCAGATAAGAAAGAACTAAGGTGGGAAGAAGGGATCCCTGTCTGCTAAGAAGGAGGCAACAAGGGTCAGTGGCGTCGTTGGGGTGTGTGTGGGGGCAACATGCGCCAGGGGGGTGCACCTTGCCGCCGGATTTGGCGGCATTTCAATGGCGGCGTGGCAAAAATGCACCCCCGGCGGGTTTTCAGCTTTTTTTAGGCCATTCACGACGATGGGATTTGCCCACCTGCCCTGGCTGCAAATGACCTAATAGCTGCCGAAAAACTGCAGGTTTGTGCATTTTTGCCACACCGCTGAATTGCCGCCAAAGGGGGCAGGGCTTGTGACGTCACATCCCAGGGCGGGGCTTGTGATGTCACAGGGGGTGTCACGGCGACCGCCCGTGACATGTGCCAGTGACATGTGCCAGTGAAGTAACATGTGCCAGTGACGACTGGCTGCACCAGTTGCTTTACTGTCTGCCATGGAGTTTGCAAAGCCACAGGGGCCTTACTGGAATGAGTAGGTCAGTAGCATGGCTCACACTGGTCACTGCAGGCAGGCTGTAGGTCCCTGGGGGTCATCATCGTTTCTTTGCCTGTGGGACAGCTGCCTGTGGGGAGCAAGGAGAAACACAGAGAGAATAGCAAGGACCCCCCTCTTCCTTCAGGACAGGAGAGACAGAAGAGAGCACTTACTGGTATTTTTTGACCCAAAGCCAACTTGTAAGATTTCTAGGTCCGAGTGTTTTTAGAACTGTGAGAGCATATGTGTTGTTGCATAAATCTACACTTTGCTAACACAGCTAAAGCAGGGCAACACTGTACAGAACACAAAAACAGCGTTCCTAGGTTAAACTAGTGGTCCATCTACCCCATCTGTTTCTGTTTGTATCCCATCTGTGTACACCATCTGGTTATTATGCTTTTATTCTTTAGAGGAGGTGGACAAGAACATTGTCGGAAAACCCCAGTCCTTGCTGAGTATTCTCACCCACATAGCCATTAGTTGCAAATATTCCTATCTTCCACCAAACACAATTTTTATAAGACGGTTATTATCATAGTTATTGCTAATCGTACTGCCACCCTGTGTTGCTGTTGAATCTTGATTATTCATTCAGGCTCCGTATAGGCTATCTGTGTTCCCTGGCAGGGTTCTTAATGCTGGGTTCTTAATTCATATTCTAGCACCTTACTTGCTTTGGCCAATCATTGTGATAATATCCCCATCTTTATAGAACAGGATAGTTTTGTTGCCAGGGGATAGTCTTGTCTTGAGAACAGCTTTCTTTTTAAGCAAAAGTTTCTGGAGTGGTGTACACTAGCCCTGGATAAAAGGTTCACGCTCAAGGAAAAATGCATCATTCCAAAGCATTGTGGGAAAATGACTGCCACCACAAAACCATGACAGCCCCTATTGGAGCTTGCAATTTTTCTTCACAATGTCATAATGGCCAGGGTATTGTGGGAAAAATGGATGCCCTGTCACTCCATTTTGACTTTAAATAATATATACCTGTATATTAGCAGAGGCAGGGCTGGTCTGGGGAGGTGGGAAGCCCTCCCTGGAGGAGGAGACTGCATCTTTGATTCGCCCTGCTACCTGCTAGTGGGAGGGGCTTTCCCAAACAGTCAGGAATGCCCGCCCTTTCTCTACCAGAGAAAAATGGATTTCACTACAATGAATTGTGGTACAGTTGGCCCCCCATATCTGTGACTTCAGCATCTGCAGATTTGTCTCACAGTGGATGCTTCGCGGATACTGGGGCCAACATTACAATGGTTTTTAAAAAAAGGTTAAAAAGCAGTTTGCTTACCTTTTTACTGCAAACCGCTGCGTGTTCTCGCTTATACTAGCTGAAAGTGGACTCTGGAAGCCTCTTCCGGGTCGCACGACTCCCCCTTCCTCTCCCAAAATAGCTCCAGAATGCATTTTTTTCCTTTTTTAAAAACATTGTAATGTTGGCCCTGGTATCCGTGGGTTTCAGTATCTGCAGAGGTTCTGGGAACGGAACCCCCACGGATACTGAGGGCCAACTGTATTCAAATCTGATATTACTCTCCTGCTTTACATAGTATATAGAGTGCTTGGCATTTGCAGATGCCAGATGTGGGCCAGAAATCTTTCAGCTGAAGTATCTCTATGGTAACTCGTTTTATCTTTTAGGTGGATAGCAGAGCACGCACAAATGCAAATGTGGTGTATTCTCTCTCTCTCTCTCTCTCTCTCTCTCTCTCTCTCTCTCTCTCTCTCTCTCTCTCTCTTTGCCCTATTCAATATAACATAAATATTAAATATTAAATCTGTTAACAAATTATATCTCTCATCATCTGGGCATGAATGTTTGAAGGCAATGTAATTGCCCGTTATTGAAACACATGAGATGGAAGCACATCAATTACTAGCAGCGGGTTCCTGGAACAAGGTGGGGGCCATAGCTCAATTGTACAGCAGATGCTTAGGTCTACAGTCCAGCACCATTGGTCAAAGAAACTCAAATAGCATGGTGGAGAAGGCCCCTTTCCAAGTCTTTGGAGCACCATGAGCAGTGGGAGTAAACAATACGGGGCTAGCTGGTGGAGCAATTGTCTGTCTATAAGACAGCCTCATACTTACATCCATCCATCCATCCATCCATCCATCCATACATACATACATACATTCATACATACATACATTCAACGTACTCAGGGTCTGTACTTTATTATCACATTTGGGGTTACGGAGGTGTTTTGTAAAGATTTATTGGCCAAAACCATCAGGACAAAATATACAAAAGGCTGCTGGACTCTGGAAAGTTTCCCAGAATCTCTATCTCCTTTGCTGAAATTATTCATCCCCGGTTAATAGATGGCTATTCTGTTTTTTGGAGTGATTAATGCTTTCTGATTAGGCAGTTTCATTCCTTTTGCCAGGAGCACATTTTATTAAAGCTGAAAGATTTACTGTGGACAGGAGCAAGTGCACTGAGCCAGAGAACACAGGTGAAAGGAAAGGAGCCTCTCTTCATAGTGGCATCCAGCAGCAGCAGCTGATGAGAGGGGGCAGAACCTCATTTCTGCCTGAGCAACAGCTGAGAGGGAGAGGAGTCCAGTGCTCTTATTGGCAGGGTTCTGTTGGAGGCTGCTGAGGCAGAGGACAGCAGCAGTGCCCTGTGTGGGTAGGAGCAAAGACGTCGCTCTGGTAGGGGTGGGGCCGTAAGTTTCGCTCGTCCTAGTCCCGCAAGCAGGAGGCGGCCCCGCCCCCTCACTGTCGGAGCCATTCCCCTGCGGAGAAAGCAGCAGGCAACCCTGCCTCTGGGTAGGAGCTGATGACATCATCAGTTTTCATTGGGTGTTGCTGGCCCTTCATGAGCGCTGGGCAGGGGCAGCTGAACTGAAGATACCACCTGATGCCGCTGCTGCTGCCGCCCGCCCCCCGACCAAGAAAGAAAAAAAATGGCGCTACTTACCTCACTCCTTCCCACAAAACCCTCTTGACAAAACAAGATGATGCATTTGCATGGAGCTGCGCTTTTGGTTTTATTTAAAGGGACCACGAGGAAGGAGCCAGGTGAGTGGCTGCTTCCCTACCACCACCTTAAGGTGAGCAGGACGTCTGGCTCAGCTGGTAGAGCAACCGTCTCATATATGCCTGAAGATTTGAAGGATGGCAGTTCGAGGCGGCCGGAAGTGTCTGTGTCGGAGAGCCAGAGGCGTACAAATATATGGGGTTCAGGTGTGCAGCGCCCCAGGCGCGAGCGGGCATTCTACCTCCGAGGGGCGCCCGCTCGCGCCTCTTGTTCTTAGAAAAAAGTGCAGCCGAGCGGCTCCCGAGCAGACTGCCGCTGCTGCGCGCTCCTCCTCGTCCTCTCCCTCCTCCCGGCAGCCCGCAGATCAGCTGGCTGGCGCTAAAGTCAGCTTGCTCATGTCGGAGGTAGACCGCAGCCCTCCCCTCCGACATAAACAGCGCCAGCCAGCTGATCTGCCTCTAGCCTGGCTGCACGCGCGCCCGCTGCTTTCCCCTCGTCGTTCCTCGATCCATCCCTCGTCGTCTCCCTGAGTCCCTCCCTCCAGGGCAGCTCGGCCTAAAGCCGAGCCGACTTCAGCGCCAGCCAGCTGATCTGCTGGCTGCGCGCTCGCTCCTTCAAGCCAGTGACGCTCTGCTTGGGGGAGGTGGCAGCCGGGCTCTGGCGCGAGGGAGGCGCTCCAGCCCCTGCCCCCCCGGGCGCCGGAGTGGCTTAAAACGCCACTGCGGAGAGCTGCCGGCACGCCGAGCTGATAAGATGCAGAGCCTTTGTGGGGGAGTGGAACTTCAGCTGCACTTGAGTGAGAGTCAAGGTTGCCCTGTCAGCTGAAGCGTGGTGAGGTGAACACCAGGGAGAGAGAGCTGGACTGAAAGAACCATCTAAAATGAAGGGTTCTATGAAAGGTGAGAACATTATTGTATTGTAAAAACCCCTTGGGGTTTAGAAAGCATGCCCATGTAAACCGCCTTTGAATTAAAGTCGGAGGAGAAATCCGATGACCAAAGAAAAGGTGGTATATACCGTATTGGTCTGAGTATAAGACTCACTTTTTTCTCCTAATTTAAGTTTTTAAACTAGGGGTGTGTCTTATAATCAGGCTGTTGCAATTTAATGCCAGTGATTTAATTAATTTTTTTTAATAGCACCAAACTTTAAGGGTGCGTCTTATACTCAGGACAATACGGTAAATACTGGTTTTTATTATTATTATTATTATTATTATTATTATTATTATTATTATTATTATTATTATTATTAAGCTTAGACGGACCACACGATGAAGGAGCAAGGAGAATGAAGCGACTCACCGCTACCCACACAGGTTTTGTTGGCACGGACAGCTGCAAACCACTTCCCTACCCCCTCACATCACTCCTTCCTCGTGTGAAGTTTAACGTTTAAAGGGATCGGTGACTTTAAACTCTGCACAAGGAAGGAGCAAACTAAGGAGTCTGATCAATGCAGCTCCATCCACAACAGGCTGGAGGGAGGTAGCAGCAGACTTGGGCATCCCAAATTTGCCACTCCCCTGCCACCTGCCACAGACACAAGTCACATCGCTCACTTCGTGGATGGGCCCACCTTGGCAATGGGCCTACATATTGCTGTGCAAACCGCCCCCTATCTCAGCTGCCTATAACAGAGACTGGCTGGGAAGAGTGGGGACCCCCCTCAGTTGCTTTCCAACTGTGCAGCCATGTACTGCTTTTTTCCCCATCTCATGGGCTACTACCATTTGCATTTTAAAACTGTTTGCATTTTAAGTTCTGGAAGTGGGGAGCCGCAACAAGATGCCGTAGCAGTGTATTCCCAGCTCCTAAGAGAAGCGCTCTGGCTCATAAGCTTCAACTGCCTGGAACAGAAGTTTGCTGTGTTGTTCAGGACTCAAGGGGTGTGGGGGAGATATTTCAGGAAAGAAGAAAGGAAGAAAAACAACAACACTTCTGTTTTCTTTCTGAGCCTCCTGACACCTTCCATCGATACAGTACTAAAGAACTCCTAACCCTGAATGGTTTGTTGCTATAATGTTGTAGGCGGGATGATTCTGGGGAGTAGAAAATGGTGTTCCTTTTCCTTTCCTTCTTCCTGCACACTTTTAGGGTTTAAAATTGTTCTTTATCTTTTTAATTTGCAAACATATGCACTTCTGTGTGCACTAGGGAGTCCCCCAAGTATGTAGAAACCTTATTTTGAGGTGCCCCATTTTGCTTCCAAACTGACCACCCAAGTTCAGTTATTAGGAGTGAGGATATCTCTCATCTTTAGGCATATCAGATATCAAGTCCAGTATCTAAAGCTGAACTAGAACACAAGCCAGACAGGAAAAAGACAGAATTCTATAATATTAACTGATAGCAGGTCCTGAGATACACTATAAACCGCTTGCGGTCTTTTTTTTTAGTACAATAATGAATCAAAAAGTAATAATGTCTAATGTTTTAGAAACCCGATCAGCACATAGGCTTGAAATACAGCTGATCAGCTGTGAAATTCTGACTGTGATAAGAGTCAACTTGTACCAGTCAGTGCCTAACAGCTGATCAATGCTATTAACATCTTCTACCTGAACTGAACTGCTACCCATTTAAGTACAGCCTGACAGCTTTTCTAATGGAAATAGGCAGTGACAACTACATGTATAGGCTTGTATTAAAGTTGAAGTGCTGTCAAATGGAAGTTGCAATCTTATTTATGAATTGAGCTACAAAGTGCGAGGGGAAACAATCCTGTCTCTTTGTGAAATGGCACTTTGATCATCCCTAGAACACAAGCTCATTTCAATCTGATCCAAGTCACGTGAGATGCAATTATTTGGACTATACGTATTTCATGACTATACGTATTTCATTGTTGTTATAGTTGTGTACTTATACAGCTCTTACAGGAACTTTATCATCGTTATTTTGTTCACCTTTGCATGTCTTAGTTCTCCTTCCCATGTACAGTAATTACTGTTCTCATTTTAGAGATGATGATTCTGCACAAGGGGCAAATCACTTGAGATCAGGTTGACAGAACAACTTTCTGTGTTCCTGGTTCAGGGTTTCTGGGTAAAGCAGGAACGGCGCAATCTTATGCACCTCCGACACCAGCACTCAGTGCCGGCACTGGGTGTCACAAACGCGACATAAAGCATGTTGCGACACCCAGCAAGTAGGCGGAGCCAGCGCCAAGGCCTGTGCCACCTGCCCGCCGGACAATGCTGGACCCATTGCTGTGGAGCAGATAAGTCCCACTCCGAGCAGCTCAGGGACTGGGGGTGGAGAAGGGAGGGGAGGGGCGTAATGAGACGGAGAGAGGGCGGGGTAGGCAGATCGAGCCTGGGAAGGTGTGGGAACAGCATCCTTGTTGGACACTGTATCCTATCTTCCCTCCCAGGCCTTGAGCCCCGACACAGGGCTGCTTGGTTCTCCGCCAGCTAATGAGTTGGTGGAGAACTGAGTAGTCCCATTTTGGCGGCTGGGGGTTTACCCAGGATAAGTGGGCAAATGCTCACTTACCCCGAGTAGACTCCCAGATGCCTCCTCCGGATAGGGTATGGTGTGGGCATACGCCGGGGGGGGAATAGGAGTGCTGGAAGCATGCAAAGCAACATTCTCCCCCCTAATGAATTGTCTGCAGTCTTGCCGACTACCATGAGCTCTCTTTTAGCTGAGAAGAGTGCTATGTAGCTTGTGGGGAATAATGTACTGAATTAGCATCTCACAATTACTTCCCCAGCTTCAGGATCTGTGAAGATGTGCCTTGAGTCAATGGCTGAGGCAAGACTGTTTAAAATTCAACGCTTGATCGACTGGTTCGTTTGTGTCACTTCATTTCTGCAGTTATTATTACAGTGCATAAAACCAGCTGTTTCGGGCAGGGCTCTAGCACTGTGGTAAAGGCTCTACTTTGCTTGCACAAAGTTCCAGGTTCACTGCCCGGTATCTCCAGGTAAGGCTGGAAACAACCTGAACTGTTATTGATTGTCAGTACAGACAATCCTAGTTAGTTTGATTTACGGCCTAATCCTATCCTGGAGATCTGCCGCTGGAATTAGCATTCCAGAGGCAGAACGCACTTTACAGTGTCATAAAATGCATTCTAGAAGTATGCAAAGCGCGCACTTCTGGACTGCCATTGGAGAAGCTGCAGAACCCCACACACAGTGGCGGGGCAAAGAAGGCGCACTGACTTCAGTAAGTCGGCGGGATGGGCGTAAAAGGGCAGAGGGCCAGGGGCGTGTCAGAGGCAGGAGGGGATGGCACCCAGCATAGGTGACTTGTGCCAGATACTATCCCCTCTGGTGCCAGCTGACACACTCCTTTTGTCTAAAGTGCTGGCGCAGGTCCGAGGAGACCCATTGGCAGTCAACGGGATTATGGAGGGGGTAATCGAAAATATTTTCCCTTTCTCCTCCCAAGCTTCCTGACCCCCCCCCCCCAGCATGCAGCACAGCCTGTTTTGGCATGGCTGCATGCTATGGTGGGGAAACCCAGATTATTGGTCAGTCAGTAAGGCTGCAATCCTATCTACACTTTCCTGGGCATAAGCTTCGTTGACTATAATGGTGGCTCAGTGGTTAACCCGCTGAACTGCAGACCAGAAGGTAGGCAGGTCAGCAGTTCGAGACCCGAGTGCCTCGTGATGGTGTGAGCTATCGTCTTCGACCCCAGCTCCTGCCAACCTAGCAGTTCGAAAGCAAGAAATTGCAAGTAGATTAATAGATACCGTATTTTTTGCACTATAAGACGCACTATTTTCCACCAAAACATAGGGGGGAAAGTGTGCGTCCTATGGTGCGAAGCCTGGGCTTGGGGGCGCTTCGGGGAGGCCTGCAGAGGCTCGCGCAGGCCTCCCCGAAGCCCCCACATGCCTCCCCGAAGCGCCCCCAAGCCCAGGTAAGTAAAAACTTTTTTTTCTCTATTTTATGCTCCATAGGATGCATGCGTCCTATGGACCGATGCGTCCTATGGAGCGTAAAATACGGTATCACTTTGGCAGAAAGGTAATAGTGTTTCATGCTCTTCAGCGTTGAGTCATGCCGGCCACAGGACCACAGGAGCGTCTTTGGACAGCGCTGGCTCTTCAGCTTTGAAACGGAGATGAGCACTGCCCCTAGAGTCGGTAACGACTAGCTTTCGAGCGAGGGGAACCTTTTCCTTTACCTACTTCTGAGTAGACATGCATAGGATTGGGTTCTAAGAGTATGCTTTCTATATGACTTTTAAAATTTTCCCTTCAAATCCTCTTATAACTTTAGGCAGTGATAACTTTTACTTTAGAGCCTTCCACAGTAGTGGACCAATGACATGCAGAATTATGGTTTTAATCTTTTGTAAAATTCACCGCTTTTGTGCTTTGTGCCCCGAATGTTGCTTAGCTGAAAGCTATCATCTCTCCCCCCAGCCCCTCCTTCCTCAACCACTGCTGTTTTGGGTTTACCTGTGCAGTTGTTCCTTCTCAGAGTTATTGAAAGATGTTACCATAAAAACTGCAATGAGAGTTCCCTGACGATTGCCCAGCATTTTGCATGAAATCCTTGAAACTGATTGCCCAGCAGATTAATAAAATGGCTGAAACTCAGCAGCTGAGCTCCACGAATCACAAAAAGAATGAATGGTGTAATGGGAATACCTAATGTGCCCCGAGAGAAACTCGGCAGCCCTGATCCAGCCCTGACACAGTAGCAGGTGTTGCACTTGTGCAGCAGCCCATGTCTAGTGATAGTGATAGTGCCAGTCGGCTATTCAGCAAGAGGAGGTGACAGACTCCAGCCCCCTCCCAACTCCTGAAGCGTTGCTGTCACCAATGTCCAGCGCTACACTTGCGCAACTCCAGCCACTCTATCGAGGGGGAAGAAACACATGTCCAACACCATTCACACTTGTCCTCCTTAAGATGTGTGTGCAGAATCTCGCTTCTGCATGTGTCTTGCTATCGCTGGTGCTGGGGGAAGAGGGAGCAAACAAGTAGCTTGTCCTCCACCGTCTCCCCTATTTCTGAGCCCCTGTGGTTACTTGATGGAAAGGCACTTTTCAGATACTCGGAGTCCAATCCGAACTAAAGCCTCTTCCACCAATGCAGCTGCACTAATGGAGCATATGTTGCATCGGGGGGGGGGGCAGTCCAGAGGTCTCCTCAAGACAAGGGAACTTTTGTTCCCTTACCTTGGGGTAAGCCTCTGCTACCCCCAATTGGTCTCCTTGGATCTGCAGCAGCTATTTTACTGGCACAGAACTGAGGAGAGTAAGGATGAGAGAAGGGGAGCTCAGGATGTGAGGGCCGCCAGTAACCGCCCCCTTCCTCCTCTGTTCCACCTCCCTCCCCACCCCCAGAAACCCCCCTGTCTTTCTCCCTCCCTCTTCTATCCTTCCCACCCCTCACCTCCTGCTGACTTACCTATTCTCCAGTGGGAAGCCTCCTCACCAGCCTGCATATGATGCCACCAGCCATCTGCACTGGCAGCCTTGTTGCACATGCTGGTGGAATGTTAGCCAGCAGACAAGTAGCTTATGGCCAACCCATTAGGCCAACCCATTAGGACTAAGCTGCATTTTTTTCCCTTAACTGTCTATCTGCCTGCTTGCACAGGGTCTATCTATCTATCCAGCAGTCAACAACATTAATATAAAGAAAGTTCTATTCCTCATAGGCTCATTTCTGTTTATATTTAGAATGGGAGCATGAAGATAAAATATAATGCCATTTCTCTTTCTGAAGTTAAAGTCCTCTCTATTTACTGTTTAAGCAAACTATAGGCACCCCAAACTTCTAAAAGGTGACAAAACCTTCCCCTTTGTATAACATAGCCCTTTTCTTCCTACTCAACAACAACAACAACAGATCTTTAACTGGGATAGTGACATATGATTGTTCTATCTTAACAGCAGAATCAATCCACACATTTTCTTCGTTTAACCAACACCCTATCCATTTCATTTTATATGTATTTGTATACATATACACCAGCGGGTGGCGCAGTGGGTTAAACCGCTGAACCATGAGCTGTCAATCGAAAGGTCAGCAGTTCAAATCCGCGACAGGGTGAGCTCTTGTTGCTTGGCCAGCTCCTGCCAACCTAGCAGTTCCAAAGCATGTTAATGCGAATAGATAAATAGGTACCGCTTGCGGAAAGGTAAACAGCGCTCCGTGTTCCAGCTGCATGCTACGTGCTGCAGCAAGGAGAGTCATGCCGGCCACATGACCACGGAGGCGTCTTCGGACAACGCTGGCTCTTCGGCTTTGAAATGGGGATGAGCACCACACCGTAGAGTCAGACACGACTGGACTTAATTGTCAGGGGTCACCTTTACCACCTTTATATCTCTGTATGTAGGGAAGTCTGACTCACCCTCCCTCCCTTTTAGGTTCACTGGCCACAGTATCTTTAACCCCTCTTTTTTTTTCTTTCTTTCCCCAGACAAATGTCTCTACCAGCTGTTGCTACACTCTCAGGCATATCTGAGTGACTGAAACATGTATTCCAGGCAGGTCTGAGCTCCCACTCGACTCATTTTGGAAATTAAAAAGTACTGCCTATTTCCAATAGCTGCAGAGGTGACTGTAGAGTTTCTCCTGGTGCTTGTAATATCCAAGCAGAAACGAAGAGAGAGCACTTCGACAGACCATTTGTTTTGATTACATTAATCAAATGTAATATTGCCTGAGTGCTGTTGAGACTCCCCTTGTGACCCTGGCAAAAGGGTTCCTTCCAGCTGGTGAATGTCCCCACAGGGGCACAAACTCTTGCCGTAGAGGGGCTTGTATGCTTGTTTCACATAGCTGTTTCAAGGGACCTATGATTACGCTTGCCATACGTGCCGGAATGCCCAGGACAATCCTGAATTTCGGGCTTGGATCCCAGCATCCCGGGAGGTATGGGCATGATCCCGGATTGCCGCCGCCGCCATGTTGAAAATAGAGTTACTTACTGGCGCCGGCATGTTGGCTCGCGAAATCTCGCGAGATCAAAGATGTCTGCATCCAAATCTCGTGAGGGCATCATGCCCTCACGAGATTCGGGCGCCAACATCTTCGATCTTACGAGATTTCGCGAGCCAACATGTCGGCACCAGTAAGTAACTCTATTTTCAACATGGTGGCGGCGGCGAGCGAGCGGGTGAGTAGGCCGTTCACCCGCTGTCTCACTGACTCCAAGTAAGTGAGACAGCGGGCGAACGAGAGACTGCCCGGCGCCGCGTGAGCCAGCCCCGGGCAGTCTCTCTCTGGATCGCTCGCTGTCTCAGCGGCTCCAAGCCAGTGAGACAGCGGGTGAACGAGAGACTGCCCAGCGCCGCGTGAGCCGGCCCCGGGCAGTCTGTCTCCGTATCGCACGCTGTCTCACCAGCTCCGAGTCAGTGAGACAGCGAGCGATCCGGAGACAGACTGCCCGGGCCTGCACGAGCCGGCCCTGGGCAGTCTCTCTCCGG
Source organism: Plestiodon gilberti rubricaudatus (assembly GCA_026170595.1). NCBI lineage: Eukaryota > Metazoa > Chordata > Lepidosauria > Squamata > Scincidae > Plestiodon > Plestiodon gilberti. The sequence goes on from JANXHW010000001.1 coordinate 26,999,106, forward strand.
ATCAGCAGCACAACGAGGATGCAGCAGCAGCAGGGATCTCAGCAGCATGACGAAGACTCGAGGAGCAGCACTACTGGATCAGCACTGCCGATGATGGTGGGGTAAGTAAATTTAATTAATTATTTAACTTAAATAAATAAATAAATAAAAATTTCAATGCACGCTTCGCGTGGCAATAGGGGGCGCTTTGCGCCTCCTTCATTTTTAAAAATTAAATTGCTTTCTTTAATGTTTTACTTATTTAGTTCGTAGGCTAAATAAATAAATAAATAAAAAATTTCGACAGTGCTTCGCGCAGCAATAGGGGGCGCTTCACGCACCCATATCTATAAATAAATAAATAAATAAATAAATAGAATTTGTGGACGCATTTGTATTTTTCTATGTTTTTTAAATTAATTATTTAATTAATTTTCCAATTATTTAATTATTTAATTGGTCCCGGGGGGTGTGTGTGTCCCGGTTGAAGGTCAGGAAAATATGGCAAGTCTACCTATGGTGATGATGAATATTTATACAGTATACTGCTTTTCAGCAAAAAGTGGTTTACAAAGCAAAATAAATCCATACTGTACATGGTTCCCTGTCCCCAAAGGGCTCACAGTCTAAAAAGAGATGCCATGCTGGGGTGAAAAGGGACAGTTGCTCTCTCCCTGCTAAATGTAAGAGGACACCACTTTAAAAGCTGCCTCTTTACCCAGTTAGCTATCTTTCTGCCCTTGTTCTGCTCTACTCCAAAAGGCATTCCTTGAATGTGTGTGCTTGCGTGAGTGAGATAAGGGGACTTGAATCCTGGGTGTAGGGATTTCTAGCAGCTCTTTGCTTTTGCCCATTTGCTGCTGATGCCACAGTAGCTCCTGTAGGTGGTAGGGGTGCTGTGGCATCCTTGTGTCATGTCATGTGTGTGTGTGGTGTCCTTGGGGCATCTCCCCATAGTTGGTGGTAGTGCCTGCTGCTGAGTCGCTCATTCCTAGTAGCTGGCAAGGAACATTATCCTGGTGGTGACCACTCATTGGCCCTGTGCCTACCCCTACCCCCTACTTGGTTCACCCTGGTGGTGCTTCCTTAGCTGGTAGCACTTCCATGGCTGCTGGCGTTGGGCCTGGATGGGTGCAGTGATTGGCTTCTTGATCATGGCACTGATGTTGCACTGATGACAGGCCAATGTTGTACCAATGACGTTGCACTGATGACAGGATGCCACTCCATGGATGACAGCCTGCATTGGGGTTACCATGGACACTGTGGATATTACTGGGAGGGCTGCAGCAGCGTGGCCTGAATGGACTTACGATATGACGGATATCACGCTGGCATCGGTGTGCTATTGGTGCTATGTCCAAGTAGGATTAGGTTTTTAGTCAATCTTTTTGCTAGGACAGAGGTAATACCGTATTGGTCTGAGTATAAGACTCACTTTTTTCTCCTAATTTAAGTTTTTAAACTAGGGGTGCGTCTTATAATCAGGCTGTTGCAATTTAATGCCAGTGATTTGATTAATTTTTTTTAATAGCACCAAACTTTAACGGTGCGTCTTATACTCGGGACAATACGGTAATTTTATAGTCTTCATTTAACAGTGTTACTGGCCAGTATGATTGTGCTAATGGCTTCTCTTTCTCTGGGTTTCACCAGCACTATCTTTCCTTCTGCCCCACATGTGGGAGAAATCTCACCCCCTCCAAAATGTAATTTATCCTTCCTATGTCCTCTCACATTTTTTGAACTGCTACTGTATATCCACCCTAACCGAATACAGTATAGACTTTTCTGTTCTTGTTTATTACATGCTCTTGAGTTTGTATCTTCTCTTATCTCTTCTGATTATTATAGAAGAATAGAGCTGCATGAAGATCAGCCTGGTTGATTTTTAGCATGTTTTCCTACAGCACCCTTCTGACCTAGACTACAACCTACTTCAGGAGGCATTCAGACAGGGCTTCTGCAGTGTGTCATTGCATTATAAACAGCTCCTGTGCAATCAGCTTAACCTAAGTTGCTTAAGACCCATATATAAGTAACAGCGCAATCCTATTCTAAGCTAGGGCGGCAGAACAAGTGTTCCGCCACCCTAGCCATCGCAAAAGTGCCGTAAAGCACTTTTGCGACGACTTGTGAGCAGGGAAGGCCAGCGCAACTTAGGCCGTCCTGCCCTGCTCCGCCGCCCAGACCATCTCCCACCCGCCGCCAGACCCAGGAAAGGATCCAGCGGAGGGGGGTCAGTTCGGGAGCAAACGACGGGGGCCGATAGGCCCAGCCGATCGGGGAGGGGATCGGCCTTGGCCGAATCCTGTCCCCCACGATCGGCTGAGCCATTACACAGCCTCCTCCGACTTCCACCAGCAAAATGGTTGGTGGAATTCTGAGGAGGCTGATCGGCCCCAGCCGCGGTTACACTCGGGGAAGGGGACGATTGTCCCCTTCCCTGAGTAGACTGCTGCAGGCTGCCCACAGCGGAGCTCAGGATCTGGCGGGTGGCCTTGGCCGCCCGACAGATCTTTACAACAGGATTGGGCTGTAAGTGACATGGGTTTGACCTGAGAGCCAAGAAAGTATTCATAAACGTTCAAAATCAATTCATTTCTTCTCCTTTCCCAATGAGATATGAATTTCCCTTGTTAGTGAATGTTCTTTCTTCTTTCCTCCTTGGATGTTACAAAGCATCAGGAGAAACTCTACAGTCACATCTGCAGCTGTTGAAAGTAGTCAAAAAAATTTTTAACTTCCAAAATGAATTAGTGCCCTGCCTGGAATACACTTTGATTCTGTAGTTCTGTAGATTCTGTAGTTCTTTTTCCAGTCTTCAAACTATGGGCTACGGTCGTGGTTACTCAGTAGTGAAGGAAAGGCATATGGAACACTCTCAATGAGTGTGGTAAATGAGTGTATTCAGTAAATGAGTGTGGGCCAATTTGCATCGTACGTCTAAATAAATAAATAAATGACGGAGGCCAGTCAAATGGGAATGTTATCATACAGATTGGCCCACACTCATATATGATACCTTGAATGCATATATCCTTAATTGCGTAGAGACCAGTTTCAGCTTCAGAACTGCCCCAGTGTCTTTGAGAAGGTTCTGTATGCCTTTCCCTCACCACTGAGTAACAACAACCATAGCGCATAGTTTAAGAACTGGTGATACCCAGAGGCTCCTTGGCAGACAAGTCAATGTAGAAAAGATTTCTCAGAAGTAGGAGGTCCAATAAATCCTGATCTTACCAGCTGTTTGTGTAGGCAGTTTAAGGGACACAACTGGCAGGTGGGGAAAGGATTCTGCACCTCTTTCTCACCTGCATTCCTAATCTGCCTCCAATAACCTACAGCTACTGTATGTGGCATACTTGATGTTCTACAACAGGTGTTCCCAACCTGTGGTATGCGTACCCCCAGTATGCGAGACACTGCCCGTTATCAGCTGCTGCGATCAGCAGCTGATGACAGGCAGCGGAACCATTTTTCCCGGGTCGCGGCACGAGCGGGAGGACTCGCCTGCCCATGCCGCAACCCGGGAAAAATGGCTACAGCCATCCCGATGTCCCCCTGTAGCTCTCCCTACCTGTTCTCCCAGCTGCCGCCAACTTGGATCTCGTGAAATCTCGCGAGATCCAAGATGGCGGCGCCCAAATCTCGTGAGGGCACATGAAGCACTTGTGAGATTTGGGCGCTGCCATCTTGTCATTTCTATGTCATTTCTATGTAGGGCCTCAACTGATGGTTCTAAAACATTTTGATACTGGTCTACATAATAAGCCTCTTTCCTCTTGTGTATTGTTAGAGCCAGATGACGGCTTCCAGATTCCATTTTGAAATTGTTACTTTCAATTGTTACATTTTGTTAGGAAAGGTAGTAATTTGGTTTGGAATGTATGAAAACATGTTTGTGTAAGGTTTGGCCAGGACCAGACAGCAAGGGAGGAAGTCAGAGATTGGGAAATGAAGGGAAGCAAATCTTATTACTCCCAAATAACCTTGGCTGAAACAGGGCTCCTTGGAACTGGGTAACATCAAGGAAAAACATAATTCTCAGAGCTGCTATCTACAGTCCCAGGATTTGTGAGAGAAGAGGCCCTAGAGACACTGTGTATCATTTGGGCCCACTGATAAGAGGGCATATTATGTATCACTCGGAGTTGTACATCAGGGAAGTGGAAAAATTCCAGCTAGGAACAACCCCAGACCAGGTGAAGAGAGGAAACAGGAGGAGTGACCCAGAAGACATGATGGGATGGTCCCCCTTCAGGAAAATAAAAAGACAAACCGAAGGAAATAGGGGCAGAGGAGTCCCATCATCATGTTTTCCCCAGTCTGGACTGAGCCGTGGCCAGCCTTGGTTGAGAGAATGGGAATGAATAGGGGGTGCATATATGTTAGGAATGTAGCAGCTTAGCACTATTCTTAAGCCATGTTGTGACCTGTAAAGCTGATTTTGATTGATGCCGCTGTCTGGAGGTGTCACTGCCATAGAGTGGATCATATCCCCCTTCCCTCTCTCTCCTGTAGGGAAAAACAGGATGATGTGATCAACTCTCCCGCCTCCCCCCCCCCCGCCTCTGTTCCCTCTAATTTTCCCCTGGAGTGCACAGAGCCCTACGGTGGCTGCGCAGGGACAGCTGTGGGATGGAATGTGGGATGTCTAGGCAATGATGTCATCATCATTGCTGAGCTCTGGGGCCTCGGGAGGGAATCTGTGTGGGGCTTCGATCCATGCAGCTACACAGCTTACAAGAAAGACTGGTCAGGGCAGAGCCTAATTCGATCTGGACCTGTTTTGAACATAACAGTATGAGAGTTGCACCTGAATAGAAAGGATTATCCTGGTCCCTGTTTGCTTACAGCTATTTTTTTTTTATCCTGGAAAACATTACCTCTACAAGGATTCCCTGGAGGAAACGCTGCAATGGATGCTCTGCTGGATTGGAAATATCCTCTGGTCATATAGTTTGTATCTATTATATTCTGCACTCCCCACATCACTACACTGGAGGGGGAAGACCCAGTACAGCCCTACAGAGTCAGTTTCCTTTTGGAGGACAGATGTAAAAGTTGTTGTGTAATGTTCTTACAGATGTAAGGTACCAGCTCAGGGCCCATGAGAGGGGGGTAAGTGGGTAATTTGTCCAGGGTCCAAAAGGGGCCCCAGGAGGCAAAGCAGGCCCCGCAGAAATGTTCCTATCTACAGGAGGCATGAGCTGTGCACGCACTCACTCTGTCACAATAAAATGGATCCCTGCTGCAGGCAGCCCTTGCTGGCTACTATGATGACGACAACTTGGTACTGGCCTCCAAGTCCAGGGCAAAGTGGTGCAGTGCTACTATGGGGGCCTGCGTGCTATGAGGGAGGGGCATGAGCTCTGTCCCTGTGGCTGCTGGAGTTTCTGGCATTCTGGTGGCAAAACAGGCCCTAAACATTTGAAAAAACAATTTGGGTAGCAAGTTGCAACACAAGGCTAGGCTAACAAAGGCTAGGCTGGCCTGGGTAGGTTCATTTGTCAGATAGTTATTCAAAAGAAGGTTCAAAGAAGGCCGTGAAAGCACTTGTTGTGAAAATAGCAAGTTTACCAGTATTGTGAATTCTTTCTCCTTAGTGTAAACAAAGATGTTCAGAAAAAGGCCAGGAAAGTTCTTTTTGTAAATAGTAAATGGTAAGTTTATCTGTATTGTGAATTCTTAGCATAAACAAAGATGTTCAAATCAAACGTGCTTTCCTATCTCTGCTCCTCTTTTATTTTATTTATTTAGTTATTTAAAGACTGCCAATCCCACCCCCCTCCTGGGCCTGATCTGCCCTGTTCCGCCCGCCCTCTGTTGCCGTCCTCCCCTGCCCCATTTTGCCCCTCCCCTTTGGGAAGGGGCCCAAAAGAAACTTTGTACTACCTTACAGAGATAGTACAGTACAGGAAAAGAGAAGCAACTTAGCACCCAGCAGGCACCATCAGTCTCAAAGGAACACCACTACCCTAAAATACCAAATGCTGCTTCTCCCAGCAAGTTTATAACCTTTTAGTCAGATACACAATTTAATTTCTCTCTTTTTATTTTCAGATATTTTGGCACTGACTCTAGTTTTCTCAGCTTTGGCCCGTGGAGGGGATTGTGTGATTCCAAATGGCCAAGAAGACAACCTGCCATTTTGATGCCCCATTAATTAATATTCATAATCAGTGGCTAAACTACTGTGTGCCAAAGCCAAAGGAAGGCGATTAATAAAATGACACCTTGCCTCATAGCACTATGCCAGATTCAAGATCTTGAGCTGGAATTGCAGGAGGAGTTTCTCTCGTCTGTTGTTGTGCAGAAGGTTGGACCAGGTGCAATCCCGTTCGGCCTTCACATTTCTGAATTTATGAATCATTGCAAAAACAAGAACTGTACTCTTTTTTTTTCCAATGCAAAGTTCAGCTTAACCAAAGGCATGGCTGACCTGTTTATGCACTATGTCCGAAGTACTCCTCTAGGTTGATTAACCACGCTAATGCATTGTTATGTCACTGGGCAGAATACTAGGATGCTGCATTTTCAAAGACTGCTGGTGGGAGATGTAGGTCAAGGCACTTAAAGTGTTGAAGCAATTGCTGAAATGGCACTGAGACACAGAAATTATTTAGCGATTCCTGCCAGGAGTAAAACACAGCGCCACTAAAGGAGTGGCGCTGTGTTTTAGAAGGATGGAATACAAGCAATTATCTATTAACGTTCAAGTTAGGGCAATGTGTGTTGGTGCTAAATATAGGCATGGTGTGTTTTGTTTCTGGACACCCAGCTGCAAACTATTAATCTGTTCTAACATTGCTTTTCAACAACTGCTGCAGATCTACCTTTCCTGGGCACGATAATTCAGTGCTTGTCTAAATCTGGCTTTCTGTTCTTCCCACATGTCAGTCTGTCATCATGACTACTGATCTAGCACAAGTGACAAGGAATTCCCTGGTGTCCCAAGGCAGTCATTAAGTGCAGGAGGAGAAGGTTATGAAACCTGACAATGTTTTCACAGCCTGTGAGAGCTACCATTTCATTCCCATCTTCAGCGTCAGCACACATTTATTGACTTATTTATTTGAGCTAACCTCTAATCCCAAGGGCTGAAACTGGGTAATATTTAGAATGAACATAACACCTAGCAAATTGAAATTCCCCCCCCCCACAATTCCTAAAACAAAATGCCTTACATGGTTTCCCTTTTTGGGGGGGGGGGGGCTGAAGCTGCAGTTAGGGCATTGGTTCCAGGAAGTAAAGAAGTTAAAAATCAGGGTAATTGTAGCCAGTCTCTGAGTTACTCCAGGCTAGACTAAACTGATTCTGCACCGGAACCCAGGAGGCTATCAGAAGAGCTGTGTGCTCTCTGTGCTAAAAGTAAATAAATTAATAATAAAAATTAAAATGTGGCTCCAAGACGCATTTGTATATCACTTTGGTGATTTGGTATAAATGATTCAAATTGAGAGAATGTGCAGATTTTCCCTTATTTTGCATAATTCTGCAAACTTTTAAATACATTTATCAATCGTTAATACATTTTACATGATTTGCATAGTTTACTCCACTCTTGATCATCCTTGTGGGAGAGGGGCATAAGAACATAAGAAGAACCCTGCTGGATCAGGCCAAAGGCCCATCTAGTCCAGCTTCCTGTATCTCACAGTGGCCCCACCAGATGTCTCCGAGAGCACACAGCCAACAAGATAACCTATTGGTTAACCTGTTGGAAGGGGCAGGGGAAGCCCCCCCTTCCAGGAGCCTGTAATCAATCCCAGTCGCCTTACTGGCTTCTGAGATTTCTGCAAGCATTGTCTAGCTATGTTTCAGTATATAGTATTCAAGGGAATGGTCAGAAGACATGCGCTATAGCAACCCTGATGAAGTTAAGCAGATCTGGATATGGTCTGTATCTGGATGAATGACTACACAGGAATTGTATGGATGCCCTTGTAGAAGAAAGGAAAGATAAAATAATTATTGGGTAACGATGTGGCCTCAGAGGGGGTAGGTGGGTCAGGAGTACCAACATTAGCTCTGGTGATGGAGGTTGCCCGCTCTCATCCCAGACTGTGCAAAAATTGGTACTGTCTCTTTAAGGTAAACGTTCAGGAGCCCTGACTCTTATTCCTCACCTTCCAAGCATATGGCTTACTTTGAGGTCCTTCCCCGTGCCTTGTTCAGCACAGCTCCATGGCACTGGAGTAAGTGTTATCTCTATCAGAGTCCTCCTAGCCATGGCTCCCCTGGTTGCAGTTGCTGCTTCAGCCATCCTGTCTGGTCTGTATACAGGAATTATATGGATGCCCTTGTAGAAGAAAGGAAAGCTAAAATAATTATTGGGTAACGATGTCTAGCTGATCATGGATACTCCCCATCCATCTGCCTCCAAGGAGCTTTTTAAAAGGCATTGGCCAGTTGGACAACCAATGCACAGGTTGGTACTGTGGCTCTTCCAGCCTTGCTGTATCTGACAATGGTAGGGTGGGTAGGACACAGCTCTGGCTGAAGAGCTGGGAGAAGCCTCCCTGGAGCACAGCATCCAACAGAAGTAATAAATATATTTGCAAAAAACATTTTGGGGAAAAAACTCTTAAAACAACTGAAAAAGTGAGTTTCTTGGGAAGCTGAATTCTGTATCCAATAATGCATTCTGAGCATTTTTCTGCATTCCTGCAGAATGCATGCACAACCCCAGCTGCCAGCCTTTAGGGCCTCAGATAGAGGCAATGCCCCAGGAACTTTGTAAAAGGAATCCTTCCTTAGGGCGACATCTTTATCACAGCATGAGCTACTGCCTTTGAAACCTACATGTTGAGCAATGGAACAGAATAATTCTCCTTGCAGGGATTGCACACAGTGGACTCTCTCCTCTAAAGATTGTTTCCAGGTCCCATTACCTTTAATGGGAACTAAATGAGTACCAAAAGAAGAGTGCAAACATTTTTAGGCATTCAACTCTAGACAGCAAAATCAATTTAATCTCCCTAACATTTTTCATTCTATTACAATCTAGGGAAAAAAGACTTGCAGCAGGAACCTGGGAGTCTTGTCTATTAGTGCTCTGGATGGTTTAGTGGCTGCTTAGCAATTATACATTAGCTTTGTCTTTCTCTTTGATTTGTATTGCAGTCTATTTTGTGAACAAAAATGTACCGGTAACTACTATTCCAGGGAGTTCTTGAGTCTGCCAAAATATGCTGTATCATACTTCTCAAATACTTCATTTTTTCCCAATCTTTTTCAGAGAACACTTAGAAAATGTCAGGGTCAGGAGGCAGCTTCCATGTACCTTGCCAGACAAAGACACACCTGAGCATGCTCAGGAGCATCCAGATCTTCAGAATGAGGTCTACAAAGCCTCTTCTGTGAACAGTCAGCTTTCCTACTGCTAATTCTTCTCTTCTTTGTCAAGGGTCAGTTTGCTTGCAAAGGAGATTGACAGGGAGGGCTGGCACTGAACTCATTATAAGCTGGGCCTGAACTTTGGAGATAGTTTGAGCTTTGCTCATAATGGGACTTGGATTTCTGAGCTCTGAGAAGATTTATTTCCAACCCCCCTACTCCAAAATTCAGTTGCAGTCTATAACAGGGATTCTCAACCAGTGGTACAACGGTAGTACCACCAGTGGTACTTCGGTCGACTGCTGGTGGTACTCGGACAGCCAGAACCCCGCTCCAACATGGCACTTTTGGCAGAGCGCTTTCATTCCCGAGAGGCTCCTGCCTTTGACCGAGCCTCTCGGGAACGCTGAGTAGGGCCCTTCCACCTGCCCAGAGTCTCCTACTTGCGTTTTCTGGCCTCCAAAAACCTGAAAACTAGGAAGTAACTGGCGATGATGTCATTGCCAGTCACTTCCAGTGGTACTCAGCAGGAGAGTGGCGCCAGAGGTGGTACTTGGCCAGGAAGGGGTTGAGAACCCCTGGTCTATAACATAGACCAGCATTTCTCAAAGTTCTCCCCCTGAGGGGGATTTGTAAGTGGTGGTGGGGGCGGGCCGACGGCGACTGGTGCTTCCGGGATCATGTCACCACTGGGGGGGGAAAGGTGGGGTTTTTTAACGTTACTGGGGTGTGTGCCAACCCTCTGGAGGGTGCGGGGAGACCTGGGGCCTCTGCAAAGGTGGTTCCCATTGTCATCAGGGCACTTGGAACAATTTCGAAAGCAGCCACAATGTACTAAAATAATACCATTGGAATTGCAAAAAATGGCACTTTTAGGAACATCTTACATATTGCATCAATACCTAGTTGATCCATACCATAGGTTTCAGGTCAAAATTTGTATCCACTATTTAGCAGCAGTCAATGACACTTTTTTTTATCTATCTGACTGTGTTCTATGAGTTTTTGAACAACAACAACAACAACAACAACAACAACAACAACAACAACAACAACTGTTTGTAAACAGTCTTTGGAAAAATGGTCTCAGAAAAATCCAACTGAGTTCAGATGAATTGTTTCCTGATGGAAATTCAACAAGAAATTGTTTTTTTAATAGTCCCTAATACACTGCTTTAGTGTGAACTTTTTTTATTTTTTTTTATAGCAGAGAAAACATACCATAAATATTTCATTAATAGTACTTAGACGGGAGTGCATTTAAAGGACCATTCTGTGGTAATGGCAAAAATATATAGTATTCTTTGAGGTGGAAATTAATTATGTCAACACGGCATGTGTGATGTGGGGAAAGGATTGATTCGATTTAAGGAGGACCTGCGATAAATTTACAGTGCTTTTTCCTTTTTTTTGTTTTAGATTTGCAGGCTTTAAATATGATTTGATGTGTTTTAATTTAACCACTAAGACTTATTTCTTAGAACATATGTGATATGTCATGGGTGCTGATCATTCATGTCCTGGCTATATATCTGAACAAGTACCAGAGTACTCATGGCGCAATCCTGAACTAAAATCGTGAACAATCCTGAACATAAAGCACTTTCGCAACGACTCGAGAGCAGGGAAGGCCGGCGCAAGGCCTGCCTGCCCTGCTCCACCGCCCGGACCGTCTCCTGCCCGCCACCAGACCCAGGTAAGGATCCAGTGGAGGGGGGCGGTTCGGGAGCAAACGGCAGGGGCCGATAGGCCCAGCCAATCGGGGAGGGGGCGGGGATCAGCCTTGGCCAAATCCTGACCTCCGCCGATCGGCTGAGCCATTACACGGCCTCCTCTGACTTCCACCAGCAAAATAGCTGGCAGAAATCCGAGGAGGCCGATCGGCCCCAGCCGCAGTTACACGAGTAGACTTTCCGTTGCGGGCTGCCTGCCCGTGGCGGAGCTCGGGAACCTCAGGCTCCAGTGGGAGGCCCGGTGGATCTTTATGTTAGGATTGGGCTGCCCATGGCAGAAGTTATATCTACTGTGGTACATGGGGTGGTGTTAGACTCTAGTCAGTACAGGTTGAGTATCCCTGCATGGGATGGGAATTTATCTGGATTTTGGATTTGTCTGGATTTTAGAATATTTGTATAAATATAATGAGGTATAATGACCCAAGTCTGAAGACAAAATTCATTTATGTCTCGTATACACCTTATACACATACAGTAGCCTGAAGGTGATTTTATACAATATTTTTAATAATTTTGTGCCCTAGTATACCTTGCGCTATGCCAGCCATGTGCTGGAAAACGTTTGTTTGTTTGTTTGTTTGTTTGTTTGTTTGTTTTACAAAAAGTCATAGCCCCAAAGATGTCTGGATTTTGGAATAGTCTGGATTTCGGATGTCCGGATAAGGGGTAACCAACCTGTAGTGAAGAAGGGCATCACATCCATGTCACTGTGGGAAACAGAATGCTGGACTAGATGGTCCTTTGGTCTACTCCTGTAGGGCTTTTCTTATATTCTTATGAAGTTGTCATTTGTTTTCGAACAAGTGAAAAATAAAACAAACAGACCCTATTACCGTATTGTCCCGAGTATAAGACGCACCTGATTATAAGACGTACCCTTAAAGTCTGGTGCTATTAAAAAAATTTAATTAAATCACTGGCATTAAATTGCAACAGCCTGATTATAAGACACACCCCTAGTTTAAAAACTTAAATTAGGAGAAAAAAGTGAGTCTTATACTCAGACCAATACGGTATTTTCATATTTTTCATCCATTATGAAACCAGTGCATACTGTACCCCTGCTGCTTTTTGTAACTCAGTCCTGAATGCATCCAAGAGTAGGCTTTTAAATCTTGCAGATAAACCATGCCACTGAAATCTCTTCCTCTCCCTATAGTGTCCCTGAAAGGGGGGGGGGGTGAAAATAAGCACAGGCAAGCCTCAGTACCCCAGCTCATAAATGTTTTGATATGTGATACACAATTTTTTTCATTAGAGGCGCAGCGGGTTAAACCGCTGAGCCATAAGCTGTCAATCAAAAGGTCGGCAGTTCGAATCCGCGACGGGTTGAGCTCTCGTTGCTTGGCCAGCTCCTGCCAACCTAGCAGTTCAAAAGCATGTCAATGCGAGTAGATAAATAGGTACCGCTTGCGGGAAGGTAAACAGCGCTCCGTGTTCCAGCTGCATGCTACGCGCTGTGGCAAGGCGAGTCATGCCGGCCACATGACCACGGAGGCGTCTTCGGACAACGCTGGCTCTTCGGCTTTGAAATGGAGATGAGCACCACACCCTAGAGTCAGACACGACTGGACTTAATTGTCAGGGGTCATCTTTACCTTTATATTCTGCAACCACCACCACCCCCCAAAAAAGGTATACATGTATTTTCTTGATCAACTCCCAGAACAAAGGGCAGGCATCCTCCTTGCAACTGCAAGATAACCCGGTTAGTAATTGCCTCCTGACATCTCCTGGCAGCCCAGTTAGTAGTGGCTCAGAGATGACTGTGCTTTCTGAGCAATGGTGATGCTTCAGGGATTTCCTCGCACCTGTCAGCTGAAGCGTGGGTTGCGTCAGGGAGTCCTGGTGTATCCTTTCTCCCTTGGGATAATGTCACTGCCCACACAATGGAAGAGAGAGGGAGAATCAACTCTGCAGAGAGTCTTCCCACTTTGAGAAGAACAGAGCAACGGATGCATCCAGGGCCTCTGAGAGGGGGTTAAGGGGGTACAATCAATTGTACCTGGGTCCAGGGCCAAAAGTGGGTCAAAGGGGGTCCCAGAGCAACAAAGGGGGACCCAGGAGCCAAATTCACATAAAGGGAAGGGGCCCAAAAGAAACTTTGTACCCCGATAAAATTCCTCTGAGTGGCCCTGGATGCATCCAGTTGGAAAGTGGAATGCTCTCATGGTCTATGGTCCTCAAGTTGCCCTCAGGATATTGTACTGTGGGGGTACACACTTGGATATAGACAGAGACCAGATGATACAGATGAAGCGGGTTAATTTCTTTAAGGGACTCATCTCACATAATTCCAGTGAGTGAATATTAGCTGTTTCTTACAAACAGATATTCCACAATATGAGAAAATCACCTTTCCAGGTTGCACAATCTTTTGGTACACAGGCAACAAAATGGGTGATGATGCCCGAGGCAAACTTAGCAGAACCAGTGTAACTCCAACCAAATTCCTACAGTCTGGATTCTTCAGTTTCTATCAAGCTGCTGGTTTTTACTGACCTGACATCAGCTGCACGTTACGTCAGTCTAAACTGAGGTCAGCAACCGGGACACTTTGTATCATAACATATAAAATGACAGGCTGATCTTACACAGAGATATGTGTCCATCTATGACACATCCACATTTACGTTTCAAGACTGTTCTTGCAGCACACAATGTGCCCCCAGCACACAGTCTGGGAAGCATGGAGTATAATCTGTACACATAATTAATAGATTATTAATTGTTTTGCACACATACCACTGTCTAAAAGATACCCATAATTACTGGCCATAGTTTTAAGGTGCGTGCATGCTGCATGTAAATGTGGCATAACCTTCCACATTGGCCATTTTCATATCTGGAGTGTCTTCTGTGTAGAGGAATTGTGTAATGTTGTCTCTCGCACAACACCAGAACCAGGGGACATGCACTAAAATTGAGTGGAGGGAGAGTTAGAACAGACAAAAGAAAATATTTCTTCACCCAGCGTGTAATTCATCTGTGGAACTCCTTGCCACAAGATGTGGTGATGGCACCTGGCCTAGATGCCTTTAAAAGGGGTTTGGATAGATTCATGGAGGAAAAGACCATCACAGGTTACAAGCCATAAGCAACCTCCTGGTTTTAGAAGTGGGTTTTCTCTGTGCCAGGTGCAAGGGAGTGTCAACGGGAAACAGGTTATCTTGTTATCTTGTGTGCTCCCTGAGGCATCTGGTGGGGCCACTGTGTGATACAGAAAGTTGGACTAGATGGGCTTTTGGCCTGATCCAGCAGGGCTCTTCTTATGTTCTTATGTTCTTATGAAGCCTCACCACGGGAAACAAGTACAGATGATTAATCGCTCATCTGAGGAAGCTATCAAGTGTCCTAAAGCAATATTTCAACAGCATTGTGTTTAATTTATCAAACTATTTTTCCATTCAGTTCACTGTCATGTGGTAAATAGCTTGTATACTTTACTTTGTAGATGATCCCTTTTAAAAGTGGGATTTGTCTTCTGCCTTAAGAAAAAAAAAGAAGAGAAGGAAGATGCAGAAATAATTATTGCACTCATGCGGGTCATAATGTCAGAATTGCTAACTGAACAGTGCATGCTAGTCTCACAGTAATCTCCTCTGAGATGTACTGACTGCTGGCAGAGGGGCCCGGCCACCATGGGTCAAGTATTTGAGAAATTAGATACAAAACTGTGCATTAGATGCCCTGTGTGTGGCTTTCTTATGGTACAGCAAAATGTCACCGTGGGCCTGCAACAGTTTGCGGATGACACTAAACTTTTCCGGGTGGTGAAGACCAGCAGGGATTGTGAAGAGCTCCAGAAGGATCTCTCCAAACTGGGAGAATGGGCAGCAAAATGGCAGATGCGCTTCAATGTAAGTAAGTGCAAAGTGATGCACATTGGGGCAAGAAACCAAAATTTCACATATACGCTAATGGGTTCTGAGTTGTCTGTGACGGATCAAGAGAGAGATCTTGGGGTGCTGGTGGACAGGTCGATGAAAGTGTCGACCCAGTGTGCGGCGGCTGTGAAGAAGGCCAATTCCATGCTCGGGATCATTAAAAAAGGGATTGAGAATAAAACGGCCAATATTATTATGCAAATCGATGTACAAATCGATGGTAAGGCCACATCTGGAGTATTGTGTCCAGTTCTGGTCACCACACCTCAAAAAGGATATAGTTGAATTGGAAAAGGTGCAGAAAAGAGCGACCAGAATGATTCGTGGGCTGGAACACCTCCCTTATGAGGAAAGGCTACAGCGTCTGGGGCTTTTCAGCCTAGAAAAAAGGCGCCTGAGGGGGGACATGATTGAGACTTATAAAATTTTGCATGGGATGGAGAGAGTGGATAGAGGGAAATTCTTCTCCCTCTCGCACAACACCAGAACCAGGGGACATGCACTAAAATTGAGTGGAGAGAGAGTTAGAACAGAGAAAAGAAAATATTTATTTCCCCAGTGTGTAATTCATCTGTGGAACTCCTTGCCACAAGATGTGGTGATGGCACCTGG
Organism: Plestiodon gilberti rubricaudatus; assembly: GCA_026170595.1. Classification (NCBI taxonomy): domain Eukaryota; kingdom Metazoa; phylum Chordata; class Lepidosauria; order Squamata; family Scincidae; genus Plestiodon; species Plestiodon gilberti. Next base: position 27,014,662 of record JANXHW010000001.1, read on the forward strand.
CCTAGATGCCTTTAAAAGGGGTTTGGATAGATTCATGGAGGAAAAGACCATCACGGGTTACAAGCCATAAGCAGCCTTCTTGCTTTAGAAGTAGTTTTTTTTTTCTGTGCCAGGTGCAAGGGAGTGACAACAGGAAACAGGTTATCTTGTTAGCTGTGTGCTCTCGGAGGCATCTGGTGGGGCCACTGTGAGATACAGGAAGCTGGACTAGATGGGCCTTTGGCCTGATACAGCTGTCGTTGCTTTATATAGTCACCTTAAGATAATAGCTGTGGCAATTGTGCCATTACTCTGGCCTTTTAAAAAAAATTGTAACTTCATTGTACCTGTAGATTGTAGACAAAAAAAAAAAAGTGTGATCCCTAAAGTCCCATGTTTTAAAAACTCATTATTCCTCAGTCACCCATGGTGCTGGGGGTGCCTGAATCACGCTTAATGAACCCCTGCCTCAAAAATATAGCTTGCGGATTCCTATCCCAGTAATGGAAAATGTTAAAATGCACATTAATAACTCATAAAAGGGTTGTCAAATCCCCTGTATTTCAAGAGACATTTGTAAATGTATTTCAGAACAAGATGTCTACCTAGAACTTCACAGAACACAATAATACAGTTTCATAGCGACCCTTAGTGGTTGAACTTTTCATCTGAAAACTCTGTCCATAGGGATCTAAGACCTTTAGCTTGCGGACTGTATCATTTTAAATCTGTACAGTACTGTAAAAAAAAAAAAAGCAACCCACCATTCACTTCTGTACTTATTTGTTCACTCCTGAGTTTCAAGTTCCATGAAATTTTCAACTTGACACTTTAGTTAGATTGAGGGAGATAGATTGGTTAGATCAGGGGTGGCCAACCTTTCCACAGGAATGCTCCTGGCCCTTTAATGGTTGTAGGGGTGAGGCGTGAGGGCATTTCAGCAGGTGCAGCTGCTTTAGCAGCACCATCAGCAATTGCAGCTGCCAAGATTCTGTCTTCTATACAGCTCTTAAGAACACAGAGGCCCTGATGGTGAAAGGTTGGCCACCCCTTGATTAGACAGATAATGCCTTAGTAAGCTTGCGGGTATTTCTCTCTGTACAAGCTTCCTATCACGATCCATAGTGATCGCATAATCCACTCAAATGAAAGAGTCACAGGCCTAAGCAAAAACAGTCTGCATTTTTCATTTCTACATAGGCTTACCAGATCTCGAACCGGGACAGAGTGCTAGACCTTTAGGAGAAGGAATGTGGGCAGGTGTAGCTTGTTAAACCTTAGAGCACAATCCTAGGCATGTCTACTCAGAAGCAAGCCCCACTGAACACAATAGGGCTTGCTTCTGAGTAGACATGCCTAGGATTGTACTCTAAGGTTTAACAAGCTACACCTGCCCACATTTCTTCTCCTAAAGTGTAGCACTCTGTCCCGGTTGGAGATCTGGTAAGCCTATTTCTACATATCGGTCCATTGCAGCTGCTTTTGTTGAAAATGTGATTACGGATATCCACGATTACGGATTCCTTAGGTCATGGTCAATTTAGTAGGTGAAACTTAAATATGAACTATGTAACTTTAGCTTCTTGTGCATATGCAAATACTGCTAGACCTTCTTGAAGTCTGTCCAGTATTCATCCGGATACTAAGTATTTCTGCACACATAATCTCCTACTGAACTCAATGGGACTATATATGATTACAATCAGGCAGCCCAATCCTAACTAGGACTAGGCTGCTCTTTACGACAGTGACCATTTTGGGTTCACCACCGCAAATGACGGGGGTGTTGGAGGTCACCAGCACCCAGCTGCCCGCAGCAAAGGTAAACTGGCAGGAGGGGCAGGGAGGGGCAGGGGGTGAGCAGAACGGGGTTGGGATGGGGTGGAATGGGAGAGCTTCTGGGTGGGGAGGGGGCAGAGGGAAGCAGAAAGGGAGAGGGAGGAGTGAATCTTGGTGGCATCGGCGTGCGCCAGAACCTAATTCCGTTCCCTTCCCTCTCCCTTACTCTTCTTGGACTTGAGCCAGCAAAACAACTTGCACAGATTCAAAGAGTCCCATTGAAGCAGTAGGGGCTTACTCAAGGAGGCCTCCGGATTGCCCCCCCCCAGGACACAGGACATGCTCCATTGGGGGGGGGGTGATTGGGCTGTAAATCTGACTTCTCTGGATGATTCATCTTGTTTTTGTATTTATCTTTTTAAAACAACGACCTGCTACAGCCTCCCAGTCAGGTATGCCTGTTTGTGGTGATGCAAGGGGCTAAATACCATGGGGGGGGGGGGTACTCTTTCCCTGTCTCCCGCTGTGGCTGGGTGGGCACTGAGCAGCTCTGTGGAGTAGACACTCTGGGTTCTAGACCTGCTTTCCTCTCTTTTTTCTTGTCCGTGCCATGGGTGTTTCTGGCCAGTCACGCAAAAGGTGAGTGCCTTGCTAGTGAGGGCAAGTCCCTTGGCTGGGCTCCAACCTGTCTCATCTGGCTCGCAGTCTGTGCCTGAGTGCAATTTGTACAATGACCCACCAGCACCCTGCTTTGCCTTAGTACTGTTGAGGCTCCCCTTGCGACTAATTCCAGTCCCTCCCCTGGAAAAAGAGTTCCTTCCAGTTGGCAGATGCCCCCAGAGGGACTCAAACCCTTGCCATGGAGGGGCTTGAGTGTTTGTTGCAAATGGCTGTCCTCTTCCAGGGGAGCTATCTTTCTACCTGTGCTCTGCTCTGATCAAAAGGTATTCTTTGGTTGTATGTGTTTATGTGGGTGGGATGAGGGGACTTGAACCTGGGTACAGTTGTTTGCTAGCAGTTCTTTGCTTTTGCCCTTTTGCTGCTGATGCCACTATGACTCCTGTGGGGCAGCAGCGGTCGCATCCTTGTGTTGTGTGTATGTTTGTGTGTGGTGTCTTTGGGGCACCTCCCCATGGTTGAGATGGTGCCTGTGACTGTGTTACTCATTCCTAGTTGCTGGCAGAGGGGTGTCCGTCCGTCCCCCAGCATTGGCTGCTCATTGGACCTGCATCTGCTCCTCACCCCCTGCTTAGTTCTCCCTGACGATGATGATCTGACTGCCAGTGTTGGAGCTGATTGGATACAGTGATACGTTCCAAGGCTATCACACAGATGACATGCCAACTTCACAGCTATGACACACTGATGTTGTAGCAAAGCAATTACCGTATTGTCCTGAGTATATAACACACTTTTTTACCCTAATTTAACTTTTTTAACTAGGGGTGCGTTGTATACTCGTACTGTTGCAAAAATAGAGACATTGCTGGAAGAAGTGGAGGCTAAGAGGAGACGTGTTGTCTTCAAAGCAGCTAATTGAAGTGATTATCGGGTGATTATCGCTGCAGCTCCGTTTGCAACTCTGAGATGCAGAGGGCTCCTCCTCTGCCCTTTTCTTTGTAAAAACAAGAGCGCGCACACACACACACCTCCCGTGTACAAGCTGTAACCCTTTCCAGGCTGCAATAAGTTGTTAATTTTCGTTCTCTGCTCTGCTGGGTTTTGTATCCTCTTGTAAAGCAAGATCACATACACTTTCATCCCACCTCCCCAGGCAATGAATGGTTTAGGCTGCAATCCTGTGCACACTTTCCTGAGAGTAAGCTCCATTGAGAACAATGGGACTTGCTTCTGAGTAGACATGCACAGGATTGCACTGTTTGTTTAAATCACTGGCATATATTTAATGCCAGTGATTTAATTAAAGTTTTTTAATAGCACTAAACTTTAAGGGTGCGACTTATAATCAGGTGCGTTTTATACTCGGGACAATACGGTATGCGCTGCTGTCAGGACACCACCTGGAGGATAATAGGCTGTGTCAATGTTTCCATGGACAATGGGGGTGTTACTGGGAAGGGCTGTGCCGGTATTGCTTTGTCAGGACAGGCTTGGCACTTGGTCTTTGTTGCATCAGCGTGCCATTTGGTGTGGCATTGCCAAGATGGGCTTAGGATATGAAGGATATATGCCGGCTTCTGTGTGACATTAGCACAGCATCCAAATAGGATTGGGCAGTTAATAATGTCACTTTTTTCACTGAATGTGTTTCTTAAAGTGCTCCATTACCCTAATGTGACTCACAGTTTTTCCCCATTAAACTTCTATTTCATCTGTAAACAACATTTTTCAATTTTCAATGGAGCCTTAGCTTAGCAGCTTAGGGGATTACTTATATATGATATAAAAATGTCAAAATGTAATATGAATTGAAAATGAGCACGCGCGTGCGCGCGCACGCACACAAGTATAATAACTGCTTTATTTTGTTTCAAGCTAACCACCCTGCCACAGGGAAACGTCTTGCTGTGGAAATGTATCAATTTCACTTCCTATCTCATCTGGGAAATGAAACTGATCAACTTAAAAGCATGGAACTCTTTAGAGGAGACATGTGTTGAAGACCTGGGGAGTGTCCAGCAGTTAAAAACAATTTCTAAAAGGGTGAAAAAAGAAAATGGCAATGAAATTGCAGGGGCTACAGTGAGAGGAGTTAGTTTTGACAGTACTACTAAAATATTACTATTTTTTTTTAAAAAAGTGGTTAACAGGGAAATCCTATCACCCAACTATGCCAGCGCAGTGGTGCTGCGCTGGTCTAGAGTGTTGCAAAAGTGTTGTAAGGCATGTTTGCAGCACCCGGTGAGTAGGTGGTGCCGAGGTCTGCGCCACCTGCCCACTGAGCGGCAGAAGACCATGCGCTGTAAAGCGGGTAAGTGCTGCTTCAAGCGGCACAGGGCCTGGGGGAAGGTGGGGAGGGGGCGTAACAGGGCAGGATGGGTGGATCGGGCCTAGTAGGGGGGAGGGACCGGCGTCCGTGTCAGATGCTGTATCCTATCCTCCCAGGCCTTGAGCCCCGACACAGGGCTGCTTGATTCTCCACCAGCTACAGAGCTGGCAGAGAACCAAGTAGTACTGGGGCTGAAACTCAAATATTTTGGCCACCTAATGCGAAGAGAGGGCTCTCTGGAGAAGACTCTGATGCTGGGAAAGATTGAAGGCAAAAGGAGAAGGGGAAGGCAAAGGATGAGATGGTTAGACAGCATCACCGATGCAACGAACATGAAAATGAGCAAACTCAGGAAGATAGTGGAGGACAGGAAGGCCTGGCGGGATATGGTTCATGGGATCACGAAGGGTCGGACACGACTTAACGACTGAACAACAACAAGCGGGCATTGACCTCTCCTAACTGGGCAAAAAGGCACCTTTTAGATCAGGGGCTGGCAACCTATGGACTGTGGGCTGGATCCGGCCCATCAGAGCTCGGCTTGGGAGGTGAAGCCTCGCACCCAGTCAATGCCACGCGTCCAGTCGATGCCACGTGTCGATGGGGAATGGTGGAGCCGCCTGCCCAGGTTGTGCCTCCGAAGCCGCTCTGCGCAGCTGCTTCCGGGAGCTCGGCGACCCGGACGTTCAGCAGTGATGTGAGGACGTCATCATTGAATGTCTGGCCCCTTTTGACAAAAAGGTTGCCAAACCTTGTTTTAGTGATCTCTCTTTTATAATTGGCAGAGGGGAAAGCCACTGTCCCTGTGCATTCTTCCTGATGGTGGTTTACTGATGTCTCTCTTGTGGGCTCCTTTGAGACAGGGAACCACCTTCTCGTCCCTTTGCTGTGTAAACTGCTTTAAGAACGTTTGGGTTGAAACGTAGTATATAACTAGATAATGATATCGAACACAGGATAATTCCTTCCTGGATTTTAATATGGCAATCAATTAGAGACTGATTATTACAGTAAATCCCGTGAAGCAAGAGAAAAAGCGCTTCACAGCCCATTCGTTTTTCAGCAACCCATGTTGCAAGCAAAGAAATTACGCTTGGGCTCTCTTCCTTTGCATACGGGAAGAAACGTAAAACTAAGATCAAAGAAACTAAGAAGTAAGGCTCCAGTGCCCGCCTGGCTCCAGGATAATCTTTCCAGGACGTCTGTACTTCTCACGGAACAGTTCGTTTGGAAAAGAATTTCTCCAGGCTGGTTAAAGTCGGAACAACCTTGGATTGCTTGTCTGATCTCAGGATAAATTTACCAAGACGTCTGCACCCTCAACGGGGACAGTTTCGTTTGATAAAGAACTCTTTCAGGGAAGTTAAAGCTGTAACATCTCTTTATTTCTTGATTTCATAAAACTGTAACATGGCTGGAAAACCCATAAATTTTACTTCTCTGTACATTGTAAAAAGCCATGAAAATCTACATGCAACGTAGCATGCAACGTAGCATTTGTTTAACATGTTCAGGTCTTCAAAGCTTTTGATATGCGTTGCTAGCTCAGTGGCAGAGTGCATTTGCATGCAGAAGATCCAAGTTCAATCCCTATTTTATTTATTTATTTTTATTTTCTGTATTTATATCCCGCCAATCTGATCACCAGATTTATTCAAGGCGGCTTACATAGGCAGGCTATCTTTAGACCTGATAAGGGTCTTTACAATATTGTTCTATTCCTATATAGAACCTTCCATGCTCGAGATGTTTTCCCTTCCGAGTGCAGCCCTCCTTCTGGCTTGTGCTTTTGCACTTCCAAGCTTCACAGTTCACCGCAGTTTACCCTCGGACGGTTGTCTTAGATGTTCTCTCTCTAGCTGACTCCTCCGCATTCCACCCTCTCACACTACCTTCTCGGTGTCTTCATCAGCACTGAGGTTCATCAGCAGCTTCCGTCTCCCATCCAAGCGGGAACCAAGGTCAACCCTGCTTAGCTTCTTCACACAGGGCACCGGCTCAAACCTCTAGGCCACACCTCCTAGCATCCTCAAGTACAGCAAAATAAGATTCCTGTCTGAAACCCTGGCCTGGGGAACTGCTGCAAGTCAGACTGACCTCTAGTCAGTCCCTTCCCCAGATAGGATTCAGCATAGGCCACGTGGCCCACTAGAATCTACGCTGGGGTGGGTGGGTTGGACTGTAAATTACATAACTTCCCCTTCCATCTCTGTAATACTTAAATTTCACAATTAAATCCTCTGCAAAAAAAAAAAAAATCATCCTGAAGTGAACTGAAGAACCTTCTCTGCAATCTTTGCCGGGGCATATGTTTTCAAGGTCCTGAAACACGCACGGTATAGGCCCCGTTCTGCGCTGCACATTTTAATTTATGATATTCTCAGTACACAAAATGTTTAGGGATGACAAATGAGTATGTTCCAAATTCAATGCCACTGGCACTGAACATGAATATGTCACGGTGTGCTACAATTTTTATTTGTAGTCAAGAGTAATTGTATTTTTCCCCCCTCAGATCTGTGATGAACATCCTTAATCAAGGTACAGCAGGGCAGGCACCAGTGAAGGAGAAAACAGTGGGGAATGAATTTCATCGCAGACAGATCAATCTACACATCCCACCTCTAATCTCTCAATCATTGCCTTAACAAAGAACTGGTATAAAACATTGCACTGAAATTAAAATTCATAACAATGTGAGTCTGGAAAAACAAGGCAATTGATTGCATAAAGGCCCAGGGTTCCTAAGCCACTGCCAGGGTCCAGGCACATTAATACGTGTCCTCTATGGCTGGGTTTTTCAATGTTATTTTTGCAAGTACCACGTTCCCTAATACAACCTTGTAGGCATGGCCAGCCCAACCACGAAGCCACGTGATGCGGCTTGCATGAGGGAGGCTGGTGGAAGGAGCAGCGGATTCGGGGTGCCCTTCACCCCAAGTCTGCCTCCACCTCCCTCTAGCCCACCACAAAAAGCTACATTGATCCACAAGCCCCTTTGCTGACCCGCCCTTCCCTACTCCACATCAATAATTATTAACTAAATAAATACATACCAACATAAAGACTGTTTGGGCTTTTTGCATTATGTTTAAAAAGATTGTTGTGCAATTTGAAGTACTGATTTTAAGACCCCCCCCCAAAAAAACACCCAACAAATGTATAATGTAGCCTTGCAGATTTTTAAAGACCCCCCCCCAAAGCCCCAACAATCTCTCAAAATATAATGCTGCCACAACAATTTTTTAATTACAGTATTGATGTGGAGTAAGGAAGGGGAAGACAGCAGCAGGCAGGACAGGGCAGCAAAGGGGCTTGTGAAACCTTTCTTTTTTAAAAAAAAACCCATTACCTTTGTTGTGTTTCAAGCCTTTGTCTTGCTTTAACAAAAGCTCTTCTTTTGTGCTGTAACTAGCACAGAAACAGACAAGCCGACTAAATGGTAGAGAGGCTCAGCGGAATCAACAGGAAGCAGTTTCAGTTCCTGCTTTTGGCCGAGCCTCTCTACCATTCAGTTAGCTTGTTGGCTTCTGTGCTACTTAAAACACAGAGGCAGACTTTTTGTTAAAGCAAGACACAGGCTAGAAACAAAACAAAGGTAATGGTGAGGGGGCCACATTGGGGGGGGGTGCCACAGGGTGCTTCTTAACTTCTGATTGGAGAAGCAGATGACCAGCCTGCCATGTACCACCGACGGTCACGCAAAGTACCACCCCTGAAAACCCCTGATCAAAGGGGGTCGCAAACGTGCCATAAAGCACATTCATGGCACCTGGAGAGATAAGCAGTGCCGGCGCCAAGGCCAACACTGCTTTCCCCAGCCCAGATCCAGAGCTGAGACCACTGGGGAAGATGAGTTCCCTGCTGGGTGGTGGAAGGGCATGGGAAGGGCGGAGCGGGGTGTTTCTGGGTGGGTGAGATTGGTCGGCCGGGCCCGGGCTGGGGGAGGGAGTGGCGGCGGCACATTCCAACAAATCCTATCCCCCTTCCTGGGCCTGGCTGGTGTTACATCGCCAGCTCAATTGTGCACCAGCAAAATCCTCGACTGGCGTTACATGGCTGGCTTGAATGTGCACCAGCAAAATATTTGGCTCTACTCAATGCACCAGAGGAGGCCTCCGGCTGCGCCTGGGCAGGCCCAATCCTGCTTAGGATGTGGCGGGCGCCTTATTTGCACCGATGCATTCAGCTAGACAAGATTGGGCTGTAAGTCATTATACTACTACTACTACTACTACTACTACTACTACTACTACTACTACTACTACTACTACAGTATTCACAGTGTGAAACAAGCCTTTACAAATCTATCTATCTATCTATCTATCTATCGGTGCAGGTGGTACATCACAAAATTTGACTGTGACAGGTGGTACACCTAGCGACAAAGGTTGGGAAGCCCTGCTCTAGATATTAGAGGTGTTTTAATTTATGCTTATACTTGTGTGTTTTTTTTAATGATTGCATCCCCCAAGAATATGAAATTACCTCAAATATCATACAGGTAAGCAGGCTAATTATATAACAAGTATGTCATCCTGCTCGTAGCCCTAGTCACATTTTGAATTAGGGGTTAATGTGGTCCGTTGTGCAGTGCAGATGGAGAAAGTATAATGGTACATTGCAGGAAGCTTTGAAATGCATTTTTTATGAGAAAGATTAACTGAAATTATTCATTACAATCCAATACACCCATCTAGTGGGCAAACATTAAAATAGCAGCTATCTGTACAATGTACTATGACTATACTTGTTTCTTTACCCTTTATTTATTTATTTATTTTATTTTTCACATTTTTATACCACCCTTCCTCCAAGGAGCTCAGAGTGGTGTACATATTTCCTCCCTTCCTTTTTGTCCTCACAACAACCCTGTGAGGTAGGTGGGGCTGAGAGATAGTGACTGGCCCAAGGTCACCCAGGAAGCTTCGTGGCTGAGCGGGGATTTGAACCTGGATCTTCCAGGTCTAAGTCCGACTCCCAAACCACTACACCATCCTGGCTCCTTTTATATCTCATATCTGCTTCATGTTGGAAATCTGACCATTGAATTAAGAACTCTTCATTAATAATTCTAATAATTAATAACTCTGCTATAGAGTGCAGAAACACAACACAAACACACATTTCTGATAATTTTTCTCTCACAGAACCTGCAGCAATAGAACCGCTGAACCTCTCCCCCCAATTTAAAAAGCAGTTGGAGATTGGGCGTGAGCCAAAATATTGCTGATTTATGCACCCTATTCTCCCACCCCAATTTTCAATACTGCAGACTATTGCATTGTGTTCCTGAATTTGTACAATGCGAAGGGCAACATTGAAAGTGCATCACTAATGAGAATGCACCTGATGGGAAGAATCCGGGAAGAACCAGGATTAAACAGTGAAATAAACAGTGGAATGACTTGCTCATAAATATCCATAACTGCTAAAAATAAATGGTAAATGCTGAACTACATGTTTCACTAAGTAAATATAGTTTAGTAACTCCAGTGGCCAGTAAAATTCCAGTAAACACGTGGTTCAGCATCAGCACCAGATATACCAACTCGAACAATAAAGAGAAAAATAGTGTTGATTTTATTCTTCAAATATAAGCCCCTAGTCCTCTATGAGTCACACTTTCATGCCTTTTATGGAATTTCACCCTTAGCAAACAACTCCTACAGTGTTAAGAAGTGAAAAAAGGCAGAAAGCCCAGCATCAGAGTAGAAGCCATGAGTAGTAGCCCATACTTTATATTTCTGCCTGTTTTGAAAGTCACCCTTTGGAATTCTAGGGTAACATTCTTATGGCATAATCCTGTGCAACTTTACCCCAGCAGAACTAGAATTCTGCCAGGATAAGGTGCTGGATGCCATAAGGCACGTTTGCGACACCGTGTGAGTAAGCGGCGCTGGCACTGAGGCTGGCATTGCTCACTCCACCCGTGGCCGCAGGCTGTGCCGCTGGACGCAGGTAAGTCCTTCGCTGGGCAGTGGGAGGGCGTAAGGAGGGAGGGCTGGGGTGGCAGGGGAGGGGGTGATTGGGCTGTCAGGCCCAGGAGAGGGGCGGGGATATCGGTGGTGCGCTCCACCGATATCCCGGGCCTGACCGGCCTTACATGGCCTCCTCAGATTTGCGCTGGCCATTTTGCTGGCGCACGTCCAAGGAGACCCATGGGACCGATGGAGCTCTCCCCAGGGGAAAGAGATGAACGTCTCTTTTCCCCTAGGCAACCTCCAGCTCTGCCGGCACTGGCCTGATCCTGCTTAGGATCCAGCGCAGCGTGCTTAGCGTATACTCAGACAATGCGACATGGAAAGAGTTACGACAAGCCAGAGAAAAACTTTTATTTATATCCGACAATGGAACTGGGGGTAACATTACATAGTATTCCTATGCAGTCTCTCATCTAGACACAGGCCAAACCTACACCACCTTGGCTTCATCTAACATAATACTTTCATGCCCTGCACTCATGTGGTATCATTGCAGAAGGGAATCCGTACGTTAATATAGGATTTTTTTTTTCTTCATCTTATGAACAGCAATGCAGTAGAGCAAGTCATTGCAGGAGACTGTGGAATTCCTATTATTCAAGGTTTACAACATTAAGTTCAATCAATACCTGCACATAAAGTAATGGCAAAAGACTTGATGGCATTTTAAAGTTCAATCCAACCCTGTCATTTAATGATCCTGTAAAACCATGGCCATAAACGATGCTGGGTCCTGGTAGCAAAACTGACCGACATTTAAGTGGTCCCTGGGGTTTTATTTGGCTCAGATTTTAAAATTCCTGCTCTGAACTTAATGAGCCTTTAAGGAGTTGTAAGAGGTGATTCTGAAAGTAGTTAGAAAATTCCTAATTCTTACAGCCACCAACGTTATGCCATCCTCTCCCAAGCATGTAGCCTAGTTATCTATATTGATATGTGCTTCTTCAAGTGGTCTAAAGTTCAAGGGGCAGCACTACTGAGTTGGGTTTCTTTGAATGAAAGCGCACCCGAGGATTATGGTGTATTTATAGTATTTGCTTTCCTTACTAATGTACATACAAGCAGAGCAGAGTGAAGGCAAATACACTTCTCTAAGCACACAGAACAGGCTGCGAGCGCAATCCTGCCTAACAATAGGCCAGCGGAGCAAACGTTCCGCCAGCCTAAGGAGTTGCAAACGTGCTGGAAAGCACATTTGCAGCTGCTCTAAAGTAAGCGGCGCCAGCACAGAGGCCGGCACCGCTTACTGCACTGCAGGACTGACTCCATGTCGGCCGCCGCAGGTACGTTCCGCACCGGTCGGCATGGGGGGAGGGCAGAAAGGGGCGGCGAGGGAGGGGACCATTGGCCGGCCTGGGCTGGGAGGGGGTGTGGATATCAGAGCTGATAGGCTGACCATTGCAACTTACGCTGGACTGGGCTGCCCATTAGATCTGCAGGAGCTGTGCCATCCCTTCAAGGCTGCACCACCAGGTTCTGCTAACTCCATACGGGCACCGCAGTCAACACTAACTAAAGAATGGCGGTGTGAGCGCTCCGCCGTTCTAATCCATCACAAATATGCCATAAAGCATGTTTGCGATGACTCTAGAGTAAGGGCCGCCGGCGCGGAGGCCGGCAGCCGTTACTCCGCCGTCGGATCGTCCCTGTGGCTGCCGGAGAAGGTAAGGGAAGCACTGGTGGGGGCAGTCCGGGTTGCGAGGGAGGCCGGGTATTAGCTGAGCCGGCCCAGGGGGGGAATGGCAGCCGCCTCCTCAGACTTATGCCAGCTAAATAGCTGGTAGAAATCTAAGGAGGCCCATTGCCTCCCCGCATTACACCGGGGGAAGGGGATGAACTTTCCCTTCCCCCGAGTAGACCTCTGGGCCGATCACAATCGGCCCAGAACACGGATAGGATCCGATGGGTAGCTCAGGGTAGCTCACTGGATCTTTAGTGTGGATTGCACTCTGAATCTCTCTTGCACCACACATACCCATCCAACGCTCCTAACGGCTTTTTCCCTGCTGTCTCTGTCTTCTCCCCTCAAGTGCTCAGGGGTCACCTTTCCCAGCGCTGATGAATATGTCATTGAAAAACACAGAACCTGTGACCATTTATTTAAACATGTATTTGCCACCTTTCTATCCCATTATAATCAAGGCGGCTTACACAATAAAAACCGTCAACCAGTTTTAAAACAAATCACCTCACACAATATGCAATTACAAAAAGAGTGGTAACCAAAGCAAGATGAAACTACTAAAATTATGATTAGCAAAAGGCCCAATGAAACAGAAAGGCCTTAAGTTAATTTTCTAAAGGTGGTAGCAATGGAGTGCACTGGACCGCCCAAGAGAGGGAATTCCACAGCCTGAGTGCTGCTATTGAAAGCTACTGCCATGTCAATATTGTCACACAACTGTCCTGTGTCCCCACTAATCCAGCTTCTGTGCATGGTGGGATGTGGAGAAGAACATCAGATAATGAGCACAGTATGCCAGCAAACTTGTTTGGTAGAAGATGAGCCTTCAGGTATCTTGGTCTGACTGAGGCAGCTGGCCCTCCGAGCCGGCCCCGCGTCCTCGGCGACTGAGGGGGGAATATCCCCCCTTCCTCCCTCCCTACTCCTCCGGTTCGTCCCTGGCACTACTGCACCAGTAGCAGCAGCATCCCCCAGATGTGGCAGCGGCGATGCTGCTGTAGACGACAAGGGCGCCTTGCAGGGCAAACGCGGCAGTCACTGGCATCCTCCTGGCTCTGGCACGTGCTCCCGGGCCCGGGGCTGCCTCCTCGTGCCACCGCCACCGCTCACGTTGCCTTCCAGACAGCAGCAGGGCTGGGCTCGCGCTGCTTCGGCTCCTGCAGGGCTCGCGCTGGAGTGCATGTGAGGCTGATCTACACGACAGCGTCGCGGAGCGTTTTTTAATCCGGCGGAGCCGCCGGACCTCCGCCCCACTGCCGCGTACTCCAAGTCGAGTGTTCTATTTTTTAGGGGGCGTGACGGCAGAGCTTGGAGGTGGCTCGCGGAGCTGCTGCAGCCTACCAATCACAGGAGAGGGGGGGAGGGTGGCTGAATGCCAATGTGAACGACAACCAATCACCTTGAAGGTTACATCCACACAGCAACTGCGCTTTCTTAGGAAGGCGGGACAACATGAGGGGCAACAGTCTTGAAGACACTCCCCCGCTTCCAGCGCGGAGGCGCCAGGCAGAGGCGACGGCGGAGCCTCTGCCTGTCCTGTAGATCAGCCTTGAGAGCGGCGCCGGTGGCAGCAGGAGGCATGGCGAAGAGTTTGCGCGGAAAAAGACGGGAGGGAGGAGAAGGGGGGAGAAGAGGACTTCCCGAGCTTTAAGGAGGCCCCGACCAGATCGAAGCCGCCCGCGGAAGGAGGCGGAGGAGGCGCCTTGACCTCGCATAGAGGCCTCGGGGCGAGCCAGGATAGAGGGCGGCGGCAGCGGCGGCTGCTGCTGGCCAGGCACGGGCGGCTGCATGCGCAGGCCGGAGGGGGATGCAGTAAGCAACCATCTCGCCCGGCCCGCCATGTTGCTGGAACAAACGCGCCAAGGTAAATTTAAAAAAAGGGGTGGAGCGTGCGCATCACGTGACATGCGTGATGACGTCATGGCTCTTCCAGGGGCGCCTGCTCTTCCAGGGGCGCCTGGCAAACAACTCGTGCTCCAGGAGCCAAAATGACTCGTTAGGCCTCTGGCCCTGCCTTAAGGCTGATTCACACTAGCCCTTCCGTGCACGTTTGCTCTACTCTAGCGTCTGTACGTGCGTCTAGCAGTTCTCTGAACGTTTGCCCGCCTTCTTGAAGAAAGCGCAGCTGTGATTGGGTGAAGAGAAATGCGCTTCTCTGATTGGTGAGCTGCCTAGCACCGGGAGCATAAACGCTAGCTTAAACGCGAGCGCAGCAAAAAGATAAACCGAAACCATCTCTCCTGGCTGCGTCGTAAGCTCATGCTGCGTATGACGCAAGCATGAAAAACGCACGAAAAGACCAAACGTTAAGCCAAAACGCGCATGGAAAGGGCTAGTGTGAATCAGCCTTTAAGGTCTAAAATGAACAAGCATGTAAATTTGGGGAAATACTTTTCCTTCGAGTTAAAAACTGCAGCAAGCTCAGAATCTGAAGTTAGGCCTGGCCTATACCTGCAGCTGAATAATAATACAGGTATGTGCCACATAATGACATTCCTGTCAATGACAGAATGCATATATGACAGTGGTCCCATAACATTATTGTTGTTGTTGTTCAGTCGTTAAGTCGTGTCCGACCCTTCGTGATCCCATGAACCATATCCCGCCAGGCCTTCCTGTCCTCCACTATCTTCCTGAGTTCGCTCATTTTCATGTTTGTTGCATCGGTGATGCTGTCTAACCATCTCATCCTTGGCCTTCCCCTTCTCCTTTTGCCTTCAATCTTTCCCAGCATCAGAGTCTTTTCCAGAGAGTCCTCTCTTCGCATTAGGTGGCCAAAATATTTGAGTTTCAGCCTTAGTACCTGTCCTTCCAGGGAACAGTCAGGCTTGATTTCATTTAGAATTGACTGATTTGATCTCCTAGCAGTCCAAGGGACTCTCAGGAGTCTTCTCTAGCACCACAGTTCAAAAGCATCTATTCTTCGGCGCTCAGCCTTCCTTATGGTCCAACTCTCGCAACCATACATTGCTACTGGGAACACCATCGCCCTGACTATACGAACTTTTGTTGGCATGGTGATATCTCTGCTTTTTATTATGCTGTCTAAGTTTGCCATAGCTTTCCTTCCAAGGAGTAAGCGTCTTTTAATTTCATGGCTGCTGTCTCCGTCTGCAGTGATCTTGGAGCCCAGAAAAGTAAAATCTGTTACTGCTTCCATTTCTGCCCCTTCTATTTGCCAGGAATTGATGGGACCCGATGCCATGATCTTAGTTTTATTAATGTTGAGTTTCAAGCCAACTTTTGCACTCTCCTCTTTCACTCTCATCAAGAGGCTCTTTAGTTCTTCTTCACTTTCTGCCATTAGGGTGGTATCGTCTGCATATCTGAGGTTGTTGATGTTTCTCCCGGCAATCTTGATTCCGGCTTGCGATTCATTCAGCCCTGCATTTCTCATAATGTACTCTGCATATAAGTTAAATAAGCAGGGTGACAATATACAGCCTTGCCGGACTCCCTTCCCAATTTTGAACCAATCAGTTGTTCCATGGCCGGTTCGAACTGTTGCTTCTTGACCCGCATACAGGTTTCTCAGGAGACAGGTAAGGTGGTCTGGTACCCCCATCTCTTTAAGAATTTGCCACAGTTTGTTGTGATCCACACAATCAAAGGCTTTTGCGTAGTCAATGAAGCAGAAGTAGGTGTTTTTTTGGAACTCTCGTGCTTTCTCCATGATCCAGCGCATGTTGGCAATTTGATCTCTAGTTCCTCTGCCTCTTCGAAACCCAGCTTGTACATCCGATAGTTCTCGGTCCACGTACTGCTGAAGCCTAGCTTGTAGGATTTTGAGCATAACCTTGCTAGCATGTGAAATGAGTGCAATTGTACGGTAGTTTGAACACTCTTTGGCACTGCCCTTCTTTGGAATTGGAACGTAAACTGACCTTTTCCAATCCTTTGGCCACTGCTGAGTTTTCCAAATTTGTTGGCATATTGAGTGCAGCACTTTCACAGCATCATCATTTAGGATTTTAAGTAGCTCAGCTGGGATATTATCATCTCCACTAGCTTTGTTGTTAGTAATGCTACCTAAGGCCCACTTGACTTCACTCTCTAGGATGTCCGGCTCTGGGTCA
Source organism: Plestiodon gilberti rubricaudatus (assembly GCA_026170595.1). Classification (NCBI taxonomy): domain Eukaryota; kingdom Metazoa; phylum Chordata; class Lepidosauria; order Squamata; family Scincidae; genus Plestiodon; species Plestiodon gilberti. The sequence goes on from JANXHW010000001.1 coordinate 27,031,114, forward strand.
GTGACCACACCAGCGTGGTCATCAGGAACATTAAGATCTTTCTTGTATAGTTCTTCTGTGTATTCTTGCCATCTCTTCTTAATTTCTTCTGCTTCTGTTAGGTCCTTGCCTTTTTTGTCCTTTATCATGCCCATCTTTGCACAAAACGTTCCCTTGATATCTCCAATTTTCTTGAAGAGATCTCTAGTCCTCCCCATTCTGTTGTTTTCCTTGATTTCCTTGCATTGTTCATTTAAGAAGGCCTTCTTATCTCTCCTTGCTATTCTCTGGAACTCTGCATTCAGTTGTTTATATCTTTCCCTTTCACCCTTGCTTTTTGCATTCCTTCTTTCCACAGCTATTTGTAAAGCCTCATCTGACAGCCACTTTGCTTTCTTGCATTTCTTTTTCTTTGGGATGGTTTTCGTTGCTGCCTCCTGTACAATGTTACAAACTTCCGTCCATAGTTCTTCAGGCACTCTGTCTACCAGGTCTAATGCCCTAAATCTATTCTTCACCTCCACTGTATACTCATAAGGGATATCGTTTAGGTCATATCTGACTGGTCTAGTGGTGTTCCCTACATTCTTCAGTTTAAGTCTGAATTTTGCAATAAGAAGCTCATGATCTGAGCCACAGTCAGCTCCAGGTCTTGTTTTTACTGATTGTATAGAGCTTCTCCATCTTTGGCTGCAAAGCACATAATCTATCTGGTTTCGGTATTGACCATCTGGTGATGTCCATGTGTAGAGTCGCCTCTTGTGTTGTTGGAAAAGAGTGTTTGCTATGACCAGCGTGTTCTCTTGACAGAACTCCGTTAGCCTTTGCCCTGCTTCATTTTGCGCTCCAAGGCCAAACTTGCCTGTTGTTCCGTTTATTTCTTGATTTCCTACTTTAGCATTCCAGTCTCCTATGATGTAAAGGACATCTTTTTTGGGTGCTAGTTCTAGAAGGTGTTGTAGGTCTTCATAGAACCGGTCAACTTCATCTTCTTCGGCATCAGTGGTTGGGGCATACACTTGGATTACTGTAATGTTGAATGGTTTGCCTTGGATTCGAACTGAAATCATTCTGTCGTTTTTGAGGTTGCACCCCAGTACTGCCTTTCCCACTCTTTTATTGACTATGAGGGCTACTCCATTTCTTCTAAGGGATTCATGCCCACAGTAGTAGATATGATGGTCACCTGACTTAAATTCGCCCATGCCCGTCCATTTTAGTTCGCTGATTCCCAAGATGTCAATGTTCAATCTTATCATCTCATTTTTGACCACATCCAGCTTGCCTTGATTCATAGACCTCACATTCCATGTTCCTAAGCAGTATTGCTCCTTGCAGCATTGGATTTTCCTTTCAACCTCAGACACATCCACAGCTGGACGTCCTTTCGGCTTTGGCCCAGCCGCTTCACTCTTTCTGGGTCTACTTGGAATAGTCCTCCGCTCTTCCTCAGTAGCATATTGGACACCTTCCGACCTGAGGGGCTCATCTTCCGGCGTCATATCTTTTAGCCTTTTGGTACTGTTCATGGGATTTTCTTGGCAAGGTTACTGGAGTGGGTTGCCATTTCCTTCTCCAGTAGATCACTTTTAGTCAGAACTCTCTGCTACGACCTGTCCGTCTTGGGTGTCCCTGCACGGCATAGCTCATGGCTTCATTGAGTTACGCAAGCCCCTTCGCCACGACAAGGCAATGATCCATGAAGGGGATCCATTATAACATTATAATGGAGCTGAAAAAATTCCTATCGCCTAGTGACGAGGCTTTATGCCCCCCGCACTTCCAAGCAGGATCTACCAGGCCTCTACCCTGCGCAATCACCCCTTTCTCCAGGGCTTGCATGGTGCCAGCGATAGCGTTCTTGCAGTGGGACTTGCCTCCGGCCGGAACGCCAAGGGCTGCCGGGGGGAACGTTCGCGTTGACGCCTCCCTTGGCCAATTCCCAGGTTTTGCCGCGTTTGTCGCGCAGGCGGGACACGCTTGGTGTGTTTCAACCTTCACGGTGTGCCCCGCGGCTGGCTGGAAGCTTCAAAATGCTCCGCACTCTGGCCGGCCGTGACTCACGGGGGTCTCTTGCACTTGCCTACACCTGCCTGAATGCGCCTGAACGATGGCCATTTCAAGCCCGGCAGCGACGGCATTCCTTACCTGTGTGTGATGATGATGATGATGATGAGATCGTCAAAGCAAACGTAAGCGCTGGTGAGCCGATGGGGCCCCCTATGCTCGTGGGGCCCCTGGCAGCTGCTCACCTTGTTGTTGTTGTTCAGTCGTTAAGTCGTGTCCGACCCTTCGTGATCCCATGAACCATATCCCGCCAGGCCTTCCTATCCTCCACTATCTTCCTGAGTTCGCTCATTTTCATGTTCGTTGCATCGGTGATGCTGTCTAACCATCTCATCCTTGGCCTTCCCCTTCTCCTTTTGCCTTCAGTCTTTCCCAGCATCAGAGTCTTCTCCAGAGAGTCCTCTCTTTGCATTAGGTGGCCAAAATATTTGAGTTTCAGCCTTAGTACCTGTCCTTCCAGGGAACAGTCAGAGTTGATTTCATTTAGGATTGACTGATTTGATCTCCTAGCAGTCCAAGGGACTCTCAGGAGTCTTCTCCAGCACCACAGTTCAAAAGCATCTATTCTTCGGCGCTCAGCCTTCCTTATGGTCCAGCTCTCGCAACCATACATTGCTACTGGGAACACCATCGCCCTGACTATACGAACTTTTGTTGGTATGGTGATATCTCTGCTTTTTATTATGCTATCTAAATTTGCCATAGCTTTCCTTCCAAGGAGTAAGCGTCTTTTAATTTCATGGCTGCTGTCTCCGTCTGCAGTGATCTTGGAGCCCAAAAAAGTAAAATCTGTTACTGCTTCCATTTCTGCCCCTTCTATTTGCCAGGAATTGATGGGACCAGATGCCATGATCTTAGTTTTATTAATGTTGAGTTTCAAGCCAACTTTTGCACTCTCCTCTTTCACTCTCATCAAGAGGCTCTTTAGTTCTTCTTCACTTTCTGCCATTAGAGTGGTATCGTCTGCATATCTGAGGTTGTTGATGTTTCTCCCGGCAATCTTGATTCCGGCTTGCGATTCATTCAGCCCTGCATTTCTCATAATGTACTCTGCATATAAGTTAAATAGGCAGGGTGACAATATACAGCCTTGCCGTACTCCCTTCCCAATTTTGAACCAATCAGTTGTTCCATGGCCGGTTCGAACTGTTGCTTCTTGACCCGCATACAGGTTTCTCAGGAGACAGGTAAGGTGGTCTGGTATCCCCATCTCTTTAAGAACTTGCCACAGCTTGTTGTGATCCACACAATCAAAGGCTTTTGCGTAGTCAATGAAGCAGAAGTAGGTGTTTTTTTGGAACTCTCGTGCTTTCTCCATGATCCAGCGCATGTTGGCAATTTGATCTCTAGTTCCTCTGCCTCTTCGAAACCCAGCTTGTACATCCGGTAGTTCTCGGTCCACGTACTGCTGAAGCCTAGCTTGTAGAATTTTGAGCATAACCTTGCTAGCATGTGAAATGAGTGCAATTGTGCGATAGTTTGAACACTCTTTGGCATTGCCCTTCTTTGGAATTGGAACGTAAACTGACCTTTTCCAATCCTTTGGCCACTGCTGAGTTTTCCAAATTTGTTGGCATATTGAGTGCAGCACTTTCACAGCATCATCATTTAGGATTTTAAGTAGCTCAGCTGGGATATTATCATCTCCGCTAGCTTTGTTGTTAGTAATGCTATCTAAGGCCCACTTGACTTCGCTCTCTAGGATGTCTGGCTCTGGGTCAGTGACCACACCAGCGTGGTCATCAGGAACATTAAGCTCTTTCTTGTATAGTTCTTCTGTGTATTCTTGCCATCTCTTCTTAATCTCTTCTGCTTCTGTCAGGTCTCTGCCTTTTTTATCCTTTATCATGCCCATCTTTGCACAAAATGTTCCCTTGATATCTCCAATTTTCTTGAAGAGATCTCTAGTCCTCCCCATTCTGTTGTTTTCCTCGATTTCCTTGCATTGTTCATTTAAGAAGGCCTTCTTACGTCTCCTTGCTATTCTCTGGAAATCTGCATTCAGTTGTTTATATCTTTCCCTTTCACCCTTGCTTTTCGCATTCCTTCTTTCCACAGCTATTTGTAAAGCCTCATCTGACAGCCACTTTGCTTTCTTGCATTTCTTTTTCTTTGGGATGGTTTTCGTTGCTGCCTCCTGTACAATGTTACGAACTTCCGTCCATAGTTCTTCAACTATGAGTTGAGTGTTCTTCAACTATGAGGTGAGTTCTTCTGCTCACCTTGCCCATACGTAAAGGCGGCCCTGTCCGGGAGGGAATAAAGCCCTATTGAATTCAGTGGTGCTTCCTTCACTTCTCACTAAACTTCAGGAAACCGTGTGTAGTACTGTGTTGTAATGCATCATGACTTAATCTAGACAGGCGCTGGAGGCGGGGGTGGGAGTGGTTGTTTGGCAGGCGTCACCTGCACAGCTCCTCCCAACGCTCTTCGCAGGCATCTGACGTCTCCGCTTCACGCGAAGGGGCAGCGAGCGTCGGTATTTTGTCCCTTGCGGAGTCCCCTCCTCCAGGTGCCGCGCGTTGCTATGGCATTTTCGGCCATAGAGAGCAGCGGCGTTTTCAGTCAGGAAGAGGGTCGGAGGCTGCGGCCTTCTTCGGCCTCCTGACTGACGGGAGACCGAGGCAGAGACCCAGAGGCTGCCTCGGCTTTCTCACCCACGCTTCGACCTGGCAGACTTTCCCTTGCCGCGTCCTGTGCCTGTTGCGACGGGCTGCGAGGCCTCGCTGGACCCTCCTTTTTCTCCCCCGGCCCCGCCGCCGCCTCCTGGTTCCCTTGACTCTGGGGCGGCGGCGGCGGCGGCGGCGGCAGCAGCGGCGGCGGCAGGAGGTAGCAGCAGCAGCAGCAGCAGGCGGTGCTCGGAGCAAGAGTTGTTGCTGGGAAAGATGGCGGGGAACGGCGCGGGCTTTGCCGGTGCTGGGAGTGGGGAGATTATCCAGCTTAATGTCGGGGGCACCAGGTGAGCAGACAGTGGGCTGGAAAACGGCGGTAGTACTCGCGTGAATGGGGATATTTGGGCTGCCCTGTCAGGATAAAATGGCAAGAGATGGGATGACTTCGGAGAGAAAATATCTTCGGTCGAGGCAGGGAAAGGTGAGGTGTGAGATACGACCAAACTCCCCTAATTCAGCATAATGACAGAGTGGGCTTGGCAATGATGTCACTTCCAACAGCAAATGTATCGGGAGGGGTTGTTGCTTTTAAAGTAATATGCTACAGTGCTGTTCTATGCTGTTTTGTTCGGTTTCTGAACTAAGAAAATTGGTCCCATATATATTCTTTTGGCAGCATTACCCCCAAGTTTTTAAAGTTCCAAATAAGCATGAGATTTGGTCATGTCGTCGTGCTAGGTGAGAATATTGGGTGCAGTGTGCCTTGGCTGCAATAGGAGAGGGAGCTCTGAGAAATTGTGCACTGCAGATACCAGAGTGCATATTTCTATTCAACATTAATAAACTCAGAGTAAGTACCAGTGCCAGTATTGATTCATAGATGCTTAGGATTAGTATTTCCATTTCAGCCAAAAGTAAGTACTGTACTGAGAGAGTTGGAGGAGAGCAAATCCACCTATTAACTCTTTAGCTCCTCAGATGGTTTAAGAAGTCAGTACTGTAAATGTGCTGTTAGTAGCATGCAACTAGACTAAAGAATTGAAGGAGAAACCAAAAGGCCATTAACTCCTTATTTGAAGCAGGATCATCTAACCATTGGATCACGCAGGTGTTCAGCCTAGGGGCAGTGTAGATGAGTGTGCTACAAGCAGACTGCAGAAACCTTTCAAAATTGTGGCTTCAACTTAACCAAAGAATCAAACAGAGGAAAATAGTAATACTCAGTTTTCTAGCTTGTCCTCAGTGGAATTTGTAATACATGCGATTTTATTTTATATTTGGGGTGTTGCAGTGGCCTTGGAGACTTGTCAATAAAATCTTATGTTTGTTTAGCTTGTCCTGGAGGAAAAGAAACTGCCATATTTGAAGAAAATCAGACTTCCGAGTGTGAACAAAACTTATCAGTTTGACCCAAATCTAACTCGCCATAAAGTCAAAATCAGTCCTCAGTCATTACAAGGATTTTACTTTTTTTGGTGGTGGTGGGGAAATAAGTGGTGGTGGTGGGAAATAAGGAAGAGCATCATACAGAAGCTCAGGTCTGAAGTTTATGCAAAGGAACAAGGTAGGGAGAAGGGTTTTGAGTAGCAAGGAATACTAGTTGATTCTCAAACTTTCCCTGGGGAGATCACGAAATGGTTGCAGTCTGCTCTACTCAAATGTTAGAATACTTCGCATTTATGTAGAGTACAGTGTAATTTTGGATAATTTTTTTAGTACAACAGTCCTTACAATTGTCCTGAGGTAGGTAAATGTTGTAACCACATTGCTGAGTGTGTGTGTGTGTGAGGCTTAATAATGGTGACTTGATTAGGGCCACCTACTAAGTTTCTGGCTGAAGTGAGATTTGAAATGGTGATCTTCCAGCTCACTCTTAGAGCACAGTCCTATGTAGGTTTACTCAGAAGTAATTCACACTGTTCAAAGGATTTTACTCCTAGGGAAGTGTGTATAGGATTGCAGCTTTAGCCTCTAAAACTAGATTCTCAACACAAGTTGGATCCAGCAATGTGTTTATACTGGTCTCAAACAAAAGAACAGGGATTGAAAATTTGAAGTGTAGTTCAAAATTATCTAGAAGTGTATATCAAAAGGGAAATAGTGAATTGTTGGTAATTTGGTCCATATGATAACTATGCATAAACATTACTATAAACAGGATACCTAAAAATGCTACTCAAAAGTATTTTGCTAGAATACGAGATTATAGGTATGATGCAATAAGAATAATAAACATGTTTAGTGACCTACATAGTTGTCTGATTGCAAAACAACTTTCTAGTTGGACTAAAGAACAATGTCTGCCAGTCTTCATACAGAATTCTGTGGAAGACACATGATGCCTGCAAACGTATCAAAACCACTGATGAAAGTAAACTAACATTATCAGGGAGAGGAGACAGATTTGAAAGTCTTGGTACTCCGTTAGCATTTTTAAGACAGAGCAGAAGAAACTGGAGGCATTTTCTGAAGTTTGTGGGCTTCCTCTAGCTAGTAGTTTGTGGCCTTCCTCTAGTAGTGTATCTATCTTACGCTTGTATTCAAGAGATGATTCTCAACATTTGACCAGAACATGGCATCTCCCATTAAAATTTTTTATCTAAAGAGTTATTATACATATTTTCAAAATATGTTTGTGTTATCACACTTACAGACTGACTCTTGTTCAGTAATCTATTCTGATCTGTGTAATGTAAATACTTAACTCCACTTATGCCAAATTAATAATTAAATCATTACAGGAATATAAAGTTCTCAAGTTTTATTTCTTAAAATGTAAAGATAAAATTGTTCATACCTTTATCTAAAGAGGTTGTTGTCCAGATATCAACTCTTAATCCTGCAATAAGAGATGCATAGAATAATTCACAGTACAGCACTCCCATATTGGTGAAACCTGTAGTGAGTGGATTGTATAAAGTTAAGATCCTGAAGTCCCATTGAAATTAATGGGACTTCAGTTACCGTAATCATGTCTCATTGATTTCAGTGGTGTTTAGTCACGATTTGATTTCTTGGGATACATTCCAGTGTTGCTGGTTGAAAAATATAAGTTTTGTTTTGTATCCTGGCACTGGAACCTTTCGTTTTGATAAGCATAATCCTGCAACAGGTTGTAGCATTTGTAAGTAATATTTTAATGGTAAATCTAAGTAGTTGGTGTTGTCACCCCTTTCAAATTTATTATATTAGCAAATGTACAGTACAGTACTTGTTTTTCCCACCAAGAAATTACTAAATGTCAAAAGCACATCATGCTGATCCTTAATTTGATGATAATAGCAGCATTGTTTGAATGTAACGTCATCTGATTCACTTTTTGCATAAAATTTGATATTTAGTTGCTTGTCATCGAAACAGTTGTATAATGTGGGATAAATAGTGCGTAGTCTTCACAAAATAGTATTGTTAATGGTTAGGTCCTTGGTTAACAGCAACATTTTTTTAATCAGTCTGATAAGTTGGAACATACAGAGAGAATCTCATTTTCATTGTGTCACAAATAGTTGGTGTTCACTCTTGATAGTAGTTCATAGTCTGAAATGAGTTGAATGTTGTTTCAAGATAACTGGATTGTAAGAAGCTTTGAGTTCATAGGAATGAGCTACAGAAGAAGCCCTGATGTACTCTTAAAAACATTGGCAATATTATCCTTACCTTTTGACAATTGTAGTAAGAGAAATTATGAAATTATATCACTTCTCAGTTTGGGTCATAGCATCTTTAAAATCTAAACATGGTATATTATTTTGTGAGGAGAAAACATCCCTCCTTGGAGCATTTTCTTTGAGGCCCCTCCACTTCCTTGTGGTGGTTGTAGATTTAAGATAAAATGCCACAGTCTTCCAGGAACAATACATTTATTTTGTACACTATAGCAATTGTAAGGCAATTGGGCACTTTAAATCCCACAGATGTTGCCTTTATCTCAAATTAGGTTTCGTTTTCATACCTTAAGCCGGCACATATTCTATATTTGTATTGTTGGTCAGAATCCAAAGAAATGCTTAGGGTCAAGAAAATGAGGTGCTAGTCCAGTGGAAATCTTTTTTTTTCCCCTTTGAACAGCTTGATCTTTATGCTTTTTCGGGAAAAAGCAAGTGTAAAGCTCCCTTTGCTCATAGGATTAGTTTTGTGGCTTATTTGGATCCTGCCTTATATTTTGACATATTTTGCAGTAGTGTTTGAATGTCCCTGTAGTGTATGTGCTGATGCAAACATGCAACTGAAAAGTTAATGAGGAAAAAATGTTGTTCTGGTTGGTTTTTCTGGAAGGGGAGAGAAATTTTGTTTTCCACAGTTTTCAGGCTCGGAATGCCTACTTTGTATTTAGCCCTTTGTTCAAGAAGATTTGGCTTTGTCGTGTTCTCATTGCGTAACTGCATACAACTTGCATTGTGGGCAATATAGCAACTTCTATGTGAATGTCAGCGCAATCCTGACTAAGGATCTGGCCGGTGGCCCAGGGCTGCCCGCCAGATCCTGTGCACAGGCTGCCCAGCACGCACCGGGCTGGAGGTCTACTCAGGGAAGGGGATGCTCATCCCCTTCCCGGGTGTAAACCGGAGCCGGCCCCATCGGCCTCCTCGGATTTCCGCCAGCTAAATAGCTGATGGAAGTAGAGGAGGCCGTGTAATGGTGTAGCTGGCCCAGTGGGGATGGGGAAATGGCTGGCGCCATCTCCTGCCCTCGGCTAGGCCAATGGTCCCGGGCCGGACCGTCCACACCCACCTTCTGCTGCCGGCCGCATAGAGATCTGGAACCGGAGGGAGGGAGGCCAGCCTGGAGCCAGTGTGAGGGAGGCCAGCCTGGAGCCAGCCTCCCTTACTCCTGAGTCGTCACGAATGTGCTTTTTGGCATGTTTGTGACGTCTTCCGGCGACGGAACGCATGTTCCGTCGCCTGATTGTTCCGGTGGATTGCGCCCTGTACTAATTTTTATGTTGCCTGTTAGTAATATTTTCTTAAAGGAAAATGGCATACTTTTGGAGGGAAGACATAATGAAAAGTAGAAATGACACTCTCAGACTTTTTACAGTAGTTTTCTTAAGGTTTGGATGTCTGTAATTAAATTCTACCAGTGTAGTGCTTCTGCATTTAGTCATTGTGAAGGCAAAAGGTCTTTTCTTGACTGAAGCACCTTGAGTCAAAGATGCATTTCTCATAAGAATGGTGAAGCCTTAAAAAAAACAAAGGATGTGCAGTGTAAATGTTTAGGCAGAACTCTCTGGGCATGTTTTCAGTGGACGCTACTACCTGCCCCAAGTTAGGCACCTTATGGTAATAGACCTAAGCTGGCTGCTTAAAAGACTTCAGTAAAAAGAGCTGTGCGAAGTGTGCTTACTGTAGAGTTAATATCTATAGTTGTAGAAATCCCTGGTCCACGGCATATTTGAAAGCAAATCCTATTCTCATTTAAACAACTAACTTTTTAATAGAATTAGAACCTTGAAGATGACTTCACTTACTGCATTTGTTCATTTCTAGGGGGTTGAATGGAGCCTTATCTTGAGAGAGAGTTTGCTATCCTAACATGGCCTACTCTGTGACTTCAAAGGGGCATCTTGGGAGCAAATAACTTGGATATTTCATATTTTGGATATCGATAAGATATGGGATGACAGTACTGTTTTCAAGTACTGTTTTTCTTAGGTGCAGACTAATTTGAATAAAATGTTCTACAGCTTTCTGGTGGTATATTGTCTAGTTGTTGACTTCTAACCTTTTTCTTCCAGGTTCAGCACTTCAAGACAAACACTAATGTGGATTCCAGACTCCTTTTTTTCCAGGTATTTTGTAACCCGATCCTATGTATGTTCACTCAGAAGTGAGTGTCACTAGGTCCTGTGAGACTTACTTTGAAGTTAATGTGCATATGATTGCAGCATTAATTACTTAGCTATATTTTATGTGGGGCGGGGGCAGCAAGTTGTACTATTGAAACTTGTTATAGTTTGATTGCACCTCAAAGTTCCAAACTATCCAACTCCTTCTAGAGTTCTCTTAGTTCTCTTTGTGGTGTGTAAAAGAGATTTTAAGAGGGCATTTGCCCTCTTGTGAAATGTGAAATATCCAAGTAGTCATAGATTTGCATAAACTTCATTTCCCCCCTTCCATTGTCATAAAATATTCAACAGACATTCTAACTTGATCTTGACACTTGCTTATCTAGTTTTTGCTATTATGCTATCATATTGGACTAAAACTGCATTATACCTTTCAGTATGTTGAATAAGTTTTAGCATCCTTCCCTCATGCTGTTTATCGTCTAATATAGAATACTGTGACTATTTTAGGATGGGAAACAGGTTTCTTCTAAAACTGCAGTGCAAGAGATACTTGGGCTCAGTCCTATACATGTTACCTTGGGAGTAAGTCCATTGAAATCAGTGAAACTTACTTCTGAGTAGACATGCATAGAATTGTGCATGCAAATACAGTATTACTTTCTGTACATTCTTTGGTTTCTCCTTTTCTCTACCCCAACCGATATTCTGTGCTTGGATGACAAAATGTTGTTTTTACAGAAAGTTCTGATGTCTTGCAACTTGCATGATTTAAAACACAAAAATATCAGTTTGTGCCGGCATTGTGTTCAACACTTTTAAAAGATGCTTAACATATGGTAAAGGAAGAATATTCCCAATTTCTCATGTGCAATACATATATTTATCGGAAACAACTGCATGCTTTTAAAGGCAAACATTATTATTATTATTATTATTATTATTATTATTATTATCTTAAGTGATTTCTTAAGACTGCTAACTGGGCAAGAGGTGCTTTTTCAATTGGTGCTCCTCTTATATTTAGCAGGGGGAGAGTAACTGCCCCTCTTTCACCCCTCTTTCACCATTATAATAATAATAATAATAATAATAATAATAGTATTTAGTATTTTTCAAGAAAAAGTTCACAAAGCAATTTACAGACAAAAATCAAATGATTAAATGACTCCCTGTCCCAAAAGGGCTCACAATCTAAAGAAGATGCACAACACCGCCAGCAACAGCCACCAGAAAAGACACTGTGCTGTGGTGAAAGAGGGGCAGTTACTCTCCCCCTGCTAAATATAAGAGGAGCACCTATTGAAAAAGCACCTCTTGCCCAGTTAGCAGTCTTAAGAAATCACTTAAGATCTTTGGCCATCTGACAAAATACTTTTTATGTTTGGCACATATTTGATTCTTAAATGTCACAGTTCGGCATTTTGTTACTATAGTGTATCTATTGTTGTAGGACCCCCCCACCCCAACCAGTTTTCATTGTGCCCTGTCCCCATCTCTTATTTTTTAATTGCATTTATTGGCAGCCGATACTAGAGAGAAATGGGCCTGTCAGTCCCTGATAATGAGACCAAATAAGCCATTGGAGAGGTTATTCAGTATAAAGGTATGCGTCGCTTAACAACAGGGATATGTTCCCCGAAACCCGTTGTTAAGTGATGCCGTGGTGGTGTGGATTCAGCTTCTGGAAGCCACTGCTACATCGTGCCGGACCTGCAACCCCTCCATAGACCTCTACGGGCCTCAGGATGCTTCTCCAAAACTTCCGGGTTCGCGTCCACAACTTCCTGTTGCTTTGGAGAAGTGTTCTGGGCCCATGGAGGCCTATGGGGGGGGGGTTGCGGGTCTGGCACAATGCGGCAGCGGCCTCTGGAGGCTGCATTTGCATGATGACGGAAATTGCATTATATAAAAAACTTCTGAAGAGAGGCATTTTGGGGTGCTAGGAAAGCAGTCGTATATGCGGCACATCGTTACCCAGTAGGTCGGTAAGCGACGCACATCTGTAACATTATGGTGCAAAGTTATTCAGCACTGATCCCTTTAATACTGCCACCAAACTCGTAATAGTTTGATAGTATTTAAGAGTGGGAGGTATTTGATTTTAGTCTGCTTGGTTTGTTGAAACAGTGTTTTTGCCCTCTTCAAATATAAAGACACTATTGTTTGCTGCTTCAGAGATCTGAGTAATTTCCCACATTGTATGTGGGAAAGATGTACTAAATTTAGAATCGCTTAAGAGAAACTTCAATGTATAAGCGTCTTGCCCACTTTCAACATGCTGCTACGCTACGTTAATTATAGCATCTCATGGTGTAATTAACCACTAATCCTCAAAGAAATCTCAAGGTGAAATGAAACAGTCATAATTTCATAATGGACTTTAATATTCCTACTGCTCAGTCTTTCTACAACAATTTGATGGGTGTTAGACATGCTCACTGGCTTTGACTTTACTGTAAGAACTACTAGTTATGAGACCAACTCGTATTACTCCCCCTTCTCTGAAAAGCAGCATTTGCAGTGAGGTGGGGGCTCAGAGGGTACTTAATCTTCCCTCCCACCAGCTTTTGCCAATGTGTGTCTACCTGGCAATGTCACAAAAATAGAGAACGGAGTTGAGGAGGAACAGTGACAGGCAGAAAAGGGTTAAGCGCAACACTCCTGCTATTTCTATGCTCCAAATCTTGTCTTTCCTGGCTTTGCTTTGTGAAGAAGTAGCAGCAATTGTGGTTTTATTGCTTGAGTTGGTTGTATGAAGTATGGTTAGAAATGCTTATGGGTATTGACTTGACTGTAACACCTATCAAATTGTTAAGGTCCATAATGCAATTGTAAGAGGCAGTGTTTTACTTCACCACTTGATTTGTCTGATTTCAGTCACTTGAAATATTAATACTAAAACTAAAGTGTTAAGTTCTTGGTGTCTTCATGTTTTTCTTAAAATGTAAAAATAATGTGACTGAAATACCATAAATTGGATGTCTTATATACCATATTGTCCCGAGTATAAAACACACTTTTTTACCCTAATTTAACTTTTTTAACTAGGGGTGTGTCGTATACTCGCACTGTTGCAAAAAATAAGAGAGACATTGCTGGAAGAAGTGGAGGCTAAGAGGAGACAGCGTTGTCTTCAAAGCAGCTAACTGAAGTGATTATCGGGTGATTATCGCTGCTAGCTGAGCTTTGCTTTGCAGCGCAGCTCCAGCTCCCTTTGCAACTCCGAGATGCAGCGGGCTTCTTCTCTGCCCTTTTCTTTGTAAAAACAAGAGTACACACACACACACACACACCTCTCTCCCTCCCTCCCGTGTACGGGCTGTAAGCCTTTCCAGGCTGCAATAAATTGTTAATTTTCGTTCTCTGCTGGGTTTTGTATCCTCTTGTGAAGCAAGATCACATACACTTTCATCCCCCCTCCCCAGGCAATGAATGGTTTAGACTGCAATCCTGTGCACACTTTCCTGAGAGTAAGCTCCATTGAGAACAGTGGGACTTGCTTCTGAGTAGACATGCACAGGATTGCACTGTTTGTTTAAATCACTGGCATATATTTAATGCCAGTGATTTAATTAAAGTTTGTTAATAGCACCACCAAACTTTAAGGGTGTGACTTATAATCAGGTGCGTCTTATACTCGGGACAATAGGTATTTGCAAGTATTGCAACTAAAATAATTTCCAAATAATTTTGAAATGTGCTTGAATGTAACATTTAAGCCACATTAAGGGTACTTTATGTTTTTCTAATCAACATTTCAATTCAGGTACTTTTGACTAGTGATAAAACTCATATTTATACATCATGTAAAATTGGCACAACTTTTTTTAGTTTTGTTTTCCAAATATGTCCAAACATGCTGAATTGGATCCCAGTTGAATTAGGGCTTTGGAGAAATTTCCAGAACATTTTCTGATTTGGAATCTTTTGGAAAACCCACACTACTGCTACCAATTCATAATTAGGATATCGTTCTCTAATCCTTATTCTAGAATTGCCCTCCGATTTCATATTTTCTTCATGTGGTAGTTATGTCATTTTAGTAAGCCCTTGTATGATAAGGTTTGTTTATATGTCATGGTGAACTCTGAACTGAAGTATTTTCCTGAACTTGTTAGTACCATGTGGGGAGGAAATTACATATTTTTTGATCAATTGTGTGTTCTCAAGTCTGTATTTGTTCAGAAAAAATGAATGCAGAGTGATGGGAGAGAGCACTTGCAGAGGAGAATTTGAGGGCAGGAGTTATTCTTCTTGTTACTCTTATGTTTTCTTCTTAAACTCTCCCATGCAAGTGGCCCTACATTAACTTTGTGAAAGAAATGCAGAGTTTGGCTCACCATGCTTACCTCTAACTTGAGTTTGCTACAACTGTTCTGGTTTTGAGGTTTTATTAATACATAGAAAAATATAGGCCTACCATGACTTTTCTTCTTGGTTTCATTTTCCTCCATTTCTACCCAAGTTAAATGTAACTTTATTTTGCTTTTCAGCTTACTGAGTGGGAGAATTTCAACACTGAAAGATGAAACTGGTGCTGTGAGTATTCTGTGTTCTAACTTCTTAGAATAGGAACATTTTTATTCCTGTATTGGACTTAGAGAGATGAAACTTATGTATGTTGGATCCAGCATCATTCATACAAGGTCATGTATATAAATGTTAAGGTTCTAGGATCTAGCCCAAACTTGATCTCTTTACTACATCCAAATACAGTATATTTCCTGTTACAAAATGGTGCGTGGTTGTTTGGACCCAAGATTGGAGGCGAAACTAAAGCCCTGATTAAAAATGTCTCGAGTATGTACCATATTAGCCTGCACAGAAATCAGTGGTCTCAGTCTACCAAAATACGTTTCTTTACATACACAGCCTTGATTGAAGGGGCATGACACACATACCAGCTATGGAAAGTCAAACCTCCCCCCCCCCCAAACTCATCCAGGAACAAAAAAGTTGACTGCAACCTTATAAACATTCGCAAGATGGGTGATTGCAACCATATAAACATTTGCAAGAAAAATCAAGATACTTGAGCTAAGTTTGAGATGTTGCTTATGAAAGGGTAGGCTTCTTGTTTTGGGTGGTCTACTTAATAGAGTTTGCAGCAATTAATGAGTTTCCTTGAGAATAAAGGAGAAATGTGCTGACTGCACACATACAGAATCCTGTTTTGCCTTTTGAGCTGGAGGAGAACTTGCCAGAGGAATGGTGCTCAGTTTGGTAATACGTCTAAGCATGTAATGTTAAACTTTAGTAACAGTTCTCGATAGCACTGGGAATCTGTTTTGCCCTAGATGGAATCCTGGGGATGAAGTGTCATTTTAGCAGCTCTGCTGAGGTTGTATTAAATGCTGCTGTCATATGACGGCTTGCAGAGTTAGGAAGCGTACTTTTTATAAGGCTAGGTTCTTCTATATTGGATTATGTTTTTGTTTTACATATGTATGTATGTATGTGGTCACAATACTGCCAAAATTAAACTGTTTTGGATTCCATTGATTTTAACAGGAGAGTTAAGTACAGTATGCATACATTTCTCCTACTTAAATTAATGGAACTTAAGATTGGGAAAGGAGTACAGCAGGGTTGTATACTCTCACCCTACCTATTCAACTTGTACACAGAACACATCATGCGACGTGCTGGGCTTGATGAATCCAAGGCTGGAGTTAAAATCGCTGGAAGAAACAGTACCGTAACATTCTCAGATATGCAGATGATACCACTTTGATGGCTGAAAGTGAGGAGGAGCTGAAGAGCCTTATGACGAAGGTGACAGAAGAAAGTGCAAAAGCTGGACTGCAGTTAAACCTAAAAACTGATTGATAACTGCTGGATTGATAACTGGCAAATAGAGGGAGAAAACGTGGAGGCAATGACAGACTTTGTATTTCTAGGCGCAAAGATTCCTGCAGATGCTGACTGCAGCCAGGAAATCAGAAGACATTCACTTCTTGGGAGGAGAGCAATGACAAATCTGGATAAAATAATCAAGAGCAGAGGCATCGCACTGACAACAAAGGTCCGCATAGTTAAAGCAGTGGTATTCCCCGTACTAACATATGGCTGCGAGAGCTGGACCATAAGGAAGACTGAGCGAAGGAAGATAGATGCTTCCTAGAGGCATCTGGTGGGGCCACTGTGTGATACAGGAAGCTGGACTAGATGGGCTTTTGGCCTGATCCAGCAGGGCTCTTCTTATGTTCTTATGCTTTTGAACTGTGGTGTTGGAGGAAAATTCTGAGAGTGTCTTGGACTGCAAGAAGACCAAACCACTCCATACTCCAGGAAATAAAGCCAGACTGCTCACTTGAAGGAATGATAGTAAAGGCAAAACTTGAAGTACTTTGGCCACATAATGAGAAGACAGGATACCCTGTAGAATATGCTGATGCTAGGAAAAGTAGAAGGCAAAAGGAAGACGGGCCGACCAAGGGCAAGATAGATGGATGATATTCTTGTGATGACAGACTCGACCTTGGGGGAGCTGGGGGTGGCGTCGGCTGACAGGAAGCTCTGGCGTGGGCTGGTCCATGAGGTCACAAAGCGTCGGAAGCGACTGAGCGAATAAACATCAACAAAGTGTACAGTCCCCCCTTTTCCCCCGCGCATTAGGAACCCACGGATTAGTCTAACCACAGGCTCTGAACCCATGGAAAAAAGGCACTTCCAGTTTTTCCGAGAAACTGGAAGTGCCTTTTAGAAGCCTCTGGGAGGTCTTCTGAGACACAGGAAGGCCACGTGCGGCCTTCCTGCGTCTCCAAAGGCCACCCAGGGTCTTCTGAAGGGCACTTCCAGTTTTTCAGAATTGCCCCCCACGTGGGTTTCATTACCCATGGATCTTGTTATCCACGGGGGATCCTGGAGCAGATCCCCCATGGATAACCATGGCAAACTGTATAACTGGTAAAATTGCACTAAAATAATTATGCAGAATAAATAAATGAGGTATCATTTCTTTACAGATATTTATTGATAGAGATCCTGCAGCATTTGCACCTATTTTAAATTTCCTTCGAACAAAGGAGCTAGACTTGCGGTAAGAATTTTACTTTTAATATTCAGTGTCCTCTTGAAAACACATTCTGGAAGGGTTTTGTTTTTATAGTTAACCGTCAAAATAATTTTTGACATACAATACAACATTATTGTAGATCTCTTTAAAAATCAATATCAAAATACCATGTACGTATTTTGGGGGTGGCAGACGGTCTGCATGTCACAAAATAATCCACTTTCCCAAACGTTGAGATGGATTTCTGCAGACATTCTAGAGGGACTCAGTGGATTAGTCTAAGTTCATCTTCAGGACTTGGTCTACATTCACATTTGACTTTTGATATCTCCACAAAAGCTGTAGTTTGTGCTGTGTGTTACAAGTTTTTCTAACCCAGTTCGGCAACCTGAGAAGGCATCCCTACAGTCCCGGAGCCTAATCCCAAAAGGGATCAATTTGGAGAAACTGATGAGCAGACGCACCCAACCCATTTGGCTGTGCGCTTAGTTCTGTATGTGCATTGAATGGAAATCTTAGTCAGTGTATTCTATTGTGTGCATCCCATAATACTTATTTTTTTGTTATTTGAACTGCTTTTAGGAGCAATGGTTAAAATATTTTTTTCAAAGAACAGAGGTTTGTGATACTTTTGTTTCTTACAGCGCAATCCTAACCAACTTTCCAGTGCTGGTGTAGTCGTGTCAACAGGGGCGCACACTGCATTTTGCAATGCAGGGGCAGTCATGGAGGCCTCTTCAAGGTGAGGGAACATTTGTTCCGTTACCTGAGGACTGCATTGCGGCTGTACCAGCGCTGGAAAGTTGGTTAGGATTGCGCTGTTAGTAGCATGAAAAGATGTTTTCCATGGTCTGGTCAAATTATTTTGAACATGAACATGAAACTTCATTTAAGAGACTTAAGTGTATCTTTAGAATTTTAATTTTTGTTCTGAGAAATATTTAGTGTGGTGCTCAAATAGTACAGGTATTTCTATTTGTTACCTTTTTTGTTTGTTTCAGGGGTGTAAGCATTAATGTACTCAGACATGAAGCAGAATTTTATGGAATCACACCTTTAGGTAAGTATATAAAAAGTATTTGAATTTAGTGAACCAACATAGCATACATAGTTGTATCTTAGACACATCTGAGTTTACTGTACATGTTGGTGTTTTACATCTATACGTTGAGAACTGAAGAAAAACCCATATGAAGTAGAAGATCATTTTGTTTGTCATATGTAACATTTTCCAAACCTGTTTTTCTTTCAGTAAGAAGATTGCTGCTGTGTGAAGAGCTGGAGCGCTCATCTTGTGGCAGTGTCCTCTTTCATGGGTATCTGCCACCTCCAGGTACTTGTATCCACTTTATGCATCATCAGCAAGAAGAAATCTTGAAAGCTCACATTTAACAGATATTTGAAACTTTTCAGCTTTTTGTGGCTAATCGAAGTAAGTTTGAACTAGCCAGTTGATTAGGTTTTTCTAATTGTAAAGACCCTAGGACAGTGGTCCCAAACTTTCTCTTTTCACAGCGTCCCTAAGCCAATTGCAATTTTTTCATGGCAATTTTTTTTTATAATGTAGCATGGTTGAAATGTTTAAAAACTTGGATTGGAGAAAGGAGATCTAGCTTAGTCAGTAGAGCTGAAGCCTTATATGCCTGAAGATCAAGGACGGCATTTCGAGACTCCTGGAAGAATCCGTGTGCAGTTGAAGAGCTGTCGCCACTGACAAGCTACGGAAGCCTCTGTGAGAGAGAAAGCTGCAGCCGGCACTCTGTGAGAGGGAGTTGCCTATCAGTCAACGTGTGGGAGGTGAATGCCAGAGAGAGGGCAGACCGTGAAAGGAAACTCCTGGAAAAAGTGTTCTATGAAAGACTAGAAAGGCAGTATATAAATACTTTTGTAATAATAATATCAGCCTTGAAAATAAATCATTCACCTGCATTACTGTTCTGCCTTGTAGCTGCATGTGAGGTATCTTCATCCTTATATTAGATGACTTGCACAGTAGCTGGAACAGCTGTTGTCTTTCTCCACTGGGAAATGCAATGGCACATTAATAATAATAACCACCAGTATTTATATACCGCCTTTTCTTTGGTCATCAAATTTTTCCTCTGACTTTAATTCAAAGGTGGTTTACACAGGTAGGCTTTCTAAACCCCAAGGGGTTTTTATAATACAATAATATGTTCTTTCATAGAACCCTTCATTCTAGTTCAGTGTTTCTCAAACTGTGGGTTGGGACCCACTTGGTGGGTCGCGATCAGATTTCTGGTGGGTCCCAGCAGGTGATGGAAAAATCAGATAAGTAATTGCCACAAGCCCTGAGGCTATTCAAAAATCAGATAGCTGCTAATTGCCCTTCAAAGAGCTGAGCTCCTGCAGTTTGCAAGCTTGTGTAAATATAGGGAGATAAATGTTTGAGCATCTCATAAAGTTAGGTGGGTCCCAATAGTGGGTCCTGATGCTAAAATGTTTGAGAACCACTGTTCTAGATGGTTTCTTTCACAGTCCAACTTTCTCTCTGGCGTTTGCCTCACCATGCTTCAACTGACAGCTGACCTTGACTCTCAGTCAAAGTGCAGCTGCAGCTTCTCTCCCTCACAGAGACTCTGCAGCTTGTCAGCTCAGCATGCCGACAGCTCTCCAACAGACACTGACACTTCGGCCATCCTGAACCTTGAGATCTTCAGGCATATGAGATGGCCGCTCTACCAACTGAGGCAGACCTTAAGAGCACAATCCTATGCATGCTTACTCAGAAGTAAATCCAGTTGAGTTCAATGGGGCTTACTGCAAAGTAAGAGTATATAGGGTTTCAGCCAAAGTAAGTCCTCTCAAACTCTTGAGTAGCAACCATGTGAGTACTTAAAAATTACAGGGCTGTAATTTATTGCTCATGGGCTGATGAGAGAGCTTTTTTTTTTTTTAGAGCATGGTTGATGTTTCCCATTAAACTCATTATGATGTGTAAGGTGAACATGATGAACAGGAGAAGACATCTGTTGTACACGAATATTGTAAAGAATGGCTATTTTGAACAAAATACGTATTTTAACAACTAGTGAAGATACAGTAGCCTTTATCTCAGCTCAAAAAAACTTAATTCAACAAACTGCTTCCTCTTTCTCTTAGGCATTCCAAGTCGTAAGATTAGCACTTCTCCTGGAGCATCTTCTGATGTTAGAACACCTCAGAACTGCCCTGAAAGTGAGGCCCGAGGAGAGAATGTACAGCCTTCACTTGCAGATACTCGAGAAGATACAGTCAGGCTCGGTAAGGAAAGTCATTTCATCTTATTTAATAACTGCCTTGCTATACACGTGGCTTATGCAAACACATAGTTATGTGAACGTAAACCAATTTAAAATTTGCAGCAGTGATAGAATTTGGATAGGGGGTACCAAACCACCTTACCTGTCTCGTGAGAAACCTGTATGCAGGTCAAGAAACAAGAGTTCGAACCGGCCATGGAACAACCGATTGGTTCAAAATTGGAAAGGGAGTTCGGCAAGGCTGTATATTGTCACCCTGCTTATTTAACTTATATGCAGAGTACATTATGAGAAATGCAGGGCTGAATGAATCGCAAGCCGGAATCAAGATTGCCAGGAGAAATATCAACAACCGCAGATATGCAGACAATACCACCCTAATGGCAGAAAGTGAAGAAGAACTAAAGAGCCTCTTGATGAGAGTGAAAGAGGAGAGTGCTAAAGTTGGCTTGAAACTCAACAGTAATAAAACTAAGATCATGGCATCTGGTCCCATCGATTCCTGGCAAATAGAAGGGGCAGAAATGTAAGCAGTAACAGATTTTACTTCTTTGGATTCCAAGATCACTGCAGACGGAGACAGCAGCCATGAAATTAAAAAACGCTTACTCCTTGGAAGGAAGGCTATGGCAAACTTAAATATCATAATAAAAAGCAGAGATGTCATCATGCCAACAAAAGTTCGTATAGTCAGGGCGATGGTGTTCCCAGTAGCAAGGTATAGTTGCGAGAGTTGGACAATAAGGAAGGCTGAGCGCCGAAGAATAGATGCTTTCGAACTGTGGTGCTGGAGAAAACTCCTGAGAGTCCCTTGGACTGCTAGGAGATCAAATCAGTCAATCCTAAATGAAATCAACCCTGACTGTTCCTTGGAAGGACAGGTACTGAGGCTGAAGCTCAAATATTTTGGCCACCTAATGCGAAGAGAGGACTCTCTGGAGAAGACTCTGATGCTGGGAAAGACTGAAGGCAAAAGGAGAAGGGGAAGGCAAAGGATGAGATGGTTAGACAGCATCACCGATGCAACGAACATGAAAATGAGCGAACTCAGGAAGATAGTGGAGGACAGGAAGGCCTGGCGGGATATGGTTCATGGGATCACAAAGGGTCGGACACGACTTAATGACTGAACAACAGCATTCTGCTTGTGCTTGTCATGTGGGACAGACAAAATGGCATAAAGTTTCCATGTCTTAAACTGTGGTTAAGAGATCAGGATTGGTCTATGGCAGTGGTTCCCAAAATGGGGCATCACAACACCCTAGCCGGGAACAAAGGGTTGCTACACCCTTAAGGGGCATGGCAACCTGTGGTGATGACAACGGCGCGTTCAGTATCGCGCCGCCACCGCTGCGGACAAAAAGGTCCGTTTTACCTGCATTGGTGGGCAGTGGATGTCCGGGGGGGGGGGGGGAGGAGCCTGCCGATCCTTCCGCAGGTCTCCCCAAGCCTTGGAGCAGCAACCCACTTCCAAGTCTACCCATTGGGTAAAATTTATACAACATAAATGCCATCAAGTTCTCTTCTGACCATAAGAACATAAGAAGAGCCCTGCTGGATCAGGCCAAAGATCTATCTAGCCCAGCTTCCTGTATATCACAGTGGCCCCACCTGATGCCTCAGGAAGCACACAGACAACAAGGTACCTGTTTCCTGTTGTCACTCCTTTGCAACTGGTGTACAGAGAAAACCTACTTCTAAAGCCAGGAGATTGCTTTTAGCTTGTAACCTGTGATGGACTTTTCCTCCATGAATCTGTCCAAACCCCTTTTAAAGGCATCAAGGCCAGGCGCCATCACCACATCCTGTGGCAAGGAGTTCCACAGATGAATTACACGTTGGGTGAAGAAATATTTTCTTTTATCAGTTCTAACTCTCCCTCCACTCAATTTTAGTGCATGTCCCCTGGTTCTGGTGTTGTGCAAGAGGGAGAAGAACTTCCCTCTATCTTCCCTCGAGTATGGCTAAAGAGAGATGGTCTTAATGTGCACAGTATGGATAAGTGAAAATCTTTATAGCAAATGTACTGATGAAGAGAGAACAGTGTATTAAGAAACTTGGATCTGTGGGGAAAAAGATGTGTGTCAAGACAGAAACACAACAAAGCAAGTTGTGAGATTAGAGCCACAGAGAGAGAAAATGGACTAGAGGTAATACTAGCCTTTGGGAAATACTGGTTAATAGGATTGCAATCACATGTGTAAGAGAATTAACTTTAAAGCTGTTGTACTGTTGATCGGCATTTGTTTTTCTCTTGATTGCAAAAATCTATAGTTATGGTGATTGTGGCTTGAAAAAAAAGTGTCATTTAACTGACCCAAGATGAAGGGAAAAAACTATGGGTAAGAGCTGCGGGCGAAATCTGGACACCAGCGGTGAAGAGCTGGGAAGAGCTGGGGAGCACAGTATCTCACAGCCCATCCCATTCCCCATGGTTAAGGAATGGGAAACATTAGATGAGCTAGCCCCTGCCTGCTGGAAATCCTGTTTGTTCTCTTGGCACCAGAGATTGCATCAGGCTTTGTTCATGTACCTTTTTATCTGACATTGAAGCCAGAAGTACGAGAGCTGTGAGTGTGAGATTTAAAAAAAAAATGAAGTTGAGGTTTTCGCAATGCATACCTTCTTTGAAGTTGAGGTTTAGTACTGCATCCAGTGCTAAAGTTTGTTTTTGCGTAGTATGACTGTGGAATTGCAGAATATGTTCCACCCTCACTGTACATGTGAAAAAACAGTGGTTAAAAAAAGACATCTGTGGCCATCAGTAATGTTATTGAGTCTTACTGTGTGTATGTTTGTCTTTAGGGTTTCCCATGGATCCACGAAAAGTTTTGATAGTAGCTGGTCATCACAATTGGATTGTAGCTGCATATGCTCATTTTGTAGTTTGTTATAGGTAAGAAATTGTTTTATTGTCTCCTTTTACTTTTTAATGTTTTTAACTTGTTTCACAGGACAGAGTTTTTCCTAAATTATGCAAGTGTTAAAATTGTTCAGTTGGAAATACATTCTATGACTGGAAAACTTTATCTTACGAATATCCAAAACATGGGATTTTCCATGGATCAGGCACGATGGTCTCACTCTTATGGCCACTTCCCCCAAGAGGTGTTGTTTCTATCTTGCCTGTAGTCTTTTAAGATGTAGTAGACGAGGGTTATATTTTAAGGTGGTCTTCAATTTGCTCAAGGGGCAGATTTTGGGGGGCACAGGACTGCAGAGGGAAGGAGATATCAGCAAAAATTGATTCCTTGCCTGCACAAATGGAGCGTCTGCAAACAATGGGTTGCATTGTAAGAGCTTGTATCTCATCTGCTCCCTAGAGTTGGGGTTTTTATTGTTTGTTCTGAATTGTGAGTATACTTTGGAATGCTTACTTCTAGAAACTTGTTTCATATGTACATTTCTTTTCCTCAGAATCAAAGAATCCTCCGGATGGCAACAGGTATTCACAAGTCCGTACTTAGACTGGACTATTGAGCGTGTGGCTCTGAATGCCAAAGTTGTTGGTGGTCCACATGGAGACAAAGATAAAATGGTTGCTGTTGCCTCTGAGAGCAGCATCATCCTATGGAGCATTCAGGATGGTGGTAGTGGTAGTGAAATAGGTGAATATAAATTTCTATTTCTGTAGATCATATTGCATATCAGTTCTGTGTGTCACAATTATGGTACAACTATTTGTCTAAAAATATTCGCCCACAGTACATTAAACCTAAATTTGATTCTTCATGTGGTTGGTTCCTTACCTGTCTCTTATGGGCTAAGGCAGTTTCTTAATAAGAAAGATGAGAGGCTCTATAAGATATTGCTACCTTAATGGGTGGATGATGGTATATGTTACTCATTAAAGCCTTATGGAAACCGTTTTGTGATAATGAGTAGAAAGAGTTTCTATTTGTGATTGACTTCAGCTTTACATGGTGAACCTGAATGTGTGAATGAGAAATGACAGTTTTGGAATCACTGCCAGCTTGTCATGTTCGTAGTAAAAGCTATGTTTCCCAAGGTCTCCTTTTGACAACCTTAAAAAAAAAAAAAATTGGGCAATGCTTTGCCACTAATAAAGTTTTGAGCAGAAATTAGCAGAGATAGCACTGGGCATCAGACAACTCCAGAGCCAAAGGCTTCACATTACCAGAAGGTGCATAAATATGAAAAAGCCAAATACTCCAGACTCTGATTGATAGCTTGTCTTGCTTATTAAAATACATACTTCCAAGCATCAGCCGTGGCCTCCAAAGGGGTGGATAGTGTGATACAAGGAATCTCTTGAGTTCCAGAAGAGGCATTTAAGTAATGGTATAATGATAATGACACACTGTTTCCCCCAGCTATGAAGAGCTGTCACCGTAGATTTAATTTACTCAGCAGCGTAGATGTAGTGTTCTTGATGCATACATTTTCTCTAAAATTAGTTGTATGTTTTGAGAGATACTTGAGAGAGTGAATTTGTTCCCTGCCCTCAAGTAATTAAAACCCCGAGGGAATCAATATTTTGGTGGGCAAAGTTGACTTTAATTCACACTGTTCTGAAGTATAATAGATTTTTAAGTTTGTGGTTCAGAACAGTAAAATGTAAACATTTCAGGAGGCTTTTAGCTACTGCAGCGTGACAGTACAGAGATAAATGTTTATGAGTTGTTCAAAACAACAAAACCCTCATCTTTCAATTGTTTAGATATTTGAGTGATAGAAGGAATAGACTGTCTTTTCAAACTATGATCCATCCATGCTGGGAGTCGGAAAGAACCTGGAGACTGGGACCTGGTAGGCCCTCTTTTCTGTCGGAGGGACTTGCAGGGATTTTCATCCTTTTGTGCCAGGTGGAATAGAGAGCTGAAATAAATGGAAAGGGTTATTTTCTGCGGCCTGCCTTCTGTTATCCTATACAGGCACCTTTCATTTTATGCAGGGGATACACAGCATGTATCTCAACCATATAAATTAAGGATAGTTTTATCATCGGAATGTATGCAAATAGTACAGGTTAGGGAACATCAGTGCTGTTCTTCCATTGAATCAATGGGGGAGAAAGGGGCCTGCCTCCGTACCAGCCAACATAAACGGCACCTCGTATTCGAGGCTCACACCATAGCATGCAGAAGTGTCATGCGCAAGACCAGTAAACTGAACACAGCCTCTACAAGGCAATACAGGCACCCTTGCATGCAAAAGCTTGTGCCAGCCAGTCTCATGAAACATGTTTCTGCAACATATGGTGCAGACAATATCCACTGTCTATAAAGTACAAAGGAAAGTACAAAGGGGCAGAGGCCTGAGGCTCACTTGGGCAATGAAGAAGAATGTAACCCAGAACACCGAAGGCATGGCTCAACCCTCTTCTTCAGACCTGCTACTGCCCAGTCCCCTTCCCATCATTGCTTGGACAGTTGCGATTGGAGCATGCACTGCCCTCTCAGAGTCTGACTGTGGGAAATGAAGCAGGCTATTGGCTGGCTGGCTAAAAGTGACCCCTTCCCTCTGCCTCCTTCTGCTCTAACTAGCTGTGAGAGGGCAAAGAAGCCTTCCCTTCTCTGGCTGCTATAGCTTAGTTACCTCCCCACTTCCTCTTCTTTGGTCGAGACAGCTGTTGTTTGCCACTGGCTCTTCCCTTCCCGCTGCTACTAGAGCCACTTCCCAAAGCCGGGCGAATGGACTGACAGCTGTGCCCACCATGCTTCCTTTAACCTTGTTTCTGTCCCCCTCCAGCACAGCCAAGCCACAAGTTGCACCCACTGAAACCTCCTACCCTCTGCTCTGTTCCCCTCTTAACCTGTTTGATTAGTCTGCGGGATTATACAGGAAGCATGCATTATTCTAAAAAATAGCAAGCATAAATTAGGTTTCAGTATTAAACGAGCATGTTGTTCTAAAAACTCCTACATCAAACAGGTGTAAAACAAGAGGTACCTGTACTGACGCCTTCCTGTATTACATATGCCATTCATATCACTCCTAGTAAATAAGTGTTTGAATCTGGAGCAGGCAGTGTAGTCACTTCTATCCCTCAGACGTAAGGATCCTTGCCATTGAGTGATTCAGTTTTACTTGCAGAAGGGAATAGAAGTATTTCCTGTCAAAGAAGAAGATAGGGATCCCGTGTACATACAGGACTCTGGATTGAGGCTGGCGTCGCTAATGAGTTTGCATATTAATTAAATGGGTGCTAATTTTACTCATGGAAAGAGTGCATAATAAGAAAAGAAAATTACCGTATTTGCCCAAGTATAAGACTCACTTTTATCCCCTAAGGCAAGTCTTTAAAGTAGGGGGTGCGCCCTACAATCAAAGCCTAGCGTTTCTGCCTAGTGTTTTATGCAAAGCGCTTTCAAACCAAGCCTCTCCAAGTCTCTTTTCAAAGGTAAAACGGGGCTTTTCTCTCTCTCTCTCTCTCTCTTTTTTTAAACTGCAAAGCACTGTGTTTTCAAGCCTTTCCTTGCAGTTCTTAATCACTTGCTAAATGGCTGAATACCATGAGAGATCACTATCTCCCAGCAGCCTCTGGAAGCATTTGAAAAAATTAACCCTTAAGTTTCAACCCCAGGACTCTGTGGAAACTAAGATATTTATTGATCTTGCAGTTTAAAAGTTGAGAGCAAGAGCTCCTGCATAGGCTTACCATATCCAAAGGGGGACAGAGTGCCTACCTTTAGGCTGCAATCCTATGCACACTTTCCTGGGAGTAAGCCCCATTGAATGCAATGGGACTTACTTCTGAGTAGATATGCATAGGATTGTGCTGTTCATTGAAATTTGGGCAGGTGCAGCCCAAATCATCATCATGGAAGGGTGCAACAAGCTACACCTGCCCAAATTCCAAAGGTTAAAAGGTAGGCACTCTGCCCCCTTTGGATCTGGGAAGGCTACTAATACTAGAGTGCCCAGATTCAATAAGGGACAGGGTGCCTATGCCTTTAACTGTACTAAAGCTGTACTGTTCTGTATATTTGTGTATATTTGTATATATTTAAGTTAATGTGTATATTTAAGTTAAAAAAAGTTAAAAATGTATTCTTTAAAAAAAGCACCAAACTTTAAGGGTGCGACTTATAATCAGGAGCGTCCTATACTCGGGACAATACGGGTATATCGCATCTCAGTTCCTAACATTACACCCCACTCTTCAACACAGCAGATGTCAATCCATCAATAAGTGATCCAGTAACTATACTAAACTGGAAATCCTTAACGTTTAGAAGTTAATAGTCTGACAGCACAATCTTATGCACACTTACCTGGGGAAAAAGCCGCACATTACACAGGGAAACCTAGTAGTCACATTTAGGATTGCACTGCAAGTCATTAATTGAAATGTTAAAAATGAAACCTGCCATTTAAAAAGAAAAAAATTGTGAAGCTATTAAACAGAAAATCAGCATCAATTGAGTAAACAGGATTTTGTTTAGAATATCTATTATGTATGTTCCTTTTTTTAAATGCATGTATTGAAATTAATAGGATCCCAAATGATGTTTCATTCCATTTTAGGGATAAAGCCAGGCTCTTCACTTTCAGAGGCCTTCACAGGCCCATTTTTCTTGCAAAGGTTAATGTTGGCATCCCTGCCTTGGGATAGAGAGGTAGTGCTTTGTTCATGTCCTGTAAAAGAAACAATTTGTTGTTGCAAACACTCTTCAGAACCTGACAACACCATCCATGGAAAATTTCAGGGGCTGGCATCTCTATGATCGAGCTCTCCCAGAGGCTGTTTTCCCTTCAATATTACTTACATAAGATACCACTACTGGATTGCTGCTATAAGCAATATTTTACTGAGAGGGCCCCTTAAGACAAGAACCTGTCATTACTTATACCATCGTCTTCCCTGTGGACGGCCGTCAGGATTGTTGAGCCTAAGCAGGAGTGACACTTTAAATTCCTTCAGACTATTCATGCTGTCTTCCTTGATTTCCCTGAACCTCGTCCTTCTCCAGAGTAATCAATTCTAGTTGTTTCTCTGCTTTTTATTATTGCCTGCTTTTATGCACCCTGCTGTTAAATATAGTCAGCATCAGAGATTATCATGTGCCCTGAAAAATTAGTTGGCATTATAATTAAGTCACTTTATGCACCGAGCTGCTTGGCTGTTTCCAGAAACTCTAGCAAGTCATTGCCCTCCACTTTAAAATGTTTTTTTCTTAGTGTCACAACTTGCCCTCAAAAATGTTAGTGTTGAAATTTCAAGTGACTTCAAAGGGTTTATGTTGAACTTTTGATACAAAAATTGCATGATTATCCACTACAGGATTGATTAATTTTAAGTGGTGGTATTATTATTATTATTATTATTATTATTATTATTATTATTATTATTATTATTATTATTATTATTATTATTATTATAAATATGGAGACCACTTCATTTGGTAGCATACTTATGCCATCTCCCATGCTTTGAGTTTATTACGTCTAATCTGATTGATATCGCTGGAAAGGATTCTGTTAAGTTATCCCCATGAAAATAAATTTGGAAAAGTGTAAGATCTCTCCAGTCCGACTCCTGATGTATTGCAACTCTCTCTAAACAGTCTGTGTTCATACTAACTGTTAATAATCAGCTAATGAACCTTGACAGCTCATGCTGCAAATCTGACTACAATCCATTGATAATTTACTGACCTTTATAGGTGGAAAGAATTTGCAACAAAGTATAAAATGAATTGGTTTATAGTATCTTGGCTGGTACATGATGCTGCTAAAAATCCCAGAAGAGAGAGCCTTTAGTTGGGTCAACTCAACTAATGAACAGTCAAAAAGTTCTACATGTTTTAAAGTGCAAAGTAAAACCAGCAGCATCCACTGGGAGAAATTGGCACCAAGCACTAATTGTAACTACAGGTGTCCCCCGCTGAAACGATGGGGATACGATCCAAAAAATCCATCGAAGTGAAACCATCGTTGAGTGGGAAGGTGGGTGAAGTGTGTGTGTGTGTGTGTGTGTGTGTGTGTAAAATTTGAGTGAGTGGAAGGGTGGGCGAAGCGGTTGCTGTGGGGGGATTGCGGAATTGCATCTCGTCTCCTTTACAAAGCGTGTGATTGCCAGATCACTGTGTTCAGTCAGCATGAGCGCAAGCGCAGCAATCTGGCAATCACAGCAGGGGCAAAGCTGCAGCCCACGTGTAGCCGGAAAAGGTGTCGCTGGGTCAAGGCGCTCCTCACTCCCTCCCATGAAGCCTCCAACGCTGCAGTTCTAGAGCAGTCTGCCAAACTGCTCTGTTTGAAGGAGAGCAGCCGGTAGGAATGCCGCAGGGACGAGGGGGGGAGCGCAGGCTTCATAAAGGAGATGAGATGCAATTCCCCCCTCCCCACAGCAGCTGCTTCGGCCACCCTCCAACTCACTCAGTTTTGCATACACAGCCGCTTCGCTCACCCTCCCACTCAGTTTTACACACACACACACAGCCTTTCGCGCGTGCGCACACCCCGTTAAAGATGACTTTTTCACGTTTAAAATTGTTGTAATACTTTAACTTTGGGGACCTCCGTCGTATATGTGGATCGTCGTTGAGCGAACCGTCAAGGAGGACACGCATCTGTATATGAAAAGGGGGGGGTGATCTTGTTTTCACAAATGCTCGGACTCAATTTTACATGCATCACAAGCAATGAGTGCATACGTAAGAAGGCTTAACACATTTGTTCAACTTCTCTGCTAAGATGGCTAAAGAGTATTTCAGATGTGAGTCAGTGAATTTTACATTGGCTATTTTAAGTACAAAAGGAATGAGTGATGGCTACTATGGATTTATTCTTGGTCTTAGTTTCTTTACACTCATCTGGGCAATGGTTGCTGTTAGGACTTGACAACACACCAATCTACAATTAGTTTTTTGGAATTGTTAGAGCAGAAGAATGAATTCTGATATTTACTAAGAAATATATTGAAAATCAACTTTTTATATATGTGACTTTCCATTTTGTTCTTTGATCACATTTCTTTGATCAAATTTATTCTAGAAACTAGTTTTAAATAATCTTTTTTCTTTTTTTAAATTAGGAATATTCAGTCTTGGTGTCCCTGTAGATTCTCTCTTCTTCATTGGTAACCAGTTGGTGGCTACTAGTCATACAGGGAAAGTGGGAGTATGGAATGCTGTGACTCAACACTGGCAAGTACGTTAAACAGAAACGTTTATAATGGCAAGTTATTGGAAGATGCAAAAAGGTCATCAGACATGAATTCAGAAACATTCTGGGATTTACATTCTTAAGTTTATTTTTTTAAATACTGTAACGTGAAATAAAAATGGCGTGCCTTTTTATGGTTAATGCTTTGGATATTCCTTATACTAAAATGTATTGGTTGGTTGAAGGTCTTAAACATGACAGCATTTGTTTGCATGTCAGTTTAATCATTTCCAGCATTGAGACAGGAGTGGAGCTTTTTTATGTTGATTCATTGGAATCTGGAAATTCTGTGATCTAGTTGAAAGCACTTCAACTGATAGCACTATGCATTGTGCCTCAAAGATATTTGTTTTATATTTCTATTCTCAAATGCCTTGTGATTTTTATATATTATGCATTCTGACAACGGGAATAGAGATTCTTGGATTTGAGACAAGACTGAGGGGAGAGCTGGGCATTCATGCAAGAAACAAACCTTGTAACACAGCCAGATGAATGTCTCTGTGGCACAATGTAAAGACACTGTGTAATGAAATCCAAGAGGCTGCCTTGCAAATCTCGAGAGGCAGAAGTGACCCAAGGCTGACTCCTGTGGCTGCCACAGCACTGGTTGAATAAATCCTGATTTTGCCCGTAAGTGACAGTCATGCCAATGAGTAACACTGCGAGAATGCAAAAAGCCAAGTGGTATAACACAGTAACTTTGAGTATTGAAAGCTGACCTAGTATGTTTGAGTCTAGTGAAGAAAAGCTAAAACCCCTTTAAAATGTCCCATTTAAAAACTTCTGGGATGCAATTTATATTCATAAGAACAGAAGTGACCTGCGTTAGACACTATTTTATGAGTTATTCTAAAATGTCTGCTTTTCTTTCTGTTCTCAGTCTTGATGTACAATATCTACTCATCCCACTCACCCACCCGCCAAAAAGCTCAGTAAATTTATTATCTAGCAGCCTAGACCCTGGCATCAGGCATGTCCCAGAAGGCGTGTGTGTATACCCTGGATCACATATTATACTGTATGCACAGTGGGACCTAATGCACTTACGACTTGCTAAATATACAAGATTCCTTCTTGAACTGATGAACGTATGAACCAGCTTTAAGAATTCCTTGCTGTTTCTGGGAAGTACCTAATGTGTTCTTTAACAGGCTGAAGTGCCTGTTTGTCCTAGTTTAAAGTTCTTCTACTATTTAGATCAGAAAATGAAGAGCCAGTGTGGCAAAATAGCAGTTTGAGACCAGGAATACCCAAGTTCAAATCCCTTCTCAGTCATGAAACTGTGATCTTGGGCCAATCATAATCTCTCAGCCTAATCTACCTCGCAGAATTGTTGTGAAGAAATGAGACAGAGAGGGTGTCATGTACCCTGCCATGTGTATCCCTTGAAGAAAGGGTGGGATGTAAGTGTGAAGAAGTTAAGAAAAACGTCTCCACTAGGAAATAGTGGGAAGAGCTGTTGGCCTGCAGGGAAAAGGGCTACCACCTTGTAAATAATTTATACAGGGTGTCTAGAAATGATTGGAGCGGTTTTGATTTTTTTTTATGGCTGCAATATTAGTGATGTGCCGCATGAGTTAGATGTTACGAGACATGCATTGCTCAAAGTTTGCTTTGGGCGCCGCTAGCGGCCGCAAGAGGGCAGTAGGTTTTTTTTAGTCGGCAAGATGGCTTCAAACAGTGAGAAAGCGTTTGCTGTCCTCTAATTTCATGCTAGTCAATCTGTGACAACAGTGCAATGACACTTTCGACTTAACCCCCTGCGACTTTTTCATGTGGGGTTATATGAAAGACCCTGTCTGTGTCGCCTTTACCAGCCGATCTACCAGAACTGCGGGCTCGCATCATCAATGCCTTTGCTCACATTGATAGAGACATGCTAACTCGCATGGGGGAGGAACGTGATTACAGAGTTGATGTTTGCAGAATCATTCAAGGGGCGCATATCGAGCACCTGTAATATGTCCCCCAAAACTTTGTGGTGTTATATGTTTTGTGATCTTCAAATATATGACAGGTTCTGTCAAATATAGCTACAATAAAATTGTGAAACTGCTCCAATCATTTGTAGACACCCTGTACTTCAAAACAATCTAGACATTCCAATTCCAATACCTTTATTGGCATCTTACATAGACAAACATCAGCATATATAACCCACCTCTGCATAACCCTTCTAGACACATTCAGAGGAGAACAAAATTGATAACATCGCTGCAAAGCTGAATAGTACGTATTGAATGACCTTTGGTGAGGAGATATAAAGTGGAGTGTCTTCAAACACTTGTTGCACACTTACAGGGAAAGCATTGAATTCTTTTCCCTGAAAGCAGAGCTGAACTTTTTAAATTGTAAGATGAAAGGCTTGGATGAGGAGAAATGTTGCCTGGTTATGTGAACTGACAAAAGAGCAAATTACCGAGACAAGTTGTAGTAGTTGTTGATTCTTGGATCGCCTTATGAGGCCCATTCTTGGTTTTCCCAATCACCTCCCTACACAAACTGTTTTCTCTGTACCCAAGTGAGATCCTTGTACAGTTTATATAATTCCACCTAAGGATATTCCAAGTTTATATAATTCTTAAGTTTATATACCAGTAATTCCACCTAAGCTATTCATTTTTATCAATTTTTAGCATTCTCTTCCTAAGATTTGGGCAGACTAGGTGAGGTGGGTTCCTCTGATGCTCATTCTTCAGGCAATGTTCTGATGATATAGCAATATTGTTGCAGGCAGTGGATAATCTGAGATTGGAAGCCAGTAGCGTGGAAATCATAACTTTTAGTAGTCTAGGCAAGTTTAGAGAGCTGACAAAATGATGGCATTTATATAAAGTGTTCAAAGAGTTAACTGAGAAAATTCTAAATTGGGGGAAGAAGGTGTCAAAGCATTGAAATATTTGCTGTAAGATTTTTTCTATTAATATATTGTGGAAAACCAGAAACGTTAAAGCTTAAAATATTGTTTTTCATGAAACACAGCTGAATACTTAGATGTTTCTACA
Source organism: Plestiodon gilberti rubricaudatus (assembly GCA_026170595.1). Taxonomy (NCBI): domain Eukaryota; kingdom Metazoa; phylum Chordata; class Lepidosauria; order Squamata; family Scincidae; genus Plestiodon; species Plestiodon gilberti. The sequence goes on from JANXHW010000001.1 coordinate 27,064,980, forward strand.
TTCTGCATAGTCAATTTTATGGAGCACTACAAACCGTGTTGTGCTGCTTACCATGTTTTCCCGAAAGTAAGACCACCCCCTATTTTTGCATGATTTTTACTGTCACTTAAAAATATAAGACCTCCCTGAAAGTAAGACCTAGCATGGCTCCCTGTAATTTCCATTCCTCCTGCCCGGAGCCGCCTTCCAGACCCCTCTGTTCTGCTGCTACCTCCTGCCTTTCTTTCCCAGGTGCTGCAGCTTTTCCATTTGCAGCCACGTTGCCTGCTGGCCCCGGATTTATCCTGTGCTCCTCCTTTCCTCTGCCTCTCTCTGGCTCGCGAGGGAGGGACTTGGCTTTTAACTTGATATAAACTTCCCAGGTGCTTCTCTGCACTCGTCCCCCTTCCTCCTCTCTCTGTGCATGTGCGTGTTCGCGTGCGCGCGCGCGCACTCGTTCACTCAACTTGCTCAGCTTGGAAGCGCTGCTGGATGAGTCTCTCTCTCCCCACGTTAGCAACGCACACCCGATTCCCCCTCATCCACCTCCTCTCTCTCTCCCCCCACATTAGCAGCAGGGAGTCCGCTGCACATGCCGCCAAACCCACCCCTCTCTCGGGATCGCCAGGCCAGCACAGCTCCCCGGTAAGAAAGGACCCTGGGGGCTGAGACTGGAAAAGGAGACGGGATGCATTTCAGAAGGGGGGGTGAATAATGCGATCGCGGACGGACGGAAGCAGAGAAGCAGTCACTCACTCAGGAGATCCTCAGTTGAGTTGGAACGGGAGGAAAAGGGGTGGTGGAAAAATTACACAGCCTATCCACATCAGCGTGTGTTTGAGAGAGTGAGTTGGAGGGTAAGCGGGCGAAGAGGCGGCTGCTGCTGTGTGTGGGGGAGGGATTGCGTCTTCAACTCTTGTTTGAACCACACTGATTGTGTTTATTCAGCCCGGCTCGGCTGGGAACAATAAGACCTCCCTGAAAATAAGACCTCCTGCATTTTTTGGAGGCAAAAATAATATAAGTCCCTGTCTTATTTTCGGGGAAACACGGTAGCATCCAAATGTGTTTAGTAGATTTCAGTGCATGAAACCTTTTTCACAGTTGGCAACTAGAGTGGTGGTTAGATTAGGAGGCATTCATTTGTACTTGGCTGTGCAAGTATGTGGCTGATAGGAAAATGGGCTGTGTGACCTTAAAAATGGATATAAATATTTTTGTTCCTATATGAAGAATAATAGTATAATAATAATTCAGCATGCCACTTCCATAACTACTCTTAGGACTGTAATTTTCCCTACCTTTTTAGTTGGTGCTTCTATCATGGTAATCATCCAGATGTTGATTCTTCAGGTCCAAAACACGTGAATGCTGGCTGCAATTTTTGTCTTATGAATTTGAAGGAAAAGCATTCTAGAGACAGAAGAATTGCCACAGTATTTGTCTCAATTTTCATATGCGAAACTGTTTTGTGAAATGACCTTTTGTGTGGCAAGATCAAGTTACCACATCCTGAAAATTGCTAGGGAACAAGCTGCTTTCGGGATGTGGTAAAAGGATCCTTTCACAAATGCATAACAATTGAGTGGAAACGTTGCCTTGTATATAATGTAATTAACAGTCTCTCAATTGCCCTAATTTAAATCTGATAAATTATCTTCACTTGAAACAAAAAGTAAAAATTGATTTGACAGACTTCATACATAGAGATTCATAGACTACATATGGGGTTGGCTCTACTGAAATGTTAGTGATTATAAGAAATGGAAAAAAAAGCAAGCCCAAATGTTAATGTTCGCATATTATCTATCCTAGGTTCAAGATGTTGTCCCTATTACTAGTTATGATACTGCTGGATCTTTCTTACTGCTGGGTTGCAACAATGGCTCCATTTATTATATTGGTAAGACCAGAAAAAAAAAGAGTGCCTTAATGCAGTGATTCTCAAAGTTCTCCCTGCGAGGCTCTCTCACTGCTCACTGAGTCTTTGCGGGGGCGGGGACAGCGGTGGCAGCGATCCCGCCATGCTGTCCCTGCCCTTTAAGGTGGCAGGAGACAGCATCCAGTTCTCCTGATGGTTCACGACCCACCAGTTTGAGAACCAATGCCTGAATGCTTTCAATATTTTGTCATTTTTGTTTGGGATTTTATTCATTCCTGACAGAAATAATTATAGTCATTGAAGGCCCCACTCATGGCCCAGTTGAACCCTGAGGTGTCCGCCACCACCAGCCTCTGCTCACTGCTGCCCAGTAAGTCTCCCCATTGAGACCCTGGGACCTGGGGACAAGGTGATGATGAGAACAATAGTGGATGCTTTCCACAGAGGCACCATTTTAACTTTTCTGTGACCTTCTGGGCAGCAGCAAGAAACTCTTGATCTTGTACTGTCACCTTTGCGGCAACACTGAAGCATCCATCAGCTCCTTTTTTTTCTTCCTGATTGTGCCTTGCCACACAGGGATGTTAAAAGGGGAGTGGACAGAGAGTCTTTCCATCCAGCGCAGGGCTTTGTACCATGTCTCTTCTTTCTTTCCACCACCCTTGTTTCAATCCTGGTGCTGACCCTGATCTTACCTATTTTTAAGTGGAATCAACATTATGACCTGAATTTCTGTTCTTTGCAGTTTATCTGTCATTTATGTACTTATTTTTCAGATATGCAAAAATTTCCATTACGAATGAAGGATAATGATCTTCTGGTGACAGAATTGTACCACGATCCTTCCAATGATGCCATAACAGCACTTAGTGTTTACCTCACACCCAAAACAAGTTTGTATCATCTTTGCTAATTGTCCTTTTAAAATGAGTGTGAAATCCTGTTTCATATTGCATGAAAGCAGTTTTGTGCCCTACTGTCAGGTGCCTAAGATTCTAATTTAGTGATTTGTTGTATATCTGTTCTCTTGCAATTAGTGAGCTGTATAAACTGGGCTGTATAAACTGAAGGAGATTAAGAGGATGAAATTCACAAGAATGACATTAATAAGACAATTTAAGGGCCTCTCTTCACAAGAGGCATCTACGTGATATTTGTATGTTGTGTCTACACACAGACAGCACATCTGTTTGAGCAAAATAATGCAGCAATTTCATGCACTTATAAATTTTGCACCTACCACTTTCTCATGCAAGCAAGGCCATGTTATCCAGTGGAGAGTTCTAATATTGTGATACTATATGAAGAATTGTTTATACACACGCACACACAGGTTCTCTGCCTATGAACAGACATTGTCAGAACTATAATTTGGCAACAATAAAATGTATTTATGGGAGGGGTGTGTGTCAAATTTATCATTGAAATTAAGTAACCAAACTTTTTTTTTTGGGGGGGGGGGCTGCTATTGAAATGAAAAATTGTTGCCTTCTATGTGATATGCGGCCTAACCCATGTTTGCACTTTTTTCAAGGCTTCCTTGAGGTAGCCGTGTACCTCTTCACGCATCACATTTTTAGCTGCACATAAAATTGGAACATGACACATAGGTGTTTGAAAACATGCATCATACAGGTACACTCATCAGAGAGCCAGGGTTGGCTGCAGGTCCCTGCCAAGTTTATACTTGGGTGGTAAATCCAGGTTTGTTGCTGTGTAATGTATGTGAACCTGCCCTAAGACTCTGGAAGATTTAGTTTAGGCATGCTGAAGCCTTTCATTAAGAAGCCATTGCTGCATAATCTCACACTTTTGTTAGGCTTTCATTTTCTGTTCAGAACTTGCTAACATTGCTCACAAATGTTTAGTGTAGTCTGGAGTGGGGGGAAAACCTTGTAACTAGTCATTTATTACTATAGAGTAATGAAAGGCAAATTTAGCAAGTAAATGTGTTTTTTTTTAAGGCAAAGCATGCATTCTTCTAAATGACACAAATTATGTGCAAGCATCACATCAGTTATACAGAATTTCTGAGCAGCTCAAACCTCAGCCTTATCTTAAAAATGACAGATACCATGTACTGGTAGTTAAAGCTTCTCTTTCTGTATTTTGTGTAGGTGTAAGTGGTAATTGGATTGAAATTGCATATGGCACAAGTTCTGGAGCAGTGCGTGTGATTGTGCAACACCCAGAAACAGTGGGGTCAGGCCCTCAGCTCTTTCAGACTTTCACGGTTCATCGAAGTCCTGTTACAAAGATCATGTTGTCCGAGAAACATTTGGTGTCAGGTAATTCTTGTTGGCGTAGGTCTGTTTTTCTTGGCGGTGTGTGCTGTGTCTTCCTTCGTATTCCTCAGGCTCCAAAATTAAAAGTGACAGAGCAAAGTGTGTATAGTAGAAATAAGTCCGTTCCCCACTTACGTCCTGGTCATTTTGAATTTCTGTTGCAGAAGCTCAATGAGACCAAGAGGTGGCAGAAGCAAATTGTAGGATAAAGTAAAAGGTGACAGTGGTAAAATGGAGTCCAAACTCCCATATTGGGACTGGTGGTGGCAGACTTTGTCCCTACCACAGAAGCTTCCAGCCCCTCTACTTTTTTCATAGAAATGAATGGCAGTCACTGGGTAACATAACCTTTCTCACAGTCTACCTGTCTGTGTGGGCAGGTGTGGTACACAGATTTGTTAAAGCTCCATCCTCGGGTCCGTATCCATTCATTCTGTTCATAAAGTTGGTTTAATCTTGGTCATGTGAAGTGTCTTTCTGCAGTACAAGTTATTTTGACTGCTAACTGGGCAAGAGGCACTTTTTCAATTGGTGCTCCTCTTATATTTAGCAGGGGGAGAGTAACTGCCCCCCTTTTACCCCAGCACAGTGTCTTTTCTGGTGGCTGTTTGCTGGTGGTGTTGTGCATCTTTTTTAGCTTGTGAGCCCTTTTGAAACAGGAAGCCATTTAATCATTTTATTTTGTCTGTAAATCGCTTTGTGAACTTTTTTGTTGAAAAGCGGTATATAAATACTATTAATAATAATCCTAAAAAATAGTATATCGTGCAAATATTAAAACAGCTCAGTTGGCAAGAATTCCTATACAACCCTAAGGGTGAGAATTTTTTTTTTTGCTTGATTTTATTGGGTTCTAATAAGAAACTGTAGTCTGTGCACACTTGGAAGTAAGCCCTGTTGAACCCATTGGGACTTTGTTCTGCATAAGCATGCATAGGTTTCATTGAAAGACTGCCAGGAAGGGCCTGGGACCCACAGATCATCCCTAATTCAAACCTATATAACAGGTTTGTATGAAAGCAGCACCTTTCCAAATCAGTTCTTGTACTTTGGAGGGTTGCAGTGAAGGTAGAGGAGTAGATTGTTCAGGTGTGAAGCAGATAATGCAAACATTATGCAAAACTATCAATAGATTGAGTGGTTAGATAAGGGTTAGAATTGTGTAATATTTTATCTTTTTGGGTAAGTATTCACTTGTATTCTTTCTTTCTAGTTTGTGCAGATAATAATCATGTTCGGACATGGACAGTGACTCGCTTCAGAGGAATGATATCAACACAGCCGGGATCCACTCCCTTGGCATCATTCAAAATTTTGTCCTTGGAGGAGACCGAGAGCCATGGCAGTTACTCTTCGGGGAATGACATTGGTAGGTGAAGCTGTAGAAGAGCTGGATGGCTGCTAGGTTCTTTGACCCACTGAATTGAACATTTCTGCTTTACCAGTGGTCCAGAGTGGGATGGGAAGAGTTGCCTCATGTAGCGTAACTGGAAGAAGCAGCTGAGTGGCATAAGGCTGAGCCAAAGAGTCATTTCTCAGTCACGTAACATTGGTTCACACCCTGAAGTGCCCTTTTACCCGCTCGGGTGCTTTGGGGAGAGGTTATTTTTGTGGAAGTATAATGGGTAAACTGGAATAAAAACATCAAACCAAGATTATAGGAATGGGGAAAAATATGTTTACACCCTCCTCATACTCCTAGGATTATATGTTAGAATATTTAGCTAATCAGAGGAAAAAGTCTAAATAAAGCAGTCTACACTGATGTGGTGACTGGATGCAGAGAGTATCAACAAAAAGTGGTTTTTGAGAATGTACCTTAAGGGAAGAAGGACTAAAGAGCAGTTGTGGAGGATCATAGCAGCTCTCCTAGCAAGGGAAGAGGTTATCAAAATTAAGTACACTGTTGTAGAAGTGTTTGCCTTGCCTTGAATGAAGAGATGTTGAGAGAGCTCTTTCTTTACTTTCTGATTACAGGGCCATTTGGCGAGCGTGATGATCAACAAGTTTTCATCCAAAAGGTTGTTCCCATCACTAACAAACTCTTTGTGAGGCTCTCCTCTACTGGGAAAAGGTGAATTCCAGAACTATAGTGGAACTAGATGTTAAAGAGGAAAATTAACGCTTCTGTCAAATTTGTCTAGTGATCAGTAATAAAGGTTTCTGACTTGCTTTTTAAACTATGTTTAAATGATTGTGGCAGAGGATTATCTACAGTGATGACAAAAGTACGAATACAGACTTCAACTAGATGCAGTATAGGGGAATTATCTGTACTGTAGGGTCCCCCTCCCCACCTCTTTTAAAGTTAAAAGCCTCAGGTGGGGGTGAATAATAAGGTTGTGGCCACAGTGGAGTAAGCAGTTTTTTTCACATTTTGACTCTGTTGTTTTTTCTGACTTTACACCCCTCCCCTGATGCAACATCTGTCATAGGCTTAGCCCATCCAGGCAGTGCCACACCAGCACAGCCCTCCAGGTAACCCTGGCACATCCATGCCCAGCAATGCTGACAGTGTCCATGGAAACCTTGACCCACCCGTCGCCTGCAGAGCAGCGTCCTGATATTGGCACAACATCTCCGAGCTACATTGGCGCAGTGTTTTTCCAGTGTTGGGCCAACATTCAAGGTGCATCTCTTGGTGGGCAGACATCTACTCCAGCAGGGCTGTCATTGCGCTTACCTAGCAAAATGATAGCAGGGTTAGGTATTTTCAAGCTGTTATTGATACATGAAAGGATATACCATGTCTACTTGACTTTAGAAGAGTTTAGAAGATGTAATGCAATGCACGTTCAAATAGTTTCTGGAAAATTAAATTGCAGTATACAGTATTTATCACATGGATGTAAGTCTGAGGAAATCGCATCTTGGCAGAGTTGTGAGGCATGAATTTCTCTGTTTGCAAAACAGCATGGCACAGTTGAGAACTATCAATTCAGATGCCTAATACATCTATTAATAGCTCATGCCCTTATTATATTGCCCATTGTTTAGATTGTCAGTACCTTTTATCCTACTGCAACTAAGGCCACGTATGTGTACATGAAATAAATGTATATTGTTCTCCATTTGCCCCAGTAATCCTCCCTCTATTGTCTCCCTTGGGTCTCCTCTTATTAAATTCTTCAGAGCAGCGAGCTGTCGTCTGTTGTAAAACACCATGCACATTGATGGTGCTTGTTAAATAATAATCATAAGCTCAGAACCAGAATTGATGTTAGGTTGTTAGTCTTAAAAAGCAGTCCTGGGCTGGCCCTATTGATTGGCTGGAAATCAGAATAGTGGGTTGATGTTTTCTCACCCTTGAATCAAAGGCTGATAGATAAAATGTCTACATAAATATGAATTTATTTGTAGCTGATGAAATGTGGAAGTTTTGGAGGGCTTCCGGTGTTAGACTAGAGCTGTTGTATTTTTTGCGTTAGGCCAGTCATCATGATGCTTAGTGCCAATGTTGATCTGATTGTTGTCCTTGCCGAATAGAGCAAGTTGTCAGTTTAGTTTAACTGCTGGCAATGAATATAAACATTCAAGCACAAATAGTGGCAGAAATCCAGGGTGTTGGTTCGTTTTGTGCGATGTACTTCTCTCACATTTTGTCAGGCAGGGGCTGCTGGAGCAAAAAGAGAGGCCAGGAGCACAGGTGTGCAGTCTCTGAATGAGGCCCCTTTAAATACCTTCATGTTTGTGGCAGTCTGGGCCCTAGGCCACCATCACCTGCATGTTCATGCTTTCCGATTAGCATTTGAACTTTTTTTTTAAATCCTCTTTATAGCACACCCTGGTGCAGTTCCTGGTATTGTCGCCCTCCTTCCCCTGCCCTCCAGCTCACATGAATACATCTATTCCGGGTCCCAATTTCACATGTTCTCTGCCTCCCTGCACATTTGTATCAGCTCTCTGTATAGGAGAGATGAGAGGCAGTATAGCAGTTAAAATGTTGGATGTGCACTAGGGAGACCCGAGTCCAATCCCTGCTTGGCCATGAAACTCACTAAGTGACCTTGGACCACTCACACATTCTGTCTAACCTACTTATCAGGGTTGTGAGAATAAAGTGAGAGGTAGAATACTGCCCTGAGCACTTTGGAGGAAGGGCAAAAATATAAATGTCAAAGACAAACAAACAGGCAGTGTCTGCAAGGTGGTATTGCACACAGGTGTCCTGGAGCAGTTGCCTTCTTGTCTGAGAGTGCCACTAAGTCGGTAGTATTTGAACATTTTTTTTAAAAAAGTCCTCTTTACAGCACATTCTGGTACAGTTCCAGAACCAGTAGCTGTTCTCTGAACCAAGGCATAGTGTGCATGTTATAATCTTGGAACTATAAACTATAATCTTGGAAGTGCTCTTTGCAAAAGCCAAGGACAGAAATCCAGGGTGTTGTTTGGTTTTGTGCGATGTACTTCTCTCACATTTTGTCAGGCAGGGTCTGCTGGAGAAAAAAGAGCGGCCAGGAGGAAAAGAACAGGTCAAGGTTGCGCTGTGGAAATGCAGGAATACAAGATCTGTGCAAAACGTACAATGCTCTTGTGTCGCCAATGAGTTGTGTATATTTAAGCTGTTTGCAGCGACTCTGTGGTTGAGGCGAGCTCCCTACAGATATCTGAGGTGATGCGTTTGTCCCCTTTTCTAGTAGTTGCATTGTGTCTGGAGGGCAAACTGAACTGGCAGGACAGTGCGACTGAGTCAGCAGTGGTGGCATGATGGTGCTGATGGTCCTTCTCAGAAACCCCTGTAGCTGGCTGTGTGTTAACATGTTTAAGGAACTATAGATTATACCCAATGTTTCATTTCATGAATGTCCATACTGTCCTGTACCTGCTCTTCAGCCATTAGTTTCTTGGCAATGAACAGAAGAAATGAGGTGGGGGTCACGACACGCAGCAGTGGTGGACTGGGCCTTGGTTGCCAGGAGACAAAGGGGGCCCATCCACAACTATAATAATAAATATTTTTATATACTGTGGCCCTATGCCCTTTAATATAATTTAATACATACCTCTAAAAGGTCATTAACATTTTTAACATATTGTCTAATGTTTAAGGGGAGGCCACTTCATCAGGGGCCCACTTGCCATCGGGCAAGCTGACACCCTGGCCAGTCCCTGGCCACTGACACCCAGCATTTTGCAACACAGGGTTGTGATTCTGAGTGGCCTATCTGTATGTTTACCTGTCTCTAAAATGGATTAACTCTGCGACAGGATTGTTTCATAGAATTGAACATTAAGAGCTTGGGAACCTAGATAACAAGGATATGGAAGGACAAAGAATCAATTTGGGTCTTGGCTTATATCATAACAGTAAAATTTGTATTTTACAACGATAGTTTACCTACAGGCAGGATTGCTTTTAACTTTCACTTTTTTAATGGGCATTTAATTATATCCCTTGTTTTAGAGCTCTCTTCTGTTCGTCCCATATGCTAGTGTGTATTGCTACCTTTCATAAAAAAAATGATATGTTGCCTGGCTATTTAAAAGTAAATGAAATCTAAAGATGTGAAAACAGCAGCTAAAGTGTTCTTGAAAGCCCTGGATACTAGTTAAAGAAAATAGCACCATTCTAAAATTGAAACTGCTAGCACAACCATGGCCGCTAATAGCGCTTCACCGGCGCGCAGTATCTATAACACATGGCCCATAGTTTCTTACTGCTTAATCTTGTAATGAATAAAACTCTTAAAGAGAATCAATCTTCTTTGCATCAAAGTTCATTACATACAGTCATAAGCAACTGTTAGAGAAATTAATCAAGAGTACATTTTCCAAGCACCTAGATTATCCCTTTGACAGCTTGTTTGTTTTTAAGCAGATAACATTAGAAGCCTGTAATATGGTTGGAGGCCAAATTATCATCCCAATAAATGTTATAAATCACTATGATTTAATGGTTTGTGCATGCACAGGAAGAAACTGCCACATGTTTATTAAAATTTGGTGTCATATTAGGGTAAATTTTAACGTAATAACTCAGTCTGTTCAACTTTGACCTCTTTCTGTTCTCCTTCTCTTTGATTACTGCAGGCAAGGTCTAATCAACCCATGCCTCCTACATGTTAATTAAACCTGTATTCACATATACCCATTTTCTCAGAAATAATTGAACTGGGTATCTGCTCCCATGGTAGCAATTTATGTTGGGCACATTCAGATGTTACATAGCTATCATATGCAATTACTCCTTCAAACTGCTGTAGAACCATTCTATTCTGCACTAAAAAGAGAGGGGTCTCCTTGCCTCACTAAGCAGTAATAGTCCAGGACCAGTCGCATAAGGTGGTGTTGGGTTGTTGGAAACTAGTACAAAATGTGATCGACCAAGCACTTCAATACCATTGCACTCTCCCATGGTACTTGGGGAGGGAATTACAGTATGATCTTGTGGATGCAGCCTAACTATAAGCTGAAATTAGTAGTGGAGCAGAAATTGTAATAGTCATGAACAAGGCACTTCAGGGATTCTGATTTTGCAACTTTCATGTCTTGCTTAACTGTTGTTGGAATGTAAAGTTTTAATATTCTATCCATATGAAACAGTGCATTTTCTAGAATATTCTTGGAGAACCTGGTGAAAGTATACAAGGTGACCACATGTTATAGCTGTGAGGCTTCAGTTGCTGACTGGCAGACAAAGATCCATGGACACTTACCTCGTTTTTTCTTTCCATAGCTGTTGCAGATCTGTTGTGCTGGGTTTTTTATGCGCATCAAAATCTACAATCTTTGTCTAGATAACTTGCAAACTAAGGGTTGAATCCAAACTTAACATTGTGCTCATGGAAGTGATTGGAATGTGATGTTCTTTCCATTCACAGAAGGAGTTTTCATGAGTGCAGAGTAAGTTTTGATCAATTATTACAGAACTTGGAATCTGTGGTACATACTGCAATAAGTGTCATATTTTTGAGTTCACTTCTAAAATATATTTAATTGGAAGTGGGTATTAAAGAATTGTCGCATTTTCTTGATGTATAAAGGTTTTTATCTTTGGGTGAAAGGTTACAATTACTATTGCAACTTTGGTTTTAATAGTAATTTGTAACCTTTCACCTGAGAATAAAAGCTTAAGTCTCAGAACAAATATTTAGCACAACCCCTTTTTTGCCGATTGGTTGACAAATGTGTGATTGTGCCAATTCTGTTGCAGGATCTGTGAGATTCAGGCAGTGGACTGTACTACAATATCATCCTTCACTGTACGGGAATGTGAGGGGTCCAGTAGGATGGGCTCAAGGCCACGACGCTACCTCTTCACTGGGCATGTGAATGGCAGTATTCAGATGTGGGACCTGACCACAGCAATGGATATGGTTTATAAAAGTGAAGAAAAAGGTAGCTCTCCTGATCTAGTCAAGCATCTCCTCAGAAATCGGATATAGTGGTTGTACTGTAACCCAATTTTAAGTGCCATCATGTATTCAGTCTTCAGTTTCATCCTGTTTTTAATTGCCCCTGAATTGCATGGTGCAGAAGGTTTGGTTGGATAGCAGGGAATGGCAAGCTTCAAAATGCCAGGGTTCTACTAAATGTCTTTATCTGGCTCAACCTGATATCAAGACAAGATGTTGGCTTAGGTGGATTGTTAGTCTGGTCCAATGCATGGTAGGTAATGGTCACTGATGTCTTTCTCTCTCTCAGATGTTGGGGGTCCTACAGAAGAAGAATTGCTTAAGCTTCTGGATCAGTGTGATCTGAGCACATCTCGCTGTGCAACTCCTAATATCAGTCCAGCCACTTCAGTGATGCAGCAAAGCCGCCTGCGTGAATCAAATTCCAGGTAAGCTCTTAATGAGACAGTTGTGTGTCGGCTGGTAGAGTGCAAGCCCAGTTTTTTTTTATTCCATTGGTCTTGTTTTTGAGACTGGATTTTTAGACATTGGGGAGGGGGGGCCATGTAAGAGCTGCATGTTATAAGATGATTTGCTTGTCACCTTAAGTATGTTCAGCTGCTAACAGTAGAGAATATACAAGTGAATTGATTTTTTTCTTCTGTAAAGGAAGTTCAGGCCTGTAATGCTTTATGCTCAAAAGGGGGTGATAATACCAGCTGCTGTTGATGGGATAGCAGGCGGCAGTGGGAGAAGGCTACGGCCTTCATGTCTGCTTCTAAGCTTCCCAGAGACACCTGGCTGACCACTGTGGGGAAGCAGAATGATGAATATTTGGGGGGTGTTGAACAGAGCTACTCTTACGTTCTGGTTAATATTGTTACTCTTATTCATGTATGTAATCATATTTTCAGCCTTCAGTTGCAGCATCGTGAAACAATCCATGAAGCTGCTACATATGGCTCCATACGGCCGTATAGGGAGAGCCCTCTACTAGCCAGGGCACGGCGGACAGAGAGTTTTCACAGTTACAGAGAGATTCAGGCTTTTAACTTGAACAAAACCATGGTAGACAAAGCTGTACCTCAGAATGGCAATCAGAGCCCTGTACAGACAGAAGTGAAGAGGATAGGTGAAAACATCGTGGATAAAAAGGCTTCAACATCAGCACTTGAAGTAAGAGCTGCTAGAACAGCAGAGGGCGGACCTGAAGTTCAGAAAGTGCCTGAAAGTTCATCAGAGTTGAAGAAACGAGGACCTGATGAAGAAAATGAAGCCAAACCTGACAATAAAAAGAAAGGTGGATTTGAAGGAGGAGGGTTTCTGGGAAGGAAGAAAGCCCCTCAACTGGTGTCTTCTCCAAGTACTGTGGAAGGAGGGTCTGAAGCACTCAATACAGCATCGTCGCCTACAAAGACGACAGTTTCTCCACGTCATAAAAAAAGTGACTCTTCCTGTCAGGATTATTCATTGTAAACATTCTGAAGGATTTTTAAATCCAAGATATATCAAAAGTTTTAATACTAAACTGGATGAAAAGTTTACGTTTACACATTTGTGGGTATCTGTAGATCTGTGTCTTTCTAACTGAAGGTGTTTTGAAGTGGAATAAAACAGTATAGGGGAACATATCATTCTACGCAAAGAACATGGCTTCACAGCACAACCAACAGAAGCATTTTTAAGATATTTAAATTGGTGTTGACTTTGTATAACTATGAAAATGAAGTCCAGTTCTGGTACAGACTTCAGTTTTAAGCCTTGCGTAATGCGGGCTGGCATGCACTACCATTTTTGTTGTTGGGGAGCATTTTTCTATCTTGTGTAACGTTTCTGGTTCCTTGCTTCTCACATGCTAGATAGTAAATGTCTATTGCCTTCCTATGGGTCTCCAGTCAATTCTCACCTCACGCTTTCAATGTGGTTCCATATTGGGAATATTAATGGAATGAAGGTGGCATGGCTGCTTTACCTAATATTTGCCTTTTCTGTTGAGCCACCATATTTTTACTAGTATTATTGTCCTCTGCATACATCACCTTCATATGGTGCAATTTTGTTAACTTAATCAAACTGCAATTCTAAATGTCTTGTTAATGGATGCTATAAAAACATTATTTTGCATATTTGTCTTTAATATTAAAGTATAAAGAATTTTATTTGTATTCTCTTTTCTCATTGCGACTACCTTTTGTGTAAGATTGTCACACCCTCCTAGAAAAAATTATGAACATGAGATCTGCTCAGAGAAAGGTGTAGAGCAGGGGTTCTCAACCAGTGGTGGTAGTACCACCAGTGGTACTTCGGCCAACTGCTAGTGGTACTTGGACCGCCAGACCTCCAGAATCCCGCTCTGTCATGGCACATTTTCACTCCCAAGAGGCTTCTGCCTTTGGCCGAGCCTAACAGGAACGCTGAGAAGGGTCCTCCCACCAGCCCAGAGCCTCCTACCTGCATTTTCTGGCCTCTGAAAACCCGAAACTTAACTGGCCATGATGTCATAGCCAGTCTCTTCCAGTGGTACGCAGCAGAAGAATGGCACTGGAGGTGGTACTTTACACCAGGGGTTCTCAACCCCTTCCCAGCCGAGTATTGCCTTGCATTTTTAGGACCAACCTGAGCATTCCCTGTAATTTTTTTAATGTAGAATGTCAAAATATGCCAAAACAATCTTTTTTTCACCATTCAAAAACACATGTATATTACTATAATTGTATGTATTTTTATTGTATTCGGCTTTTCAAAGACATAAATAAATGGTACAGTATTTCCCTGCATGGGACAGCATCCATATATGGTCAGTTGGTTTCCCCTCCCCTCTCCCTTTTGGCAGGTGCATAGATAACAATATGGCAAATGTGATGCCTGTGCATGCCTTCTCACCTTTCTTCCCATGCTCAGTCAAGCCCCCTGAACACAGAGGCATGTGCCCCTGGAAAGCCCTGCTGTACTTAACTTGAACATACTTATTTGCATGTGCCCAGCACAGGGGACAGAACCACTCTGAACAGTGTGTTGAAAGCACTTCAGGTATGCATCTCAGTAATCCTTGCATCATTTCCTAAGGTAGGCAAGTGGTATTTCCATATTGCAGGAGAAGGGGTGAGGCTGGAAAAGGGTGGCTTGCCTTAAGCCATGACTGCTCTGAGAAAGTCAAGCTAGCATTCCTCTGGCCAAAACTGCTATTCCTAAAACTACCTCAATGCTAAAAAAAAATCAGATCATATGCAAGATGAGACACAGGCTGAATGAAGCAAGTTAAGTTAAAACCATTTATTAACCAGGATAATAGCCAATAGTCTGACAATGTAGTATTTCTGTACTTCATTATGAAAAATACTCAGCTCAAATTCTACAGTGGCTACAGTCTTGGTGTACAATATGTACAAAAACAATAGTACAGGTAATACACTTATGGTGGATGTTTGAAAGTAACCCAGTGATGGCTAATACTTTTGGTTTAGGATTCCTTTCCTCCCCCCTCCCACTTCTGAAATCCATATCAGCCAGTAAAATGTTTGCAAACATTATGGGCAGTGCAATCCTGACAGGATCCAGCCAGTTGCCCAGGGCCACCCGCCGGATCCTGTGTACAGGCTGCCCAGCACGTGCCAGACTGGTGGTCTACTCAGGGAAGGGGCCGCTTGTCCCCATCCCCGCGTGTAAACTGGGGCTGGTCCTATCGACCTCTTCAGATTTCCACCAGCTAAATAGCTGTTGGAAGTAGAAGAGGCCGTGTAACGGCATAGCCGGTGGGGACCGGGATATGGCCAATGCCATCTCCTGTCCCCACCCGGGCCGGCTAGGCCAATGGGGGCCCACCTCCCGGGCCGGACCGCCCATGCAGCCAGCGGTGGCGGACTCACTTTCTGCTGCCGGCTGCATGGAGATCCAGCGTCGGAGTGAGGGAGGCTGGCCTTGTGCCAGCCTCCCTTACTCCAGAGTAGTCGCGAACGTGTTTTTTGGCACGTTCAATGTCTTCCGGCGACTGACCGCTTGTTCCGTTGCTGGATTGTTCCGGTGGATTGCACCCTAAGAACATTTATATACCACTTTTCAGCAGTTAACTGTTCCTAGGTTTGTGCCATTATATGGTTTGAAGGGCAGCTTAGATTTGAATTGAAATTTCCCTTGTGCATCCTAACTGCCCAAGCCTATGGAATACCTTTATCTGCAGCAGCCTATATGCTGACTCCCCAACTTACGGGCAACTGTGTCAGCGCTTTCATGTAGGCACGGTATGTCCTTTGTGGTGCTTTTGCACAGGCATGATAGTGCTGAGCTGGCAAGAGCCACCTGTTTCGAGATATGTGCATTCCGAATTCCAGACAGATCTCTGGAACGGAACCGATATGTATGTTGGGGACTTAGTGTATAATTTGCTATTACAGCTCTGTACTTTCCACCCAAATCCTTATTGCTGCACTTGGTTTTTGCAGACTTGAAACGTCAATAGGCTATTTCAAAAGAGAATTTGAGAAGACCATCACCCTATTCCGGCCAGATCATCATAACGGTACATGTATCTCATCTGTACCATGGACTAATGAAGCTAACTCTTCTGTTAAAGAAACTGAAAGGCTACTCAGCTAAATTCAGCTGGCTCATTTAACCGACAAGGGTTACAGACTATAACTTGGTTAGAGAAAGTTGGTACATCATGATGCCCAAATTGTTAACTCAGACAGTTCTAGGGAGACGCTTAGGCTATAACCTACACATGCTTACTGGTAGCAAATCTGTAAGCATTTACTTACTGACCAGAACTAACTTCCGAACAAAGATGCATAGGATTGTCCTGTACAAAGTTCTAACCTTCAATTCTTTTTTAATCCAAAACCATTTATGAGGCAATAAACATTTTAAATGAAGCTGATCTGCAAACAAAGGTAGAGTAGCTACTATTGCTGCCCAGGAAGGCAGCCATGGAAATGCTAATTCCCACTTACTATGAATTTTAAATTTTTAAGATATTTTTAGATAGGACTAAAGGAATGAACTAGTGTGGCATAAGTATTCTAATAAGATTTTGCTTGGACAACAATGGCCTTCAGTCACATATCTTTAAGAGAATTGCAAGAAATTGTGATCTGTGATAAGATTTCAAGCTAGTCAAACTAAATGCTGTCATGTATGAATTTTGAGGAAGGACATCTATACCATTGTTTCATAAATGCACAACTGTCCTTTCCTGATCCAACTCTGCATTTTATGTGAAAATGCTGGATAACAAATAATTTTTTTAAGTTTATGATAAAGTTTTAACCTACATTCATCACTGAAATAGTGGTGATAGGATTTTTCCCCACAAAAGTTTAGATGGAAATTAGGATTTTTCTCCTTAATATTATAAGCAACAGTCACCCTAGTTAAAGGTTTCTGGTTCAGGTATGTGGTAAAATATTTGAGTTTATAGTGATATTATACTTTAAAACCTGTATAATATTTCCTATATAAATAAAATTTACTCTATAAAATCTCTGGAATAGGATGAAGTCAGCCCTTATTAGGAATACAACATTATTGCAAGTATTGTACAGTAACAGTGACACTGTAGTTTTAAAGAAAAAAAAGTAACCATTCCAAAGAGATCATTTGTATTGGTTAAATGTCAGTAGGCACATGTTCCATCACACTGATTGAATGAGGAAAATGCATCCAGCTTGAATTCAGGAAGAGGAGGAATGTTCTCACTATTCTTTTGAATGGGCTGCAGTAATTGGGAATACACTCACAAATGTGTATCAGTAAACGTTGTGTGTTCTTTTGTGACGGTACTGAAGCCTTTGATAGCACTTACAAGATCTTCATCGTCCACGTACTAAAAAAGAAAAATTTAAAAATGAATTGTCTCCTTAAACAAGCTTGACATTCTAGTTAGGAACAGAAAGGGAGGTACCTCAGGTTAATGTCATTGATTAATATTTTTAGATTTCTATACTGCTTTTTTCTAAAATTCAAAGTGGTATACAACAAAAATGAACATATAAGAACATACGGATTTTTTTTAAAGAAAAATACAATTCTTTTTTAGGAGAATGTGGTTCAAAGGCTAAAAATAAAACATGACATTAATATGTGGCATAATAGTCAGCCATATTTACACACTGCCTCACTGCCCAATCCTATCTAGGATTGGACTCTTGGAGGAGGGATTTATGACAGCGGAAGAGGTTTCCGCTGTTGTAAAATGGCTGTCAATGGAGCGTGCAGCACTGTTAGTGGCCAGGAACACTGCCACAAGAGGCGGCAGCGCTCTGCGTCCATCGCTGTTTCCTGCCACACCCTCTGGACCAGGTAAGGCAGCGGGGAGGCTACTGGAGGGGGTGGATCCAGCGTTGATGGTGTGCACCAGACCTATTCTCTTAGCAGCCTCCTTGGACTTGCGCCAGTTACAGAGCTGGCGCAGGTTCAAGGACATCTATTGTGGAGTGGGAGGCTTACAGAGGGGTGAGGGGAAAGCCTCCCAATCCATACACACCCCGCCCACACCATGCTCATTTCTAGCTTGGCTGCATTGGCAGAGGGAGATGGATAGGATTTGGCTCTCATATGATGTATGCCATGGGTGAAAGCCCTTACCCATGTAAGCTATCCATGCACTCAGTTGTGTTTAAATTATTTACTGTATGGACTGGTCAATTTGTGTTTAACATTACCACACTAATGAGGCACTCATACCTCATGGTCCACATGCTTTGTAGATGGCTCCAGGTTCAATTCCTGACATGTAGCAGGTGATAGGAAAGGATAGGACCCTTATGCAGGGTCTCTGCATAAGACCCTGGAGAGCCACTGCATTCAGAATAGACTGTACTGGCTAGATGATGGACTGACAGTAGAAGCCAGCTTTGTTTCATAAGTGACACCTCTGACACCTAGAGAGGAAGGAATAGTCTAGCAAAGAATCTTTTGGGATTATTATTAACAGTATATACCGCTTGTCATTCTTGTATTACTGGTAATACCTGTATACTACACCAACAAAGCATTCTTTTTGTAGTTTTTGCCTGTTATGTCACAATCAGTTTGACCTGAAACAAAACTTACCAAACCACTATCATGACCATGAAGAATAGTATCCCAAACAGTATCTTCTATTAAGGACTTTTTGTCATAGACATCGATAAGCTGACTGACACTTCGATGCAGGGAACCTTCAGAATAAGTACGCTGTATCTGGCTTTGGCTTGGTACTTGAAGGACGGAAGTGCTTCGATTGCTGCGAGTACTCATAGGAGATCCTGGTCCTGGAATTTTTGTATCCACCAGTCCCTAGGAATATAGAAACGAGAAAGCTGTTCTCTTGGGGAAAGCTTACTACAGAAAGTGTTGTTAAACTGCAGCTTCAGCTAAGAAACTATTACCCTGTTGCACACCATCCTAGGTTGTTGACCAGATGAGAGTTAATGTCACAAAACTGCAGTAGCCCATCTTAATAGCAGAGCTCAAGGCCTATAACAAAACACCATTAAACACACATGGCAAGGATCATTAGTACTCGCTTCAGCTATTGTTCCCTGTAGGAACTACAGCCGGCTGCAATGCAGTTTCACAAGGTGATGTCCTGTTAAGCATGTGATACGTGCATGTCACCAGCGTAATTGCCATTCCTTTCCAACAGCACCCTTTTGCTGTTCAATGCCTGCAAGGTGAGCAGGGCTATTGATTCACTGATGAATGACTGCTTTGTTTTTAAACCCATGGATCAGTAGAGTGCCCTGTTTTATAAAGAACTCATGCACACAGCAAGCACAGCAAAACCAAGAGGCGACAAGGAAGCGAGACATAAACTGCAAGTGGTTCCCACAGGCATAGATGGCTCTGGAGGAACTGGACTTCGAAGCCAAGTGGCAAGGAAGGCAAAAATAGGATTTTATGTACAGATTTGAATTAATCAGGTAGAAAGGTCAGGGAAGACCCCCTGCTTTGGAGAGCTACTGTCAGTTGGCATATATGGACTGAATGAGCCAATCAGCTGGCTAACTATAAGACAGCGTCATCCAGTTATAGGCCTTAGGCTTTGTACATGCATGGGTGCAGGAACATGCTTGAGACTGCCTTGCACCAATTTAGCTGCAAGGACATCCTGTGGCTGGCCAGTGACACATGTCTATGCTGTTTGGCTGCTTGTTACATGCAGTCCAGTTGTGCTCATGGACTGAAATGCTTTTTGCCTGTTCCATAAGAACATAAGAAGAGCCCTGCTGGATCAGGCCAAAAGCCCATCTAGTCCAGCTTCCTGTATCACACAGTGGTCCCACCAGATGCCTCAGGGAGCACAAGACAACAAGATAACCTGTTTCTCGTTGACACTCCCTTGCACCTGGCACAGAGAAAACCCACTTCTAAAACCAGGAGGTTGCTTATGGCTTGTAACCTGTGATGGTCCTTTCCTCCATGAATCTGTCCAAACCCCTTTTAAAGGCATCTAGACCAGGTGCCATCACCACATCCTGTGGCAAGGAGTTCCACAGATGAATTACACGCTGGGTAAAGAAATATTTTCTTTTGTCTGTTCTAACTTTCCCTCCACTCAATTTTAGTGCATGTCCCCTGGTTCTGGTGTTGTGCGACAGGGAGAAGAATTTCCCTCTATCCACTCTCTCTATCCCATGCATAATTTTATACGTCTCAATCATGTCCCCCCTCAGGCGCCTTTTTTCTAGGCTGAAAAGCCCCAGACGCTGTAGCCTTTTCTCATAAGGGAGGTGCTCCAGCCCACGAATCATTCTGGTCGCACTTTTCTGCACCTTTTCCAATTCAACTATATCCTTTTTGAGGTGTGGTGACCAGAACTGGACACAATACTCCAGATGTGGCCTTACCATCGATTTGTACAAAGGCAGAATGATATTGGCCGTTTTATTCTCAATCCCTTTTTTAATGATCCCAAGCATGGAATTGGCCTTCTTCACAGCCGCCGCACACTGGGTCGACACTTTCATCGACCTGTCCACCAGCACCCCAAGATCTCTCTCTTGATCCGTCACAGACAACTCAGAACCCATGAGCGTATATGTGAAATTTTGGTTTCTTGCCCCAATGTGCATCACTTTGCACTTACTTACATTGAAGCGCATCTGCCATTTTGCTGCCCATTCTCCCAGTTTGGAGAGATCCTTCTGGAGCTCTTCACAATCCCTGCTGGTCTTCACCACCCGGAAAAGTTTAGTGTCATCCGCGAACTTGGCCACCTCACTGCCTATCCCCGACTCCAGGTCATTTATGAATAAGTTGAAAAGCACCGGTCCCAAGACCGATCCTTGGGGCACACCGCTTTTCACCTCTCGCCATTGTGAAAATTGCCCATTGACTCCCACTCGCTCTTTCCTGGTCTTCAACCAGTTCCTAATCCACAAGAGGACCTGCCCTCTTATTCCCTGACTGTGGAGTTTTCTCAGGAGCCTTTCATGAGGGACCATTTCAAACGCCTTCTGAAAATCCAGATAAATAATATCCACGGGTTCGCTCGCATCCACATGCCTGTTGACCTTTTCAAAAAAATTCTAACAGGTTTGTGAGGCAAGACTTCCCCTTGCAGAAGCCATGCTGACTCCCTCAGCAGAGCTTGTTCTTCTATGTATTTTAAGATTTTATCCTTAATGAGACTTTCCACCATCTTCCCTGGAACAGATGTTAGGCTGACCGGCCTGTAGTTTCCCGGGTCCCCCCTCCTTCCTTTTTTAAAGATTGGCATGACATTAGCTATCCTCCAATCCTCTGGCACAGTGGCCATTTTAAGGGACAAGTTGCATATTTTGGTCAATAGGTCAGCAACTTCATTCTTGAGTTCCTTCAGAACTCTTGGGTGGATGCCATCCGGGCCTGGTGATTTATTGATCTTTATTTTGTCAATTAAGTCTGAGACGTCTTCTCTTTTAACCTCTATTTGACTTAATTCTTTAGTCAGGAACTAATTCTTTAGTTCCAGAGGTGCCTTGTCTGGATTGAGAAGCTACCTTGTTGGATGCAAGGCCAATTCCATAGTCACTAGCTTGCATTAGTACTTGTGATAAATGATGGGGCGTGGGCTTGTGAGTGAAGTCTCCAGTATGGTCTGATTGCAGTTGCCCTGGTAATGGTTTTATAAGATTCCATGGCTCCTCAGCTGTGCTGGCCTCCTAGTGTGACTTATGACAGCCTTGTTTATAATTTAATTAGGTTCTGTTCTTCACATGCCTATGAAACATGTCACACAGCCCAATCCTATCATTGGGCTGCACGGCCAGAACTCATGTTCCGGTAGCGCAGCCCTACTTGCGGCGTCACAAAACGTGACACGTCACGCGCTACCCAGTCACTGCTGGAAATGGTGAG
This sequence comes from Plestiodon gilberti rubricaudatus, assembly GCA_026170595.1. Classification (NCBI taxonomy): domain Eukaryota; kingdom Metazoa; phylum Chordata; class Lepidosauria; order Squamata; family Scincidae; genus Plestiodon; species Plestiodon gilberti. The sequence continues at coordinate 27,086,780 of JANXHW010000001.1, forward strand.
TGGTTCTGGCCATGTGACAGCAGCCCTGCTGGATTCCCCAGCACTGATCAGCGGTGGGGGGCAGGCCGTGGGCAGAGAGGGGGAGGAACTGGGGTGGGGAGGGGGGCATGTGCAAGCAGCAGTTGCGCATGCCAGATCTTATCCCCACTTTTAAAAACCTTCCCACCCCTTTTCTCTCCTCAGACATATGCCACTAAAAAGGGTGGCATATGTCTGAGGAGATCCATTGGCAACTTGAGGGCTTACACCCTCAAGAGAGGTAAGTAATTTGCCTTCAGGTTGCCCCATCACCATAGAATACAGTGTGTGCCTTTTTGTCATGGCTGCGTGCTACGTGTGTGGGGGATAGGATGGGGCTCACAGCAACCTAATTTTCCAATTTTCTGATGAAAATTTGCCTTGTTAGCACTCAATTAAAAAATGATAGGTTGTCTGTCCACTCAGCTACCTGGACAACACTATATAGAAAAGCTTTGATTTATTTAGAACCAAGACTATTTCAGCAACAAATGGGCTGTGGGGCAATAAAGCAGGCATCATGCAAAGGATTTTCATGCAAGCACTCCTCAATTGCAATATAGTCTAAGCCTCCACACGCTCCAGCCACACTAATCACTACCTCAAAGTGCATAGTGTAGCTTTTGAGGGTAACACTGCTTGCTGCCTCGGACGTATCAGCAATCGTCTCAAACTGAGATTAAAAAGGGAAGAAAGGTGTTAATAGCAGTTCCAAATGACCTGGGTGCCATTAGAAGTGTTCCGTTGTATGGTTAGGATGCAATGAAATGTCTGTACTGAGCGGGCCAGAGGATCTGCTAGGAGGAAGATCAAGAAGTTCCCGTATCTTCAAGTAAAGCTCTGTTGACTGGAAGCGGCTGAAGAATTGCCCCATCAAAAAAAATGGAAAGGTGTTTGCAGTGAAGGCTTATGGCAACTGAAAGCCAATTTGTTGTTTTCAGAGGCAAGTTTCACTTGCATTTGTATGGGCCTGCAGAAGCTGAGTGTTCCAAATTCAAGCCAGTAATTGAGTTAGGTGTAAAAACTGCACTTACAATTATCTGTACCGTATGCTGTGTGTGTGACCTTGAAAGTGATAATAAAACACAGCGACTCCCTCAATCTAATGCAGAGAGAGCCGGTGCCCGACAGTTCAGAATATATCTTTCTCAAATGTTTATGCAGACATATGCATTGCAAAGGCTTACCTTATCTGAGCTCTGTGCTACTTGTGAAGACAAGATGACAGGGACTTGTAAAGGAGTAGCAAGAGGAGGCTGATGGCTGGGATTATCAGTGAAAGAGGGGTTCTGCATTTTTTTTTTTGGAAACATCATAGGTGCAGGAAATAAAGAAGGAAATACAAGAGAGCGGAGAAGACAAGGAGTTAAAACATGAGAGATGAAAAAAGAGCAGCAGTTCAGACAGCTACCCTAGAAGGAAAAGCAGAAGTAGAAATAAAGAGACACTGGAAATCCTGCGTTTTGAATGCAAACTTCTACCAGCTGATGGTGCAATCATAGTAGACGGGCAGCGCAATCCTGACTAAGGATCTAGCCGGCAGCCCGAGGTCTACTCGGGGAAGGGGATGCTTGTCCCCTTCCCTGGGTGTAAACTGGGGCCGGCCCTATCGGCCTCCTCGGATTTCTGCCAGCTAAATAGCTGGTGGAAGTAGAGGAGGCTGTGTAACGGCGTAGCTGACCCGGCGGGGACGGAGATATGGCCAACGCCATCCCCCTCCCGGGCTGGCTAGGCCAATGGGGCTCCCTCCGTCGCCCGGCCGGACTGCCCATTCAGCCGGCCACGGAGCTCTTATCTTCTGCCGCCGTTCGCAAGGAGATCCGGCGCCAGAGTGTGGGAGGCCGGCCTTGCGCCGGCCTCCCTTGCTCCCGAGTTGTCGTGAACGTGCTTTATGGCACATTCGCGATGCCTTCCGGCAACGGAACACTCGTTCCATCACCGGATGCATTTCCAGGATTGCACTCACAAGGTTGTAATGCGCTTCCCGGCCTTCTTTGGGGTCTCTGTGCAGGCACATGTAGTGACTGTGCAGAGAAACCTTGGAAGCTGCCAGAGCATTTTGCCTATGTGCTTGAGTGCAGGGAGCTGTGTGCTTGAGTGTGGGGAGCTTGAGCGCTGGTAGAAACCCCCCCCCCCAAGCCTTTTCTTCCTTTTCCACTTCAGGAGTAGTGTGGGTAATATTTCTGACTTCTCTCTCATTTGCTTCTCTCCCATTATTCCAACACACATACACTTTAACTTACGAAACAACTTTAAGTGAGGACTTGGTGCATGTCACTAGAAAAAACTGCAGGAACGTATTTTAAAGAGACAGGCCTTGACTTACTGATGGCCTATGTCTGAGTGAGACTTCCTTCTGAGTTTGTAATTCGACAAGGGTGGTTGATAAGAGTCCTAGCATAGGACAGGGTGTCTTCTTGCTCATTTTCCTATCTGCTTGCTTGAGCTTCTTGTCAGAAATTGAACTCAAACTGATAGTGGGGTCCTGGTTTCTCAATTCAGGGCCGAGAAGAGGAAAACTGTTGGCAGTGACAGCACCTCACAGTAGCTGAAGCCCTGTTAATGATTCACTTTCGATTCTAGAAGCAGAGAACGAAGTAGTGGGAATACATAAGGAGGAGTCGGAAAATGGGATGTGGCTTACGAAACTCCAGCGGAGTTGGAAAATAGGATGTGGCTTCAATGCACTTCTTATAGCACCATAAAAAGGGAAACACTTGAGTTAAGCATTCACAAAACTCTGAAGTTTTCTTCTCCCTTGGGTAACATTGGCTAGTTTTTCCACACATTTCAGTTTCTAATAGAAAAAATACATTCTCAGACTTCCGCTGGTGCTTCAGATGATTTCTCTCAGCTGCAAGTGACGGGTCCGATAAACCGTCATGACAAACCAGCCTATTTTCAAAGCTCATTTTTCTCTTTCAGAAACCTAAACAAAATTGGTTAAACAGGCCCTAATTTAGCCTTTACAGTCAACACTGAGTCACCACAGAAATGTTGCTGAGAGCAGCATCCCCAGGCTCCTGAGGGTCATTCTTGAAACACAAACATTTCTCTTTAAGGCCCCCGCTTGGCCCCCTAACTCAATAATGCTCTAGGAGTAGCCATGGCCCTGACAGGTCCTTAAGGGTCTACATAAAAATTAAAAATTGTCAACTTGCTGTACTCTTAAAAAATGTTTTTAACAAAGGCTTGAGCCGTGAAAATGACAGAAACATTTAAACAGGCTGCTCAATTTGAAGGGGGAAAAAACACAGCACACATGTGGGAGCCGAGAAATGGCTAGCTATATAATTCCGCAGCAGTCCCTTTAGAAAGGCACAATGCACAGATAAAAATTGTAGCTTCTCTTGCCAAATGTGATAACTTTGTCAAGTTTCACATCCTGGGAAGTGGAGCTCTCCTTTGCTTAAGTGTCGTTTGACTAAAATTAAGCACTTTTTACTCCACTTGGTTTTAGTGGGAGAAATTTAGAGCTGAACTAGATGCGACATTCAACATGCCCGAAATGGCAGCCCGGCATCATGCCCATGGTGTGTAGGCATACTTACTTGGGTAACAACAGTGCGATCCTATGTGTATCTAAAGGTAAAGGTTCCCCTTGCTCGAAACCGACTCTAGGGGCGGTGCTCATCGTTTCAAAGCCGAAGAGCCAGCAATGTCCAAAGATGCTTCCGTGGCTATGTGGCCAGCGTGACTCAACGTCGAGGCACACAGAACACTGTTACCTTCCCGCCAAGGCGGTACCTATTAATGTACTTGCAATTTCTTGCTTTCAAACTGCTAGGTTGGCAGGAGCTGGGGCCGAAGACAGTAGCTCACACCGTCACGTGGCACTCAGGTCTTGAACTGCTGTCCTGCCTACCTCTCAGTCTGCAGTTCAATGTCTTAACCACCACGCCCACCGCGTGTATCTGTATGTGTATCTACTTAGAAGTAATTCCCAATTATTTCAGTGGGACTTACCCCTTAGTCAGCATGTATAGGATTGCAATCTGAGTCTTTCCCCTACATCCCCTGCCACGGGAAAATAGACAATCTGAGGAAGCATCCCTAAACACTCTGGGAAGAGGGGGGCAAATTCAACACAAGCGTCCTGCTTTCATCAGCAGCCCTGTATCAAGCCAAATTCCTTTAGCACATGCTGAACTAATGCAACCAATGAAATAGATGGTACTTAAAAGAGCTTCCTTTTGGCTGCCTCGTTCTCTTCTTTAATTTCTAAATGATACATTGAAAAGGGGCCTGTCTGCCCTGCTAGATTTCATCACAGAATCTTGGGCAGAATCTTGCAACCAAATGGGAAAAGGTAATGCTGACCGAGGCTGCACAAATGGTGAGTGGACAGTCACCACTGCCAGGATTGTAAGTGCCCTTTTTCCAGGGCTGCTGGCTCATCAGCTTAAGCCTTAATCAACTTTTCAAATTGTAAAAAGCTTGTATTACTATAGGTGTGTAGTGGTGTGATTGTGTGTGCATATGTATGCATGACACGCACCCAAGGAACACTACGGCTTTAGTTCAGTGGTAGAGTACATGCTTCAAACCCTAACAGGTAGGGCTGGGAACCCCTACCTGAAACCCGGGAGTATTGCTGCCAGTCAGTGTAGACAATATTGGGTTAGACAGACAAAGGGTCTGACTCAGTATAAGGCAGCTTCAGATGTTCACAGCACTTTCTCTCTTGTGCAACAGTTCTACATATCATACCATGTGCGTTTCTCCTTGCGAATAGACGGTCATTGGTGACATCCTCTTCTGAAGCGGGACTAAAGGAGGCCTTTCCCGTGCATACGGCTGCTTACTGATCTTGCACTGTAGAATTAGGGATAGCAAAATGGCCAAAAAGATCAAGCCGAGGATAGCCATCAGCACAACGAACCACAGCTCCGTGTAGAAAGTTGCCTGCTTTGTCTCAGCTTCGTGATTTCTCCCTGGGGTTGTTGAAATGGGATCTGTGAAATCCAGGAAAGGAAAAGACAAAAACAATACTGTAAAAAGCCCAGGTTGTGTGAGCTACTTGCTGCCCCTTTTCTCTACACGGTATCAGAAAGAGGCTTGTGGCAGTTCACCACGCTGTAAGGGTTTATTGACACTTGCATTTGCAGCGGCTCAAGAAAGGCTAGAATTTATAGCTTCCTGAATGCTGCAGAATACACTTGTATCCCTGGCATTGCTCCTTGAATTGGAAATCACCACTGGATTGGCCAGGGAAGGCCAAACCACCAGGGAAGGGGGGAGTGCATTTGTAGTTTGAGGCAGATTCATCAAAGTAACCTTGAACAGCTGAAACAATTATCAGGAGTTTAGAAAAAAAGAAAAGAAAAAAGGTGTGGACATGTTGCAAAAAGCTTTCTTTTGCTCTAGCTGCAGAAACTGGAATGACTGTGGCCAGCGAAACCCTTGGGGGGCTTTGAAAGAGTGATAACAGGAAGGATCTGGGAAAGAAGCTTAAATAGGGAGAGGACAAAGAGCCACAAAGAGTTGGCCTCTCCAGCACATTACAAGCTTGCATATAAACGCCGGCGATTTGGGTTGGGCAAGGAGCACTGCCTATATGGCTTCTTTGGAAAGACGTGAGCAACACTGGAAACAAGGAACAGAAGGGTGCCAAGACCCAAGAGGCAGAAAATCAAAGCAGACCACACCCACAGCTTAAAAGGTAAAGGTAAACCCTGACAATTAAGTCCAGTCGTGTCCGACTCTAGGGTGTGGTGCTCATCTCCATTTCAAAGCCAAAGAGCCAGCGTTGTCCGAAGACGCCTCCGTGGTCATGTGGCCGGCATGACTCTCCTTGCCACAGCGCGTAGCATGCAGCTGGAACGTGGAGCACTGTTTACCTTCCCGCAAGCGGTACCTATTTATCTACTCGCATTAACATGCTTTGGAACTGCTAGGCTGGCAGGAGCTGGTCAAGCAACGAGAGCTCAACCCGTCGTGGATTCGAACTGCCGACCTTTTGATCGACAGCTCATGGTTCAGCAGTTTAACCCACTGCGCCACCCGCTGCTTACTTAGGGTCAATGATGGGCTTCAATAAAGAAAGCGGTCCTTTTATGTGGGAACCAGCTCTGGGGACAGTGATCTGAACCATGGCGCACAGCGAGTTAAAAGTGACTTTTTAAAAGGAGGTAGCAGAGGCAGGGGGGAGGAGCTGTGGTAGTGGTGGCCACTGCTGCCAGAACTTGAAGATCTGTGGCCAGTGGAGGTCTGGGGAGGTGGCCAGCAGGTGCAAGCACTGCCTTTGCCCATCTGCCACCTGGGGCAAAAACGTCACCTAGCCACTGATGGGCTGTCCCTGTCACCGGGCTGCAACTCTGCTCCAAACCCCCAACTGTCTGGCTCGTTCTCATGTGATCTGGCTTGGTTTACCTTTCAGTTGTCCCACCAGTCCTATACGACCAGGCTTATTTGGGAGCTAAGCTACGTTTTAATTTGCTTTCACCGATGAAAAGAAAGGTTCATATGATCATTTTTTTTAAAGCCTACATACCTTAAATCCCCTCAAAGTCTCAAAGAACACAGCCGTACTCAAGCTGGTGCAACATCTCTAATTATTACTATTACTATTACTATTATTAATTGAATTTCTATCCCGCCTTTCTCCCTCATAGGGGGACTCAATATTTACATATCTCTAGTCTAGTAGTAGCTAATAGTTAACAGCAAATTCAAACACAGTGATGAGAAAAAGTGCCTTTAAGCATTTACCCAGTCCTGTAGCAGTGTTGTATTTGATCACTGGTGTTACAGCACTTCCTTCATCAGTGGTGCAAGATACCTGAAATAAATAGGCTGAACAAAACAAAATGATTATAATGTGCAAATGATACACAAACCTCTTGTTATTTTATGTTCATTTCATTAACTTTATACAGTTCTATACTATTTATTTTTAACTAAATGCATATCTTATACATACATACATACATACACACACACACACACACACACACACACACACACACACACACACACCGCCTTTCTGGTCATTGGATTTCTCCTCTGACTTTATTCACGGCGGTGTACATGGGCAGGCTGTTCTAAACCCCAAGGGGTTTTTACAATATAATAACGTTCTAGTCTTACATAGAACCCTTCATTCGAGATGTTGCTTTCACAGTCCAGCTCTCTCTCTCTCTCTCTCTCTCTCTCTCTCTCTCTCTCTCTCTCTCTCTCTCTCTCTCTGGCATTTGCCTCAGCACGCTTCAGCTTCAGATAACATGGGCAACCTTGATTGTCACTCAAGTGTTGCAGCTGCAGCTTCACTCCCCCACAAAGACTCTGCAGCTTATCAGCTTGGCGTGCCAGCAGCTCTCCGACAGACTTCCGGCTGTCTTGAACTGCTGTCCTGCAGATCTTCATGCCGATTTATGAAACGAATGGTCTACGTCCTGAGCCAGACGTACTGCCCATATGCGTCTCCCACATCAAGTGATCTAGCTGTCTCTGTCCTACCCAGGGCCTGACAGGACAAGAGGGAAGTCTGGATACTGGAGGTGTATGTAGAACTTCTGTTGGAATTAATGACCATGATGCATAGGCCAAAGTTCAGCTAGGGAGAGGGAGGGACACAAGATAACTTCTCTGAGGTCTATATACAATCCCCCCCCCCATGCATGCAGCTATACCCATGAGGGAATGGACTGCACCATTGTCTTATCAATGCACATTTATCTTTGCCAGATTCTACTAATGAAGATCCTTGAATCTGAACACTAGCCCAATTGTACTAATGAAAAGGAAGTTCATAAGTCCATAGGCTTAGATGGGGCCATAGCTCAATTGTAAAGCACATAAAAGTCCAACGTTTAATCTCTGGCATCTTCTGGGAGGGTTGGGGAAAAGCCTGAAATCCTGCTGCTTGCCACTCAATATAGACGAGAATCATATATTACCCACAATGACTTACTGTTCTCAATGCATCTGACTTGTGGAAGGCTGCAGCCATTATGAGTTCTAGTGTCAAACTGGGGCCTTGTAAGCTACTTATACATTGTGGGACAGTTATTATCAGTGATGTAGACTTGAGTCTATTGACTCAAACTCGAGTCGGACTCAAGTCGCGTCAATGACTTGACTTGGACTTGACTCGGTAATTGTAAAAGACTCGAAAGACTCGACTCAAGCCTTGGAGCCTTTTACGACAAGTCAAATTTTATTTTACCTGGCTCCTGCCTCTGCGGCTCTTTAATCAAAACAGGAAATGCGGAGCACGCTGGGGAGTGATGGGCTTAAAAGGAGCCAAGTAATGGCAGAGCAGAAGGAGGCATTATTGAGCTGTCTCAGACTGCCTATAAGCTTCAGCCAGCCCTGGCAGAGCTGGAAAAAGTGCAAAAGAGAGCAACCAACATGATCAGAAAGTTGGAGCACCTTCTTTACCAGGGAAGACAACAACGTTTGGGGCTTTTTAGCTTGGAAAAAAAGCAACTAAGGGTGGACATGTTTGAGACAAAATTATGCAAGGTATGGAGAGAGATACGTTTTTCTCCCTCTCTCACAGTACTTGAACTAGGGGTCATTAAATGAAACAAACTGGCAGGAGATTTTGGATGGACAATAGGAGGTACCGGTACTTCTCCACACATTATCAATCTGCAGAATCCATTGCCACAAGATGTGGTGATGGCCACTAGCTTGGATTACTGGAGATTGGTCAAATCTATGGAGGACAGATCCATCAATGGCTACTAGTCAGGATGGCTGTGTGTTACCTCTAAGTCCAGTGGAAGTATGCCTCTGAATACCAGTTGCAAGGGAGCAATGGTGGGACAGAAGTTTGCCTTTTTTTTCCTGCTTGTGGGCTTCTGAGAGGCAGTTGGTGGGCCCCTGTGGGAAACAGGATGCTGGACTAGGCCAAGCTTAGGCCCGATCCAGCAGGATTTTTTTTATGTTCTTATGAGTATGTGGAGAAAATGGCATCCTAGGTGGAGGAGGCGGAACATGTGCACGCTAATTTTCAATCTCTGCAGTGGTGCCTAGAGATGGTATCATTCAAATTGGGTCAGAGACTTGGCCACTAAGGATTTGTTAAAAAGGTTTGGGCTCCATGTAGATCCAGAAAGAGAAGGGAGGGAGGTTAGATCAAGAGCTTAAAAAAAAAAAACTTTGCATGGCCCAGTTCTCTACAGTCTCTAAACCAGGGGTTCTCAACCAGTGGTACTAGTACCACCAGTGGTACTTCGGCCGACTGCTGGTAGTACCCGGACCACCAGAACCTCGCTCCGATGCGGCACTTTCGGTAGCGTGTTTTTGCTATTCCATCCTGCCTTTGGCCCAGCCTCTTGGGAACGCTGAGAAGCGCCCTCCCACCCGCCTAGAGCCTCCTACCAGTGTTTTCTGGCCTCCACAAACCTGAAAACCCAGAAGTAACTGGAGATGATGTCATCGCCAGTCACTTCCGGTGGTACGCAGCAAAAGAGTGGCGCTGGAGGTGGTACTCAGCTGGAAAGGGGTTGAGAACCCCTGCTCTAAACCTAACACTGTACACCATGCTTTCCTCTTCATGTTTTCCTATCCAAAACATTTTCCCTAAATATTTTTTTTCCATAAAGCTATCATTGTCCCTCCAAATGCTGAAAAAATATATGAAACACTACATTAAATGAACAGAGCAGCCTACTCATTATATAATAGCTGCTTCAGAGAATCTGCACATACAGTATATACTGTAGTATACAGACGCTGCATGGTAATACAACAGAGATGGCAAGTCTGCTTAGCACAATTTAACATCTCATAACACTAAACACACACTAGACACAGTAGCCTAAAATAAAATTGTAAAACCAAAACTGACTTTTGTCAGACGTCCTCGGCAAATACAGCCTGGTATCAAAGCCACTATAGATGCGCTGCCCTCCTTCCATTAGCACATATTCCTTCAGCGGTCCATTCAGTAGGAAGGTGTGACTCCAGTCAAGGTAGATTGTGGATAAATTGCTGACAACTGTAAATGGAGCTTTGTACTGAGGTACTAGCAAAAGAAAACAGAAAAGGGAGTTCATTTAGAAATGGAAAAAAGAGGCCTCTTTAGCTTCCAGGGATTCAATACATCAATATATGCACTAGAACCATTTCCTGATTCGGCCACAGAGAGGAAAGAAGATTTCTGTGGAGAATCAATTTGTCTGCAAGTGGGCTGCTCCAACTGGTGGGAGAAGGGGACTGGACTTACTAATACCTGGCATTTAGACCTAGTGCTTTAGAGTGTTCAATACGCTCCATATCCATTAGCTCAGTAATCCTTTACAACAACGATAGTGGCGCAAGAATAACTCCTTGGTCTCTGGAAAAAAAAAAGCTCACCTGAAGCCACAGGCTCCTCTGCTTTGGCGGGGCCTACCTTTGCAGGAGCCCCTCTGACAGGAAGTTGGCAGTAACTTATCAACAGCTCAAGTTTGAGCTTCTTGGCTGTGCCTTGAACCTGCTTTCTGATTTTTGTTTTCTTTGCCATGCTTTGCCCTGACCCTCCCCAAATTCTGCCCCCTGTACCTCTTTTCCTGCCTGTTTGCCCTTAGCTTTCCCCAGCCTAGGTACATTGCTAATGACCCAGTTTGCCCTTCACAAAGTGAATGGTATACTAAGCTTTCCTGAATTCTTCCCCGAGGCACCCTATCTGGCGTACCCCAGTGCCAGTTCCTCAGGCAAGGCACCCTTGGTGCCCCCCTCTCAGGGCACAATGGTGTGCCCTTCCCCCGACTTGGAGAGCAAGAGAGAAGGTGCAAGCAGGAGCAGTCACCACTGCCTCTATTCTGGAAGAGGGTATGCCAGTGAGTGTTGGCAAGCCAGTTACCGTTGCATGTCCAAGTGGATGGGTAGGTGAATGAACAAGCAGTAATGCTGATCCCTGATGCCTGCCTGCCTCCCCCCCCCCCCAGCCATGCAACTCCTATGTAAGCCATCAATATAAGATTGGCAAAACTGGTTACAGCCATTTCTAGCAAAAACGGCACAGCAACAGTCAACATGAAGGTTCCAGATTAAAATATGTCATATCATTGAAAATGTAGTAACACTTGATTAACCAATGAAACAGTAATTAAAGATTTACCGGTAAATGTTTGGCCAGGGCTCCAGTGTCACTGAAAATCTAAGTAGCAGTCAAAATCTCTCACTGCTTATTTATGTTTACATGCTACAAAAACCAATCGTTTCTCTTCATCGAGTCATTACAGATTGAGGTAAAATTAATTTAGAATGTGAACAATACTTTATAATTTTAATATTCTTCTAACAATTCAAATTTTACTTAATTTGAATATTTCACAGAAATCTGAGGTATGAATCAACAAAAAATGACTCCACTGAATTTCTTTTGAAAAGTAAAATATAAACTTTGAAAATTCTACTGAATTTCAAATGTTCATGACATTTAAATTTCAGCATCAGCTCTCATCACAAACTATTTCACGCATAAAAGCAACTCAGAGAAGTTGCACCATCTGAATGAAAATTGAACCTATTCCGAGAAACCCGCATCAGAATGTGGAGATCGGTTTCTGCACAGAGGTTGGCGTCACTGCTGTGGCCAAGGGGCAAGCTATGCACTTTCTCTGCTCATGCACAGTGGCGTCGCTGGAGGTGGGGCGGAATGCTAAGTTCCGTACTGTGCTGACCTCTGTTACTCACCGGCACGAGGCGGCCCCGCCCCCTCGCCTTCGGAGCCATTCAGTGGGGTGAAGTGCGCGTTGCCTTCGCCCCACTGAATGGCTCCGAAGGTGAGGGTGCGGGGCCGGCTCGTGCCGGTGAGTAACGGCGGTCAGCACAGTGCGGAACTTAGCATTCCGCCCCACCTCCAGCGACGCCACTGCTCATGGACCACACGAGATCCAGGCTCTGACTGTGCTGATCACCTGTTAGCAGGCAGTGGAGGGAAGAAGGTACCAAACTTGCTGAGGATTAGCATGCTTATGAAGCACCAAGTAAGCAAGGAAGGCGATTTGGAGCCCAGCCCCCTTACTTACCCCCTTACTTACCAGAGCAAGATATGCAGCCCGCCTGGCCCACATCGCTTCTGTCTGAGTAAAAGCAGTGCAGGCTGGGAACCCAGACCACACTGCTACCATTTTAAACAGAAGTGGCATGGACCAGGCAGGCTGCTGATTGTGCTCCTGGGACACACATGCACATGTGCTCTACATCCATGGGAAGCGTGCGCACAGAGGCAGCATTGGGGGAATTAAGATGGTGCAGGAGCATGTTGCCTCAGGCACTAGGAGGTCTTAAGTCAGCCAGGAGAAGGGCCAATTCTCTAACTCAAGATAAGGCAGCTTCATAGGTTCAGGCTTTTATTCTAATTGTGAGCAATCCGACAAACTTGACAGGTAAATTAAATGTGTCCTGTGCTGTTAATTATCTTCAATATTATTAAATATAAAGGGAAGCTATTTTTTTCATACTGAATCAAAATTTAAGATAACTTAATCCAAAAGACTCAATGGAGTCATTTTTCCCTTCTCCAAACTATACTACTTAGAAAGCAATTATGTCATTTTGGCACCCATTCATTTTATTCTTTTTATTTTTCCTTTCAAAGCATTATTTCAAAGATAGTTAAAAAAAAAAAAAACACCTTACAAAGCAGCCATCGAGTATGATATTATAATTCACTGCTCCAGATAATCAATCAACAGCATAATATATTAGTACATAATCAAACACTGGTCCCTAAATACTATGCTAGATTAAAGTAAGTTTATGGACATGGGGCAGGCATGTTCATTTGTCATGATTTTGGCTCTGTACTAAAGCAAAGAATAAAGCCTACAAACCAGTGATGCCTCATTTTATTAGGTGTTTCACAACCTACAGATAAAAAACAAAACAAAGAACAACATGCACACAACAGATCTGAGGGATTGATAGGGTTAACAAGTTGAATAAATAAAGGCAGTCATTAAGTAACTAGTGTTGCCCTTACTGCTCATTCACACATACATGTTGATTTACAACCATTCCTACACGTGTCATGTGCACACACACACACAGACTTGGATCTTGATCTGCCCGGGGATTGGGGGGATTAGCAATACTTATAGAGCGAGAGGTCAAATTTAGCAGTGTCTGACAGTTTTGGGATCATTGGCGTGGTCAGTTGAATGAACAAACTCAAAGTAATTAGACAACCAGTAACCCCGAGACTAGTAGTGTATCAACCGCAAACTGGCTGCGGCTAGTGCAGGGTGCTCTGGGCTCCACTGCCTGAGGGGGTGCTCGTGGGTCACCCCAACCCCCCATTGCCCTCTCAGTTCCAGCTGCCCCCTCATGGCTGCATGGCTTCAGGTTCCAGAGGAAAACAGGAAAACACAGCAAAAAGGCTCTCTTTTGAGCAGGGACAGTAGCTCCTCCAAGAGAGTGAGGACGGCTACACAGCGAAATTACTTCACTTAATTTGTTATGCAGCAGGACGTGCTTGCAGAAACATTCTATCAAAATGGAGCATCCAAATTTGCAATACCTTAGAGGAAAGGAGACCCATGGATGCTCCACAACACTACAGTCTTCTGTTCCCCTTAATGGCCCTTGGCTAGCATGAATCTCTCCTAGGAGTTCAGACTGACCTCACCCTCTTCCAGAGTAAAGCCCTGCCTTTTTCCTAAGAATGCCAGCTAGAAACTGGAAAATGCCAGCTAGAAACTGCCTTTCTCCTATGCCAGCTGGAATTAGGACAGACTGCGCACATTTTGGGAAAGAGAGATCATTGGCAACACTAGACCAGGAGCATTCCCAAACTTTCAGTTGCCAGGGCCACATGGTGGATAGGAGCAGGTCAATTATAGTCTGTGTGTGTGTGTGTGTGTGTGTGTGTGTGTGTGTGTGTGTGTGTGTGTGTGTGTGTGTGTGTGTGTGTAGTACATAAATCTAAGAGTGTTCATAATATGAGAAATATATGTGCAAAACATTTGTAGCTGTGGAGTTGCTTGCTGTGATAAATGCCCTATTTCTCCCCCATTTATTTGTATGTATTTCTGGACACTTTTAACTTCCCAGAAGCTCCTGTGCACGTCCAGCAGCCAAAAAGGCTACTGGGGCATCCTTTGCAAGCAGCCTTTGTCCTTTGCTTGGAAACGTCATTATTCTCTAAACATGTGCTGTTTGTGGATTCAGCTTCTCTTCCTGTCTGGAATTGCTACCCTTTCCAGGATTGGCTGATGTGCTTAGCGACTGGGCACGGGAGCCCAACCAGCATGGGAGCAACCATGGAGGTGGTAGAGCAAAGAAGCATAGAGGGAGGTTTAATTTAGCCTGGAGAAATGCTCTTTCTAAACGTGCAATGACAGCATGCGCAGAACACCATGGAATCATTTGATTGACTATCCACTTCTTATATTTGCCCCTGTAAACTCACCCTCTTTTTTGGTCATAAAGCTAATCCATTCTGAAGGAGTGCTGCCTGCCGAATTGTAGGACACCACTCTCAGGTTGTATGTCGTATAAGGCTGTAGGTTGCTCAGACTGGAATTCTGGACATTGCCACTGTATTTCACTTCAACAGGGCCAGGTTTGCAAGTCATTTCTACGGGCTGTAAATGAGGAGGGCAGGATGTGTACATGTGAAGTTCATACCTTAGGGAAAAGACAGAATTACTGTTGTTAGGAAGCACCAGTTCACCTTTGCTATTAAGTTTCTAGTTGCTGGTCAAGCAGAAAGATCTGCTCCTAATTTAATTGCTTCAAAGTTCTATATGCCACAATCCATACTCTAGTCCAGGGGTCGGCAACCTATGGCCCCAGCCACCCAAATTCATCCGGCCCACACAGAGCCGCTCTGCCATGCCCTGTCTGGCATGTGGCGAATTGGGTGGGAGGCTTTTTGCCTCTCAAGCAGAGTTCTGCGCAGCTGCTTCCAGGAGCTCGGTAACTTGGAAATTTGGTAATGACGTGATTATGTCATCGCCAAACGTACAGCCCCCTTAACCGAAAAGGTTGCTGACCCCTGCTCTACACTGTGTCCATAAATGATGGTTTATAACTACGATTTATATTTACATTGAAATGAAGCACTGACTAGAGTAACAGCTTTTAGGCAATTTGTATGCCCAAGGACAAACAAGTATCTAAGCACTGGTGTCAATTATTTTTTGGGGAAACAGCATCAAATGTTTGGGTGCTAGCCCTACACAAATCCACACAAAATATTTTCTAGGTACAAAACCTTTCTAGGCACCTTCTAGGCAACACCTTTCTAGGCACTTAGTGCCTAAGGAACAGATACCGGTAATTCATCTGCCTACTTTTCTTATCTTAGGCATTGATTTGTCTACGAAAATTTACATTTGGTGGCATCATCAACATACCGAAAAATGTTGGGATATTTACTGGTTCAGATGACATGATCACTACGATTTTATGAATTTATATGTCCTACTGGTATTAGGGAAGTAGATTTCTGTGTGTATTTCTCTAACTAGATGGGGAATAATATGGGCAAATGAGTGCTGCATGCATCCAACCCAATCCAGCAGTAGCAGACTCAAGTAACCCAGTAAAAAGCTATTTTGCCAATCAGCTATTTGGGTGATGAGGTGGATTCAGTCCCCTGACTTGCCCAACAACTGTTTCACCTATTTTAGTAGGCTATGTGCATGTGCTGTTGGGCTAAGACCATAACCTTCAAGAAGGAGGCTGAATTCTGTGCAATTCCTTTACATCAATGGACTATGTATTGCTTGGATAGTCTTTGAAATTCCACGAGCATTTTCATACATGACGCTAACAAAAGCGTCTTTGAGCTTCTTGCCTGGTTCTTCTATCATGTGTGATTGTTAAGGTGGGATAGAAAATGAAAGGGAGCAATTTTAAAATAAACCCATATTTCCTGTTTCATTGCAAATTTTAAAATACACTGCACATTCTAGCCAACACAGATTTTCGTGTCAACACCCTCTGCTATCCTTCCATTCCTATTGCGTTACCTTCTCACAATGCCATTGGGTTCCCGAGGTGCATCCCATTGAAAAGAAGCGTTCCTTGAGGTCATGCTGCGCATGGAGGGAGGAGGCTGTTCAGAGGGTGGAGCAGGTCGCGTGGTGAGCTGTGCCACTGGTCCTTTGCTGCAGCAGTTGAAACAGGTGCAGGCCTCTACTCCAACAGAATAGGTGGTAAAGGGCTTGAGTCCATGGATTGTTTGCTGGGTAGCAGTCCCTTCAGACAGCTGATAAGACAGAGGGGAGAAACATGAGAGGTAGAAGCAGAACACCAGTTTAAGGCTGCAATCCTATATGCATTTACCAGGGAGTAAGCCCCATTGAACCCAATGGAACTTACTTCAGAGTAAACATGCACAGATTGCTCTGCAAGTAGTCTGTGGGCAATAGGATCCTTGGTTGGATGAAACAACATGTACGATTTACCATCTTCAGTTCAAAATGCCCGCATAGACTAAACAGAGGCAACTCTCACAGGCCACTTTCATTCTTGGGCAGAACTTTGCTAAAAGATTATTATTGGTGTAGGTTAAACACAAGAGTTATAGGACCTGCACTCACAGATCCAAACACACAATGGTTCGTATTCTACACTGGGGAGCTGCAGATAGTTATCAAAAGAGGCTTAAGTTCTTTCAGAAGGTGCAATGATTAGGCCTGTTGTAAGAACATAAGAACATAAGAAGAGCCTTGCTGGATCAGACCAAAGGCCCATCTAGTCCAGCTTCCTGTATCACACAGTGGCCCCACCAGATGCCTCCGAGAGCACACAGCCAACAAGATAACCTGTTTCCTGTTGTCACTCCCTTGCACCTGGCACAGAGAAAACCTGCTTCTAAAGCCAGGAGGTTGCTTATGGCTTGTAACCTGTGATGGTCTTTTCCTCCATGCATCTATCCAACCCCCTTTTAAAGGCATCTAGGCCAGGTGCCATCACCACATCCTGTGGCAGGGTAGCACTGAGAAGGACCATGTTCCCCTCTGGGAAATCCAGTGCTTCTCCCAGTGGCGATTCTACGACCGTAAGACTACAACCTTACTCAATAGGAATATTAAAGAATGCTGAAAATAATGCATCCATTGTATTACTAACTGTGTACTGTAATGTGTAAAATGTTCAGCATAATCGTAAAAATAAAAAAAGGAATTTATTTAATAGTGACAGTTAAAAAAAAACCTAGAATACTGTACTTCCTCTGCTCAAAGTGAAATTCTTCTGTGAATACTCACCACCACATCCTTCCCTTTGGTATTGTTGGCATATAGCCTGTAGAGACTGACTATTCCATTTGGCTTAAGGGGCGGGCTGATTTTCACCACAGCTACAGTAGAAGCGACTTTATCGAACAGAGGCGCATTCAGGCCTTGAGGAGGCGCTTGGCCTGTCCTACACTGGGTCCAGCTACTAGCAGCACGGCCTGCTGAGTTCACCGACCAAACCTTCAAAACACAAATCAAAGAACAACGTTCAGGCTATAAAAGTCTGAGCAGCTCTAAAACAGTTTGCATTCTAATTTCACTGGTGCTAGCGCATTTTTAACACAAAAATTTGGCCTTCTTAATATTGCCACAACAGTGCAATAATCTAACTTGTGCCGCAGAGATACTACCTCAAAGTTTAACAAGGTTAATGTATTGGCAAGGGTCAAAGATTTGGCACTGAGTAGTCACCTATGGCGTAGTAACGGTTCACAGAAGTTGTTACACAGCTCTGAAAAGGGCAGTGACAAGGCCTGGCAGTGGTAGGCCAGAAGCAAGAGTGAAGGCAACTCACATGCCTTCCTATGGCCTTTTGGACATCACAAAGCCTGACACACTGACTGGAGTTAGAAGTTCAGACAGGCAGTATCACAAGATGGATCTATCCACCCTGACTCAAACAAGACCCCATTCGCTTTCTGGGCTGTTGCAGCAGACACATGAGTAAGATTAGGCTATTTGATAATCTTCATAAGCTTTATTTTACTGAGGCCTAGAACATTTTTCTCCGTTATTAAGATGGACAAGCAGACTTCTGCTGAATAACTGAAGAAAAGTGCATGCCCACACATGGATGTGTGTGTGCAGGAATGTAGACTGGGTTGTATTTAAGAATTCTGGTTTTTGTCAAGGGACCTGTGCCTGTTCCAATTAAGATTTCTGATATTACCTGGCCTCTGAAACTTAGAACACTGATGTTATGGACATCGTAACAAAGGCTGTTGCAGTGCCCTTGATAAGGACCAGTCCAGCCACCTGATTTATCACTTGCAGGGTTTGATGTTGGAATGAGTAGTGGGAAAAGGCTCTAACAAGCAGAGTCATGGCAACCTCCTTCCTAAACCTATAGGCTTTAGGTGCAAGCCACAACCCTCCCCTTCTTCATCCCTGCTCCTGGATCTCTTCATTAGCAAGATACACCACTGCTGGTAGGAGGATTACAACAGGGCTGAACTCTTCATGAAATGTGTCTCTGGGACACAAGCCAATCATCATTATTAGCTTGAAGCATTCCAGTGCTGTGTAGACAAAGTGGGATACTGTGCTAAGTCAATAGAACCAGCACATTACTGATGTTCTGCTTACTCACATTCTGTGACTGAGACAAGGCTTTAGTTACTGAAGGCAATTGTATTTTCAAAGGGCAACCGTTTGTTAATGGTATTAATGCAATTGATCACATAGCAACGTTAAGTTATTACTTAATATAACAATAGCATCTTAAAAAGAACACTTAAGTCAGCAACTTTTCTATTATTCATATCGCTCTTGCCACAACACTCACTTTGTTATATTAATTCAATACATATGGAGGGGGGGATTGTTTCAGTTCTAGGATTCAGTTGCTAGAACTGAGCCTACAGGTTTTGTTTTTGTCAGCTTCCCCAAACCAGGGTAATCTGCACACTATAGGAAACTCAGCACTTATTAAACATGGACTTCCAACAAATCTGCATGAAAATTAAATTTCACTTTCATCAAGGAGAGAATAAACATATGGAAGGATGTATAATCTTATTTATCAAATACCATTTGTATAATTAAACATGAATAGCATAAAAGGTTGACTTAGGTCATCATTTGCATGAGTAAGTAATTTGTAGAATGTCAGGTACAATAGATGGAGTAGATGGATGTGTGAGTGTATAGGGTTAAATTAGGCTCAATAACAGCGAAACACACAGTGATCAATCAGAATGATAGATCTAAATGGCAATACAAGGGGACTGTCTGTGTGATTTTTAGTATTAAGTATTCCTTAGTAAGCTTTCATGTCGAGCAGTTCTAACTGCAGTAAAACATGCTCTTGTGTGATCTCCTACACCTTTTTTTGGGGGGGGGGAGGGAGGATTTTGCATTTAAAATAGAAAACAGGCATAGTTTTCCAGGTTTCTGAATTATAGCCAGGAAATCCTGAACACTTCAGAGGGGTATCAGAACTCTCACTACTATAGGTAACTGTGGTCTAGAATTCTGATTCTATTGCAACTGGAGAATCACAGCTACATCGCTACAGTTAGGAGATACTGTACATTACAAGGAACAATCGTTAGGGAAGTCCTAGCTGTGCCATTTCACTTTCACTGATTTCTGCAAAATATCCTAGCTTATCTCATGAGATCAAATTACTCAACTGCAAGAAATGACGAAGAAATCCAATTTCAATGAAATCTTTACAGGAAAGATTCAACAACCTAACAAATGTAGCTCATTTCAAGGATCATGCTAGTTTTATGCGGGCAAGCATTGTCAGTTCTGAAAAAGGTCGCAGTCCCGATCACTGGGAAACTACCACAGCCACTTTAAGGAAAGCAATCTCTAATGATATGAGGAGCAGACTTGAAATATGTATTTTTTTAAACAACTTATACTACAGTTTTCTCATCATACAGTGACACAGAGTGTCTTATACTAATAACATAAAAGAAACCAGATATACAATATTATTGTATTATTCCATTATTCAGTAAGTGATGAGTTTGCACAGTCACACAAGGCACAATTACAATACCACAAGGCGCAGGTGGAAAAAAGCTCTTCGGTGTGTGATCTGTGCTGGACAGAATGGATGAAAGCATAAATAAAATTCCCAAGGAAAAGTGCAAAGAGAGTCCAGCTCATCCACCTTTTACGATGGAAGCATTTGCCCCTTCTCAAGATAAAGGCAACTGTGGATGTGTAGGTGACATCAGGGGTGGTGTGGATGCAATTACACTGATTGAAAGATGTGTGCAAAGAAAATTGTATGAATCAGATTTAGTCTAAAACAAAGAGGAATATGAGCTAAGTTGAGAGCTACGTGACTCTATTTTTTTTGAGACAGGTACTGTTAGGCTACAAGGCGAGTTCATTCCAGCCATCCCTGAAAGTTTCCAATATTGCACTCATGAAGAATAACATAATTCCCATTTGAGAAGCTTAAAATATCATTCAGGTAATAGAGTCAGGTCTATGACTTCTGGTCTATGGCAAGGAAAATGGGAACAGAAAGTACTTGTACCGTGAATTTGCCGACGACATACTGCCTCCTTTATAATTTAGTCTTACATCATGCTGCGCAGACCCCACACCCAAAGCCCTGCCAAAATCTCTATCATCATTAGAAGGTGCATAGGCTTAAGAAAGCCATAAGAGGGCTCCAGATTCATCTATACAAGCAGTAATTCAGATATCTTCATCTTCAATTTCTTGGCCACTTGCCCAGAGAGCACTTTGAAGGAAGGAAAAGCTCAGTGGAATCCATCTGCTTAGAGCACTGTTTGTCAAAGTTCTCCCCGCAAGGCAGGGAGAACTTTGAGTGCTTGCAGGAGCAGGGACACCAGCGGTGGCGATCCCGGGATTGCCGCCACCGCCATGCTTTCCCTGCCCCTTAAGGCATCCATCTCCCTGCGAGGCTCTCTCACTGCTCACTGAGTCTTTGCGGGGGCGGGGACAGCGGTGGCAGCGATCCCGCCATGCTGTCCCTGCCCTTTAAGGTGGCAGGGGAAGCATCCAGTTCTCCTGGTGGTTCGCGACCCACCAGTTTGAGAACCACTGGCTTAGAGAACGAAATAATTCTAGGTGTAGTGAAGGAAACTTTGAGGCTGACCAATGTGCCTTCATAGGGCCCTGTTCCCAAAGAACAGTAACCACTTGGCATGGTCAGGTGACACCTGATTTACAAGGGCAGTGAAGGTGGTATGCCACATGACCGCAGTCATAAGCTCTGGCCAAAGAAAGGTCCCCAAACAGCAACTGCTTTGGTCACTCTCTTCTGTGCTCTTGTTATTGCTAAACTACCCATTGGCCTTCCTTCAGAAATGCAGGAAAAAGCTTTGTTAACAGAATAGAACAATGAAGAAAATGCCTAGATTTAAACATTTCAGTTTAAATGCCTGTATGTTCTCAGGTATCTACATGGTGTAAGACTTTCAAATAGTTCCCCAAGGAGATGGAGTAAGTGCCTTCCCCTTTAACTTTTTACTGTCACAACCTTTTAACTTTTGGGGCCAAATATGTCATTTTCTTCTGGTTTTATATTCTGAGTATAATGCTCTCAGTGTAATTTTGATGATTGCATCATTTTTTAAAATTCTTAACCACACTGAATATAGGATAAAGCTGGCAATAAGTTTTTAAATACATTTCTGTGGTCATGTGGCCGGCATGACAACGCCAAGGCGCACGGAACGCTGTTGCCTTTCCACTGAGGAAATAGTAGACCTATTAATCTACTTGCAATTTCTTGCTTTCAAACTGCTAGGTTGGCAGGAGCTGGGACTGAAGACGGTCGCTCACACCGTCACGCGGCACTCGGGTCTTGAACTGCTGTCCTGCCTACCTTCCAGTCTGCAGTTCAGCATCTTAACCACTAAGCCACTGCGGTGCCCTTATGTGAATGTTTCTCTGTGGTGTGGTCTGGCAACCTTAGTCATGACTAATGTGAACAAGCTCCAGTTTATCAAATGCACAAGTTAGGAGGTGTCAAATTGTAAACATTTACAAGGCTTGCCTGGGCAGAAGCTACAGCATTCACTGAAGAATTCCAGTCCAAATTTCCCCTTAAGATTCATGCCCACTGCTCCAACACGTTCCATATATTTAGATGGGTTTAGTGCAGATACACCTGATCACACTGGATCCAATTTTGCCAGGAGTGAGAAACTCACTGGATCAAGGTGAGGAAACCATGACAGCTCTCATCTATCAGCCTGCAAAGCCTGTCAAGCCTTAGTTGGAACTTATATGACACAAAGGGTTCTTAACAATGCATCTCCCTGACCTGGTTCCTTTCATGGTGGAGAGATAAAACAAAATATTTCAGAATGCTGACATGAAAAAGGTTATCAAAGTTGCAGCCACCCCCTTGTTTCTTTTAATATTCTACTGCATCAGTAATGAAGACGAGATGCAAACATGCTTAACTCCAAAAGACAGACAATTTAATAATTTGTTTCCTATGGGTACATAATGAGATAGTTAAAACATTCCCGAGAGAGAGATAAGCAGATATTAAAAGGTCTTTCCAATACCTGTAATGGCTAAGGGCAACAGCTAATTCAATAGATTCGATCAAAATCACTACTTCTTTCAGTGTTGCTGATTTATTACTTTGGCTGTAGTTAGTCATCGCTCATTTTAGTTTGCTTTTCAGGGCTCATAAATTATGCCTAATAAATAAAAAGATACAATCAAGGAAATCCTATCAATTCATCCACAGCCCTGGGGTGTATTTTCCCATGGCACTCACACTAATGTCTTTTTGAAAGGTAGGCTTGTCATGGTGTTTGAGTATGTCAGAATCACAATCTACCTACAGATGTCTTGCCAGAGTGAAGTCTTAACAGGCTCATAACTAATGTGGAGGGCCGACCAATAAATCTGATACTTTTGTTTGGTTTAATTAAGAAACATAGATTCATAAACAGCTTGCTTGCTGCATACCGAGATTTGAAAAGTGAGAGAAAAATGCCTCTTTTATTTCTGGGTAGACGGAGATCAGTTTCTGGTTATGCCAGCAAAGCAACAGAACATACTAACATACTGGGTTGTATCCTAAGATAATCTTTTCATGAAAAAAGCTCTATTTGCAGAAGGGTGGAGGGGTAATTTTTGTCAATCTCCCCTTTCCTCTATGCCCCCCTTGAAGATCTGCTCCTGAGCATCCTCCAAACCTCAAGATCAGGTATTCAGGCAGCCCAAGAAGCTGCAGAAGGATGGAGAGATTAGCAAAAAATTGCCCCTTCCCTTTTGAGCAAATGGAAGACACGCTTAGGGGACAATCCATTATTTCTATGAATTACCGTACGTTGATTTATACAGGTGGGTCCCCATATCCACTGATTCGCTATCCACGGTTTCAGTTATCCACAGATTTAGGGGACCTCCCCAGGCTTTTACTCTTTTCCCAGTAAGTTTCATTTCTTCCTTTAACAAATAGGAGAAGTATTGCAGGCAAGTAGAACAAGACTAAGTCCTAGAGAGGCTCTGCAAGGTTAACAGAAACCTTGCAGAGCCTCTCTAGGACTTAGTCTCATTCTACTTGCCTGCAATGGAGGCTGCTTCTCTGTTTGTTTTAAGGAAGAAACAAAGCTTGCTGAAAGAAAAATAAGAGCTGGGGGGGGGCAAGCATGCCTGCCTGCAGGGGAGGCAGGGTGGGGGGGCCCTCAGGAAACCATGGAGGGGGTGTTCGCTCTTATCCATGGTTTCAAGTATCCACGGAGGGGCCTGGAACATATCCCCAGCGGATATGGGGGCCCACCTGTACTCCACTTTTCTTCCCATTGGGCCTAAAAGTCAGCTTATAACAACCAGAAGCTCAACTTGTATGAGGACTGTCTCTTGCCCATCTGTGTCTAGGACTGTTCAGGTCCCTGAGATGACTGTACAGGGGGTCATCAACCATAGTTCAACCAGAGATGGCTACGCACGCTTTTGGTACAAATCTGAAACTGCTTCCCCACTTTTCTCACATGACCTGTATCATCCTGAGGCCTTCTGGGTTTGTCTTTCAAAAAGACAGTACACGATAACCCCCTCAGGATGAGATCGTAGCGCAGTAGTAGAGCACAATCAGAAGGTCCCAGAAGGTTAAACCCTGGAATCTCCAGTTAGGTTTGGGGAAGACCCTTGCCTGAAACCCTGGAGATCTGTTGCTGTTAGTATGGACGACACTGAGAGAAATGGACCTGTGGTCTGATTCATTATAAGGCACCGATGTTCGCTAAAGCTTCAGAAAGAAAAGTGGGCAAAGAAACAACTCCCAAATTTCTGACCTCTGTTGTGCTGTTAATGTCAAACCTATCAAGCTGGACCTTGATGACTGACAGCATTTTTTAAAGTGCTGCAAAGGGCCCGGCTGCTGTAGTGCCTTAATTTTAGTTTCATTCAGCCGGAGGAAATTTAGTTGCATTTAAAATTTTATGGCCAGCAAACAAGCCTCCAAGAGAGAGGCAGCAGAATCAATATAGTGCTTAAGTGAAATATAAATCTGGGTTTCATCAGCATAATAGCGAAAGCCAATCCCTAAATTTAAGAATAACGTGTCTCACAGGCAACATATAAATTGTCAACAATGGTGGGGCTAAGAATAGATCCCGGAGGGATGCCCCGAGTGACATCAATGGGAGAGGAACACACACAGACACTGAGACACACATTCCACATCGAGAAAATAGATGGCTGCTGGCTAAGAAGGAACATAATTGGTTCAAAACATTGTCAGACTCAGGCAGAGGGGCCCAGGATAAAGAATTCATTCAGCCCAGGTGGAGAAAAGCTTGTGGCTAATCTGATCAAACCCAGTTTAGAGCCTATTTGAAGGCTTGTTCTGTGACAGCAATGGCAGCAAAGAACTCTTACTTCTCTGCCCCCACTGCATCTACATGACAGCAATGTATTGAAAATGTACAGCAATGTACCTGCAAATTCTTCCCAAATGCCAAAAGAGTAAGGGCTCAACAACATATCTTGTGCATAGAGATGATGTGTTTAATTTTTCTTAAATAGGAGTGATGGGGCAGCTCATGGAAGCTCTTTATCTGGCCCGCATGATAATCTAGCTCTCCCAGCACCATCATCATCTGCTGAGCTGCGAAGTGACACCTCAGCAGAAGCGGCGTTGCTGAAAGGGCTGGAAGAGCCCAATTATCATGTGGGCCACCTTTTCAGCAGCACCACTTCAGCTGAGGTGTCACTACTGAAAGGGTTGCCCATGACAGTGCTGCTCTTTCAGCAGCACCGCTTCTGCCGAGGCGGTGGGAGAGATGGAAGGAGGCCTCAGAAAGTAAAGAATGGTACAGAGGAAGGGGCATACCAAAAGAAGTGAGAAAGGGAGATGGGAGACACTGCCAAGATGGTGGGAGAACCCAATCATCACATAGCCACCCTTTCAGCAGCGCTGCTTCTCCCGAGGCGTCACTTTTCAGAGCACCTCTCAGCTGCTGAGCAGCAAAGTGACACCTCGGCAGAAGGGGCACTACCGAAAGGGCAGCCCGAGTGATAATTGGACTCTCCCATATCTTGAAAATATATCAAGATTTGCATATTTTCTCTTCTGTCACTTGCTGCTAATGAGGTCTTAGGTGAGAAAAAAGTGCTTACTTTTGGTCATCACCAGCTTAATGCCATCTCTTCTGGCCCTCAGTCAGCCCCATGAATGCTATTTGGCCCACTGTATGAAATGAGTTTGACACCTCTGGGTGTCACCCACCCTCTATGCATTCAGTGTCATGATTCAAATTGCCCCCTCCCCAGAGCTCTTACTTAGAAAAATATGAACAAGCATGTTTGCTCTAATTATGCACTTAGGTAATGTGTACTTGGGCCCAGTTTATCAGGGTGAAGCATCAGGAAACAGGAGCTCAACAGAGTCCTATCCCCACCCTCCTGCATCCACCTTGATGTACAGCTGCTGGCAGAAGTAGGACACTAGGAAGTTTCTAGGCCCACAGGTTGAGAACCTCTGTTCTAGGGAATGGAAAATCTGTACATGCTACGTCTTTCACCATCCATCCTCTCATTCCTCTCTCTGCATTGTCCAAGTTACTTGAGATACAGTGCAGTGTTCATAGGAGAAGCCTTTGAGGTTAAGTGCAGTCAGAAGAGAAGGTGTAGCTTCTGTACCCTTTGTTCTCCATGGCCCTAAAATAGGTCTGTACAAGTTGTGAACAGCCAAGCTGAATACAGTAGGCACCTGAGCTCAGTGGCTGAACATATTGTTCGCACATCCCCAATATCTCCAGCTAAAAGGATCACAACTAGCACAGACCCCTGAAAAGTCACCATCAGCCAGAGTAGATAGCACTGGGCTAGACTGACCAATGGAGTGACCAAGTGCAAGCCTGCTTCGTGTGGCCAAAAGCCTACTCGGTTAAGAAGATCACACTGCTTCCAAAACACATTGAACACCTACTTTCAAAGCCAAATGCTTACCTCAACTATAATGTATCAGGCAGTTTTCGGAAAAGATATAACAATTTTGGTCAAAAGAAGCTCAATTGTAAGGAAAAAAAACCTACTCAGGTACATTGTGGGGCACAAAAATGATTATAGACTTTAGACTAAAATGATCTGTTTTGGAAAGGATCCTAGCAGTTACCTCACTGCTATTAAGTTCATTGAAGTTTAAGGAAAATGACATCATTAGAAAGAGTAGGAAATCAAGTAACCTGAAAAGCATCATCAGGGATGAAAAATGGGCTCTTCCGAGATGCCAGGCATTTCTCAGAGAACAAAAGAAATGGGGAGTCATGCACTTCTAAACTGTAGCTGTGCAGATTCACTGTGGCCTGCCAAGAACATTCAGGGGAAATAGGAAAAACTGCCAAAGTTCATTGGGCCTTCTGTTGGGCACCAGAAGTAATTACTAAAGGGAGAGGAACAGTCCAATCCTATGCTTTCCCCGCCATAGCATACAGCTGTGCCAAAATGGGCTGCGCTGCATGCTGTGGTGGTGGTGGGGGCAATTCAGGGGCTTGGGAAGGGAAAGGGAAAATATTTTCCCTTACTCCTCTGTAAGCCCCATGACCACCAATGGGTCTCCTTGGATCTGCACCAGCTCTTTAGATGGAGCAATTCTGAGGAGACAACGGGGGCGTATCAGCTCGCTCCAGAGGAATTAGCATCCAGCGCAAGCTGTCTGTGCTGAGTGCCACCCCCTCCCGCTTCTGACATGCCCCTGTTCTGCCCACCCTTGCCCCGTTACACCCACCCCACTGAATTACCGGCTTTGGCAGACCTTCTTCACCCTGCCGTTGAGTGCAGAGCCTCCATGGCATCTCTGGTGGCGGTCTGGAAGCGTGCGGCTATGCACACTTCCAGATCGCCATTTGCCATGGCCATAAAGCACGTACCACTGCCGGAAAACTAGTTCCGGTGGTACTGTTGCATAGGATTGGAGCCAGAGGCATTGTAACCTTTTCTCTCAAGTTTATGATGTAACTAAGAGCCCTCTGGCTTGACTATAAAGCTCAAGCAATACAACGGGTACCTGAATAGCTATCTATGAAACCAGGCCAGCCTACCAAGACTGGATCCTGACAGTTACACAGTACAAGAACAGATTGTGGTATGCCTCTCTACAGAGCGTGCAAAAAAGTTATAGCTGCTTCAAACAAAGGGCAGAGGGCATTCATAACTATTCAGCACCAGGCCTCTGGGGATATGTCAGCTTCTGTATGTCACAAAACAAACATGTGTAAAAATGGAAATCACTATTCCAAAGAAAGGATGCTGGCTGTATTTATTTCTCTGTGACCAATTTTTTGATCAGCATGGAATGATCTGTAATGATTTTCTGAGGCTACAGTACTGTTTAAGGCATAGCCTTATACAGTATATTAACAATTTGTCAAGCAAACTTCTCAGCTGAGATGCCCAGGAGTTTTCATTGTATGTGAAGATTTAGATTCTCATTCTCTCAGCCTCATACCTGATACTCATATTCCGTAAAGGGCAGGAGCTTGGCATCTTTGAAGGATGTGGATGAGCCATTATAAACAAGTGCCAGGTCTAGGTTGAGTTGGCCGCGTGTCACCTTCCTTCGGTAAAGCTCATAATATAAGATCCTTCCATTGGGCTTCTTCGGGCCTGTCCATACAATTGAGACCACAGACTGGAATCCTCCAGGGCTTGACTGGACATCTATGAGTGGCGCTGATTGTATTTCAGGGGGTGCTTGGAGAGTCTGAGCAGATGCCCAGTCACTGGACGTGCAACCAAGGAGTGTGCAAGCTTGCACTTGAACTTCATACCTTTAGAAATATAAATCAGAAGTCGGTTAGTAGAATACAGACCTACCATAGATGCAGAGGCGTTTCTACGGTAGGGGCCCTACCGTAAGTTGCGCCCCGTCCTAGTACCATGTTTACAAACCGGAACGAGGAGGCCCCGCCCCCTTGCCGGTGCAGCCATTCTGCGCTGCGAAGGCGAACGGGCAGGAGACTCCCTGCTCGTCACCTTGGCAGCGCAGAATGGCTCTGCCGGTGAGGGGGCAGGGCCTCCTTGTTCTGGTTTGTAAACATGGTACTAGGACGGGGCGCAACTTATGGTAGGACCCCTACCGTAGAAACGCCTCTGCGTAGATGCTGCTTATATAAGGTAGCATAAATAGGCTTACCAGATCTCCAACCAGGACAGAGTGCTAGACCTTTAGGAGAAGGAATGTGGGCAGGTGTAGCTTGTTAGAGCGCAATCCTAGGCATTGTTTTCTTGACGAGACTTTGAACAGGGGCTGCTTAAAGCCTCTCTCTCTGGGAACACCTTTGTTTTATGCTTAGGCTTACCAGATCTCCAACCGGGAAAGAGTGCTAGGTCTTTAGGAGAAGGAATGTGGGCAGGTGTAGCTTGTTAAAACCTTAAAGCACAATCCTAGGCGTGTCTACTCAGAAGCAAGCCCCACTGAACAAAATGGGGTTTGCTTCTGAGTAGACACGCCTAGGATTGTGCTCTAAGGTTTTAACAAGCTACACCTGCCCACATTCCTTCTCCTAAAGACCTAGGACTCTTTCCCGGTTGGAGATCTGGTAAGACTAAGCATAAAACAAAGGTGTTCCCAAAGAGAGAGGCTTTAAGCAGCCCCTGTTCATAGTCTGGTCAAGAAAACAATGCTTTCTTCCAAAGTAAATAGATGATATGATTCTTTTTTCTCTTTTCCCTCTCCTGTGGACCCTTATTATTGGAAATCCAGTGGGAATTCCCGACCTACAAATGTCCTGATCCTACAAGCTTCAATACATACATGAAGCTCCTGCACGAGTAAATTTTCTCACTCACTTTACTGAACACATGCACCCATGCGTGCATCCGTCTGCTTCCTTCTTTGAAATGAATGGGGAAACTTCTGCAAACGTGTGGACTTTGTGTGTGCATTAGAATCCCCACACATGCAAGACATTTGGTTTGACTGTATTTATACAGGGAATAAACCAAACCCTATGTTTAAAATTATCTGAATGAAGATATTATAATGACAGCGAGTTGTGTCATAATTCATTTAGATTTTAAGGCGTCCTTAAAATGTAATCATTGATGGAAAAAAGAGTGTGGTACAGTAGCAGGAGCATAGCGTTTAGACATGGGTGTCCCAGATTTAACCCCCCTCACGACTATAAAGACCACTGGGTATCCTCAGCAATTTACTGGCATAGCAATACCAATAAATGTAAGGACAAACGAGGCAAGAATTGCTAAACGCGTTTTATAGGAAGTTTTAATAAAGTCATGAGATATTTTTAGGGTATCGATTGAAAACAGATTAGCAAATGCGCTTTTTTACTGCTTGTACGTAGCTCTTTAAGTTAGCTCCTTAATTTCTGCCTAAATAAGATGCTGTGTGTGCATGCTATAAAATGAAAGAGCTTCATTCATTCATTCATATACTTTCTACATTTTTTCCAGCTAGAAGCTCAGTCAACATAGGCACTGCTTCTAAGGTACAATAGATAGCAGCAGTGATGCAGTATTTCTCCTCACATTAGAAAGACTGGATTTTTTTAAAAAAAATTCAGATACTTATAGGCAACCAGAATATCATATTGATAAGAAAATTGACTCTCCTGATTAAAAGAAAAAAGTTCATTACAAAAAAGCAGCATTTTAGGAACTAAACTAGGGTTTAGAAAAATCACAGCAAAAACTAGAAGTACTGTATCAAAGCATCTGAAAAAAATAAAAATGTCAGTCTTTCTAAAAAGGGCAGCCCAATTCTAACTCCCCACATGGCAATGCAGTGGCATCAATGCGGCACCCGCTCTATCCCGCGGGGGAATTTAGGCCTCCTTGGGGTAAGGGAACATTTGTTTCCTTGCCCTGGGATAAGCCAGACAACTGGCATGCGGGGCCGCCGGGTCTACTCGGACCTGCACCAGCTCCATAGTTGGTGCTAGTCTGCATCGATCCAGGTTGGGGGATCGAAGTCGGGAAAGCGGGTTAGGATTCAGTAGATGCCGCTGCTGCCATACCGCCCCCTTCCTGGTCCCAATCCGCCTTCCTCTCCACCCCAGTGGCCGCCATGTTCTACCCACCCTCACCCCATTCTGCCCACTCCCACCTCCCTCCCACCCTCTGTGCACACTTACCTGTGCCGGCAGGTGTCCAGTGTCTGTAGGTGCACAGAGCTGGCCGCTTGTCGCCTGTGGCGACGGCCAGACCAGGAGCTCCAGTGTGTTGCCTTTTGCAGCATCCAGAAAAGGCTAGCACCACCGGAACACTTATTCCGGCAGTGCTAGGCGCCAATAGGATTGGACCAAAAGTAGATTTAGAGAATAATCCTAAATTACAGGAGTTATTAATAGATAAAATAATGAAACAACTGGATAATACAGATAATAATAAAATTTATCACAACCATTTATGTTTGTGGCGTAGTTGAAAGTATGGGCAGCGAACAGCTGATCTCTTACATGGGAGACTAGTTGGCAAGTACAGAGCAAGCTAAGGTTGAAACTGCTTTTTGAGTAAAATCGAAATGTTCAGGGTCCAGAGAAAGGCCAGGGCCATATAGCTATAGAGAGAGCTGGTGCAATGTAGTGACTGACAGGACAATTTTGAGTAAAAATCCGCCTGCGGAGCATGTGCTCCACAGGTGGAGGGTGTCGTAAATGCGCCGTAAAGCGCTTTACGGCACCCGGAGAGTAAGGTCCGCCGGCATGCACGCCGGCAGGCCTCTCTCCACTGTGGACTGGACCTGCTCCCGCCGGAGCACAGTAAGAGTTGCTCCGGTGGGAGCAGGGGCGGGGCGAGCAGTGAGGGAGGGCAGCCGTTGGCATTTAAGTAATCTGTGTGTGTTTTGTAATCTGAGGACATCTTGTTGAGTTCTGCTCACATTATATGTGGCACACTATATTCACTCGCTAACATATTCATTCACAGCTTACCTATGATAGGGTTTTAGATCTTCTGAGGTGTAGGACCGTCTCTCAAAAGAAATGTGAGAAGAATCCAGATGAACAGTTTTCTTTACTGCTTCAATAGGGTCCCGAAGAGTGATTGTATAATTGATGATATCACCATTCACCTTCACTGGAGGATCCCAAGTTACCAAAATGGTCTCTGCGGACCATGCCTTCAACCTAGGAGGCAACATCCCAGATGGGGCAGAGGGGTTGGTTCTAATTTTAGCTATAGGGCTGGTGACACTTCCTTGGCTGTTTTTTGCAGTCACAGCATAGCTATATTCTAGTCCCGGGGTCAGCATGAAATCATGATAACGAGTATCCAGACCAGAATAAACCAGAAGCTCATTTCTCTTCAGTTCATAACTTTGCATTTTACCATTGGGATTGGCCGGAGCCTTCCATGTAATTTCTATGGACTCAGAGCCTGTCACTAGCAACCTGGGAGCAGCCATGTTAAGTGGTGGGGCCTCCATTGTCCACACAGATTGGGATGCACTAGCTGTGCAACCTCCATTAGTACAGGCAACCAGTGTGATATCATACTTGCTGTAAGGCTGTAGATTCAATATTGTCCTGAACAAATGTCTCCCAGCATAGAGCTCTTCACCATTTAGTTTCAAAATATACTTTGTGATTTCTCCATTTTGAATCTGGGGTGGTGACCAAGATACGTTAATTTGGGTAGAACTACGACCTTCCAGGGAAGGAGGGTATACTAATGCCGGTGCTGCCTCCAGTGTTCGTATGCTGGTTGGGGCACTGGTGAAACAGGCTCCCATGGTACAAGCGGTGACAGTATAGTGGTACACTGAATATGGTAGTAACTCTTCATCGGTGTAGTTGAAAGTAGTGGCATCAAAGCTAAAAGGATATGGAATATCATTTCTTTGGAGCCTATATGACTGCAGAATACCATTGGGTTCTTTCGGGACGGACCATGAAACTGACAGTTTGTCAGGGCTTGCCGGTATATGCTGCAAGATGGGTGCAGCCAAACCCTGTGGGGCACCTTGGCTGGTCTTTGCAGCAGACCAAGGGCTATCAGTATAGCCAGCTGAATTCCAAGCACGTATTTTATATTCGTATCTGGTCCATGGCTGCAAATGCTGAGCATTATACATAAACGTACTACTTCCAGTGTTATATTCTATGAAAGCAATTTTCTCTTCTCCTGTTGTTGCATTGTTCCCTGAAGCATTTTCTTTGGTGTATCTGTGAATAACTTCATAGCGTGTTATTTTTCCATTTGAATTAATTGGCTCAGACCAGCTCAGTTTGATGCTGGTTGCATTAACGGAACGGATTACAGGAGCCATTTGAGATGCAGGAGGGGCTTCATCTGTCCAGATAGACTGGGGTAAAGAGCGACTGCAACCAGCTCCAGTGCAAGCTTCAAGGACTAGAGTATAGAGAGTAAAAGGTTCCAGGCGTCGGAAGAGGAATTGACGAGACAAACCACTGTATTCTAGGTTATCATCATTGAAAATATTGTAGGTCTGAAAGAAAAAATGCAGGTGTCAACAGAGTAATTGCTAAAATACTAATAGCACAATCCTATAGATGGACAGCCCAATCCAGACTAAGTCCCCCGGTGCTGGAACAAGCGTTCCAGTGCCGGAAGATGTCGCAAACATGCCGTAAGGCACGTTTGCACCTCCTCAAGAGTCAGGAAGGCCGGCTCCGGCGCCGGGAAGACCCCGCCGTCGCCAGCAGACCCAGGTAAGTCAGGATCCAGCGGTGGGGAGGGGTGGATCGCCGGAGTCGGGAGGGTGTCCATTGGCCCTGGCGGTCCAGGAGGGGGCGAGGGAAGCCTTTGGCCGTATCCTGACCCCCACCGGGCGCCGGAGCCTTTACACGGTCTCCTCTATTTCTGCCAGCAAAATAGCTGGCGGAAATCCGAGGAGGCCGATAGGGCCTGGCCCCTGTTACACTCGGGGAAGGAGATGAGCATCTCCTTCCCCAAGTAGACCTCCCGCCCAGCAGCCACACTGGCTGCCGGTGCACAGAATCCGGCGGGCGGCCATGGGCCGCCGTCCGGATCTTAGTCAGGATTGTGCTGTAAGCCTGTACACCTTGGGACTCACCACATCAAATGCAGTCATATGCATCAGAGCCAGGATGGTGCAGCCACGAAGCTTCCTGGGTGACTTTGGGCCAGTCACTCTGGGCCTACCTCACAGGGCTGTTGTTGTGAGGACAAAAGGAGGGGTGGAACAATGTAAATCACCCTGAGCTCCTTGGAGGAAGGGTGGTATAAAATGTGTAAAATAAATAAATAAACAAACAAACAAACAAATAAATATGGGAAGCCACCAAAGAGTCAATAAACATGATGTTTATGCTGTCTCCTTGTGGTAAGTGCCCAAGCTACCACCCACATTGCCTGGAACATGAAATATTCATTTTCTCCCCAAAACCTTTTCTGAGGTCACAAGAGATGCTAAATTACTTTCTGAATATGAAAATCAAGGTTTGCTTACCTTAATTTCACCATTGGGTTTGGAAGGCTCGGCCCATTTAAGTAACAGTGCCCTGCCATTCTCTTTCCTTTCCACAGTAAAGTTGCTCAGGCCACTTGGGGAGGCTTCCAGAGTTCGCACTGAAGTCCACGGACTTGAAACTTGTCCAGCGTTGTTGACAGCAACAATGTGAATGTGATAGGTTGTGGATGGCTTTAAGCCGAACAAATGAGTTCGATGTGTTGTTCCCTGCAGCAGAAGGATACAGAATTCTCTTTCATTTTGGGTAAATGAAAGGATTGTTTTTGGTTACTTTATACAAACTTACCTGAAGGCCTCACGTTAAGAGACAGTATTTCATTCCACTAGCAACATTACCACCTTCTTAAAGCCTTTCAGAAGGAATGTGTAGGAAAGATAAATATCTTTCTATGGGGATGGGTGGATCAGGCCTGGGAGAGGGCGGGTGTGGTGGCGGAGGTGCACGCCGAATCCAAACCCCTTCCCAGGTTTGATATGTCTTCATGGATCAACTCGGACTTGCGCCAGCTATAGAGCTAGCACAGATCCGAGTTGACCCATAGTGGCTGCTGGGGCTTACCCTGGGGAAAGGGGGCAAATGTCCCCTTACCCTGAGGAGACATTCAGCAGCCAAAACTCCTCTGCAGAATACAGCGAAACCTGTGCCGCCACCACTCCATCGCCATGCGGGGAGTTAGGTAGGATTGGGACGCAGGTTTCACAAAGCAACACTCACATGTATGCAGGGTCAACGTTTTTGTCACCCATCACTGTACATCATTTTGGCAGCAGCCCTTCATTGAGAAAAACATTTAGTTCATCCCTAATTGTGGACTATGACACAAACGTCTAGTGCAGTGTTTCTCAAACTGTGGGTCGGGACCCACTTGGTGGGTCGTAACCTGATTTCTGGTGGGTCCCAGGTGATGGAAAGATCAGATAAGTAATTGCCACAAGCCCTGAGGCTATTCAAAAATCAGATAGCTGCTAATTGCCCTTCAAAGAGCTGAGCTCCTGCAGTTTGCAAGATAGCTGCTATTCACCCTGCAAGCAGCTGAGCTCTTTACTTGTAAATAAATATATTAAGTCTCGTAAAACTAGGTGTGTCCCAATAGAGTGTCACTTTAAAAAGTGGGTCCCGGTGCTAAAAGATTTGAGAACCACTGGTCTAGTGCTATTCAATTGGATTACATGAAACATTTCATATCTTTCATAATTTTTTTACAGACACGTTGATTCGTTTAAGGCTGCAATCTGACACACGTCTTCCTGGGAATAAGTCCCACTGAACACAGCGCGTTGCACTTCTGTTAGATTAGGACATGTTTCCCTCAGTCTTCTTTTGTACTTAGGTCTATTTCCTTCATGGTGCAAAGAAGTCAGGAGTCAATTCCCCAGTTTTGTGTTAAAGTGGCTAAAAGCCGGCACTTCTAACCTTCTAAATATTTCATTATCTGCTAAGCTATCAAGACTCGGAAACATTTTTTTCCACAGGAAAAAAAAATCATTTCTTTTTTAAAATATTAAAAGTTAGATGATAAATATTTAAATAGTTATTTCCACACAACAATGAGTTTTCCTTTTAGATAAATATAGTGCAGCGTTTCAGTGTCCATTCTGAATATTAAAACTCTAGATGCCCCCAGTACTGATTATAAATATGCTTTTCGGTGACAATTATTCTTTTTTCCCCCTGTTAAACAGGACAAACACTGGCAAGATTAATAATGAAAAGGGAGAGGGGAAGGATAGTTACTGTTAGGAAAACCTAGTTATCCGTGTTACAAGAAAAGTGTGAACTTCACCCTAAAACGTTTGTAAAAACAGTTTATTAATCAGATACTGGGGTCCAATAGACTCCAATTTAACCATAGTTTCAAAAATAATAATGGTGAGATATATTTGACAAGGACCCCAGGTCAATGTAAAGCACAATATTTTATTCTTGTTTGTATATAGTAACAGAGGGTTGCTATATTGGGGAATGTGGGTTAGTGACAATGGTAGCTTCAGTCATGCTGGTGCTAAG
This sequence comes from Plestiodon gilberti rubricaudatus, assembly GCA_026170595.1. Lineage (NCBI taxonomy): Eukaryota > Metazoa > Chordata > Lepidosauria > Squamata > Scincidae > Plestiodon > Plestiodon gilberti. Next base: position 27,122,592 of record JANXHW010000001.1, read on the forward strand.
AGGACTGCTACCTAGTAAGCCCTCCAATGGGCACCTCTGTGGTGATCCAGTGGGGCTGCTGCTGCCCACCACATGGGGCTGAGGCAGTGGTTCCCAAACTGGGAGGCGTGGCTCCCAGGGGAGCCGCGGATACCAGCCAGGGGAGCCACGGAGTGCCACGGATTCCTCTTGGAAAACAGTGCAATGCCAATTGGCAGGCATCAACATAATGTCATGGGGAGCTATGACCAATGGTCGCCAATGGTCAAGGGAGCCACAGGTCGAAAAAGTTTGGGAAACACTGGGCTGAGGGAATAAGCAAATAGTCAGTGTGCCTGGACTTGCACTTTTAGATTCCTTCAGACACGATACCTTGACACAGACAGTCCCAGAAAGAGTAGTAACTGCTACCAGGAAGGGAAGGCCAAAGGGGGGGGGGCAACCTTCCACACCCTTCTGAAGTGAGTGCAATTACTAGAGAGTTCCCTCAACATGGAAGCCAGCTGCTAAAGAGGCAGCCAACTGCCCTGGCCAATCCCAATTCCACTTATCCACTTATATATGCATAGAGAATCATACAGCATTAGCCATGAGCAATCCATAAGACAATGAAGGGGAATGGCGATCTGCTCTCGTCTGACTGAAACAGGATGGAGAAGTTTTAGAAATAAAAATAGTTTATTAAGGAAAATAGGTAAAGAGAACATTGGCAAGGTTCAAAATATTTTTTTAAAAAATAGGCATTTGGATTTAGACAATACCAGGTCTTGAAATGAGAGGCAAATGAAACAGAATTAGAATGGAGACTACCTAGAAATATTTCTAGCTAGATTTCCATTCGTAGTCGCACTTCCCTTGTTCACCTCCAGTGCCCAGAACAGCATGACAGCAATGTACAGGTAACTCTGCAAATGCTGAGACAAAATTAGCACCTTCTCAATTCAGAACTCCCCTTTTATGGATCAAGATTCTCAAATGGATCAAGATTCTACTCAAATGGCAGGAAACCCTAGCTCAGCCCCTTGAACTTCCCCTTCAGCCATGGTCAGGTGTACGAATGACAAATGGACAAGTGTGAGCAAAACCCAGCAGGGACTGGTGTTTTCCTCCTCCTGGCCCATTGTTCCACCTGGGCTAGGTTTCAACCAAACTGGTGCTGTAAATCAATAAGCAGGTGAAGCTTTTTCTGTGGACATGCAGGTTACAAAGCTCATGATGATGAAACTGCACTAAGACAAGTCAGCTCCATAGTATACAAACAAAAGCTTCCCATTTGTGTGAGGGAAATGAGTGCCTCCCAGCCTAGACACTCCTTGACTGCATCCTTGACTTCCCAGACCATCACAGACCATCTGCATCCCAGACCATCACAGGTTACAAGCCATAAGCAACCTCCTGTTTTTTTTTTTTTGGTGGGTTTTCTCTGTGCCAGGTGCAAGGGAGTGGCGACTGGACACAGGTATCTTGTTGTCTCGTGTGCTCCCTGAGGCATCTGGTGGGGCCACTGTGTGACACAGGAAGCTGGACTAGATGGGCTTTTGGCCTGATCCAGCAGGGCTCTTCTTATGTTCTTATGTTCTTATGACTTGGTACTCAACCCCGGCCTGGCCGCAACTATGTCCTTCTGCCTCTGGACCTTCGGAGCTTTGTCTGATCTAGTGGTTGACCGTAGCTGTCTTGACCACAACTGCTGCTTCTGACCGCCTTTGACCCTTGTCTGCCTGCTGTGCAGTTAGACTCCCTAGCTGTAGCTTAGCTTAGAGCAGATTCCAGGCCTAACACTCAGGCCCTTGGATGTGCATTCCGCATTCACTTACATTTGAGTTTAACTCACCACAGTCCCAGTTTCACAAAATCCTCAAATTAAAAAAAAAAAAAAAAGGATGGGACGGGAGGGTAAAACATTACCAAACAATCAACCCCCTTTTTCAGTAGGCGAATAGAGGGAGCTTTACGTGAAGTTTACGTGACAGAAAGGTTTTCCACATGTTTTAAAAAACCCAATATAAGAGGCTTTCAACACCTACGGAAATCACCTCAAACAAATTATTTCTGAATGAAATATTGGCTTTAGAGATATAACTTTTCTCATAAGAAATACGGAAAGCATGTGGGCTATAAAGAAAACCATATGTATATTGTCAATAGTTGCACCTGTTCAATTACAGTTTATTTCAGTATGGAGAATCCCAAACAGCCCCTAGATGGCAATACTATCAAACAGTTTTTGTATCATGAGCACTTAATGATTAACAACTAGCATTCAGTCATCCAACATACTCAAGGCAGCCATTAAAAAAAATAACAAAAATGATTTCATTATAGATTCTTTTAATAAACATTTATGTCTTAGAGCCTTGCAAGTGAAAGCATTCAAACTGCCATAGCCAAAGAGGAACTTGTATAGCCCCGTGCAAAATTATGGACTGCAGGTTAAAGTATGGAGTGCAAACTGAAGTTCATGCTTGGCATAAAAATCTGCTGTCAGGAATTACACTGGCACACAACATGATTCAAATTAGCTTTACTATTGGATGTGGGCTGTATTAATAGTTTTTTATGAAGACAGTTATCTATTAGGCTTCAACAACCGAACTTTTAAAAGCCTACAATTTACACCCTAAGGTTTAGTAGTGGCGATAGGGGTGGACACCCAAAGTTAAATGATTGCTTCCGATCCATTACAAGGAGCCTTGGAGATGAAACCAACACAGGAGTATATACATATCAGACATAAAACCTCTCTCTCTCTCTCTCTCTCTCTCTCTCTCTCTCTCTCTCTCTCTCATTCTGTGTGATTATTCCTTTCACAATCACCAACTCTAGTCCAGATGCATCAATGCTACAAAACTAAGGCTTTCTACAAAGTCTGGTACAGATTGTGTGGCATTCCTTGTTCCTCTACAATGGTCCTCTACAACGTTCCTAAATCTTTTCTGGACCCCACTGAAGGGGTTGGGAGGCTTTGAAATGCTTCAAAGGAGCTGCAGGTCCCAGAAATCATGGATGAGTGGAGTACATTATCAATGTTATAAACAGCTGTATACAGAATGCTACCTCTTCTTTAGTTCTCCATGTCACTCATTCTCCCCCAGGCCCATCATCTGCTGCTGCTCCAGACTTCGACTCAGGAGTGTAGACTGAGGGGAGCAGGGGGTGCTCTGGGACGTCTTCTACAGCAGGAGCAATGACATCTCCAGTAGGAATGCTCAGGTACTGCCTTTGCAATTTTTTCAAAGTACCTTAGATGAGAAGCATTAGGCTCAGCAGGAGACAAATTGAGAATTTTGCCTAAGGGCATATTCATTTTTAGGGCCTAAAAAGCCTTTTGGGAACACAGTCTGAGGGGAGAGAAGGGGTGGTTTTGTTGCACAAGAATCTCTTCTGTTCACTGTCAATGATGTTTCTCTTTTCAGTAAGAAATTAGGGACTATTTAGTCAGAGAGAACTTACTCAGTTAGTGTCACCCTAACCTGGATGCAAATGCTAAAAAGGGGTTTATATAGAGATTTGGCAGAGGTTCTTTTTTTTTTGTATGGGAGCCCTGCGAGTCAGTTAGCTGAGTTAGCCAGGCTGTGCCTTGTCAGCTGTGAGTCGGTGTCAGAAGTTTAAATTAAAAAAACTAAAAGTGGACGCCGACTCACAGCTGATCCTACGCGCACCACAGATTGAGAACCCCTGTTTTAGGCCATTGTATTTCCCAAGGGATGCTTGAGAGACAGTATATAGCTTGTGTTACACGGTGTGGGCTGCGTTGTATCCTGCATGGGAATTTGGTGGGCTGGGTGTCTCCTCGAGGTAAGGAAACGTTCATCCCCCTGCCTTAGGGAATGTCCCAGCCCTGAGCAAGCTAAATCGCTGGCACAAGTCTGAGTAGACCTGTGTCATGGAAACAGGCCAGGGAAGGAGGATAGGATGTGGTGCGCACTGCTGCCACCAATTGCCACCAATTGCATGCAACTGCCGCCAATCTCACCCCCTCTTGGGCCCAATCCACCCTCGCCCAGTTATATCCCTTCCTGCCCTCTCCCTGCCCCATTACGCCCTCACACCGTGTGGCGCGAAACCTACCTTTTCCGGCCTGTGCTGCTCCGTCTTGGAGGCGTGCATGTGCCGATGCGGGTCTTTGTGCCAGCCTCCTCCTATGCCATTGCAAAGTGCTTTGCAGCGCTTTTGCGACAGCTTGCACTGGCACAGCATGCACTGTGTGCTAGTGAATCTATTTGTCTGGGTTGCGTCGTAAGGCTACAATCCTATGAACGTTTATTTGGAAGTAAGTCCCATTGAACACTGTGAGACTTACTTCTGATAAAACCTACAGAGGCTAGCACTCTAATATAACTTTTATATTTATCTGAGAAATATTTTAATTCCATTTTTTCAATTTTTTATATATTTGATTTCAATTACTGCGACCCACTCCATGAATTTGGGATGAAATGAGCCAGTTCTTTATATGAAGAATAATACATTCCAAAGTAGGAATAAATTACAGAAGAAGAAAACCCCTGCTAACTGGGCAAAGAGGCACCCTTTAAAGTGGTGCCCTTTTATATTTAGCAAGGGGAGAGCAACTGGCCCTCTTCACCCCAGCACGGCATCTTTTCCAGTGGCTGTTGCTGGTGTGTCTTCTGCACCTCTTTTTAGACTGTGAGCCCTTTGGGGACAGGGAACCACTTACTGATTTATTTTGATATGTAAACTGCTTTGTGAACTACTCTTATTGAAAAACAGCATATAAATATTCTTAGTAGTAATAATGATGATGATGATGAAATTTAAAGTAGTTTTTTGTTGTTGTTATATAGTCTTAGTGGGACATGGCTATGGGAGCGTGACTGTGGAGGATGTCGTGATGACTGCAAATTGCAGTTTTGTGCAGAAAAACTGCACAAAACTAGGAAGGACTGGAACCACTGTGAAATGATGCCCCAACTCTACCTACTGACTCAGAAGGACACCATGGTTGAAAAGCCACTGAGAGGTCTAACAAGACCAAAAAGGATGCAGTCCCCCCCCCCCCCCTGTCTAATCCCTGGCATTAGATCATCCACCAGGGCAACCAAGGCTGTTTCTGTCCCAAAGCCAAGCCTGAAACCAGGTTGAAAGAGGTTCAGATAATTATTTCCTCCAGGAAACTCTGAAGCTGGGTCACCACCAATGCCAACTTGACCTCCAAAGTGAGACCTCAACCAAGTAGAACCCCAAGACTGCAAACCTGATTCTTCAGGGAGAGCATTACCCTGAAGAAATCTGGGGATCAGCTGAGCACCCAACCAACAGTACTTCTGTCTTTGAATTAAGTTTCAGTTTGTATTCACCTGTCCTGTTCTCTGTCTTGTTGACTCAATACAAGGCAGCTGGGGGAAGGGTGCTTTTTCCAAGGAAGGAACAGCTATACTTTTCAAGAGCAACATAAGAAGCAAGCTTCACTAGAACAGATGCGTGAATACTTTGCTTCATGGCTGAGATTTTATCTAATGGACCCCAATGTACACGAATTCTACTACAAATACTAACCTGGGACACTATTATAGTGCTAATCATTTATATAAATCTCAAAATCCTTCAAACATCTTTGCATTAGCCCCGAAAAGTGTTTGGAACACTGTGATGTGCAATGTAAAGCAACAACAGTGACAAAAACATGGTCCAGAGCATGTCATGGTTGTACTGGTACTTGTGTGCCATATGAGTACATTGAGCTGGTGCAGCGTGGTAGTTAGAGTGCGGAAATCTGAGTTCAAATGTCTACCCAACCACAAAGCTTTACAAGATGCCTAGGGGCAATCACCATCTCTTAGCCCAGTGTTTCCCAAACTTTTTTGACCTACGGCTCCTTTGACCATTGGCGACAATTGGCCGTGGCTCCCCATGACATTATGTTGATGCCTGCCAATTGGCATTGCACTGTTTTGTGAGAGGATTCCGTGACACTCCGCAGCTACCCTGGCTGGTTTCCGCGGCTCCCCTGGAAGCCACGCCTCCCAGTTTCCACTGTCATAGCCTAATCTACCCCACAGAGCTGTTTAAGGGTAAAAAAGGGAGAACCACATATGCCATCCTTGGAGAAAGGGTAGGGGAAAAAATCGGGTAATTAAAAAAAGCAAAACATGATTTTCAAATCAATTTAGAAGCACATTTGAAGCACATTTCAAATCTTGAGAATCTAACCCTAAACCATTTGCGTTGTTTTGTCTGTAAACCACCACAGGCACAAAGAGAGGCAGAATTAAAATGTTTTAAACAAATGCACACCTCTAGATTCTTCCTTAGACATTGCCAAATAAGAGTTTTCTTTTTCCATCAACAAAGACAGAAGATGCTTACACCTCAGAAACAATTAGCATCTTCTCCTTTCATAAAAGTGAAAAAGGAGGAGTGTCCCTAAATAAAGATTTTAAACCCGGCGGTGTTTTTACAAATCTTTCAGAGCAGCTCATGGGCATGGTCAAAACGATTCAGTCTTCAACATCCTGACAAATGTATACCTTCTCCTGTGATTGCCTTTGACTACTTGAAGTGCCCCAAAGGTGGAAAGAGGGTCAAGAGGTTTGTGTAGGTTGAAAAGGATCAAAAATTAGCATTGATTTGTGGTTGTCAATAACAGTCCACATGGGTAGAGTCTCTGTACAGTTGTTTAAACTGCACAAAGCTACACAAACTCGTCATCTTTGAATTTATTGATCTGGTGATCCCACTTTGGTCACTGTGTTCTGTTTCAAAATCTCCCAACATGCTCCAGTGTTTCCTTCCTGGGACATAGAAAATGATTTAAACAATGTTTGCTGTATTAGAGCTGTTGTGGCATCTGAGAGCTGATGGACAGGTAATATGGCTATTTATCACTTCTTTGGGAGTAATCATCAGGACAAAGAGTGCCATTAATCAGAGACATTAAGGAAATGACTGCTTCCAATGCTCCTTGAGAAAATTTATTTTTCATCACTTCATTCTCTCTTTGTAGCGCACCTTCAATTTTAGGAGGAGCAATGCCAAAGCTTGGGGCAATAGTGTAGTGCAGATATGCGCTGGCAGAAGACCTTGTGGGCACATCTCTCGTCGTGTGCAGGTGCTAACACGTGATGCAGTCATAATACATGTACAGATGCACAATTGTGCTTGCCCAGTTTGCACTATTTTGAGGTGAAAGGAACACATATGTATGGAATCGGAAAGTGCGGGTGCATGGGGGGAACAGGAGGGGTCACCTTGCCCCCCAGTTCTAAATATACTGAATTTCTTTTTGTGGACTCGCATTAATGAAGAAGTTAGATTGGCTTCAGAGCTGTTGTCTGGCGTTCCACTACCAATGCCGATAAACTCTATATGCCAAAGATGTAAAATACAGCCTTGGGGGTATAGTTTAAACTTGGTTTGGTTTGATTTCTGTTGCAATGACCGCCTGTGTAGAGTTCTACTGTACTGTTGCTAAATGAGCAAATAGCAGCAAATTTCTCTAATGCCTTAATGTATTGTTATTAAATTGACAAATTAAAGGTGTTTGTGACAGGTTAGTTCCAAAATTTACAGAATCATATAATGCTGGAAATCATGCGTATGTGTGCAGCCCAATTTCCTGTGCCCCGTATTGTTTCTCTTTAGCACCATGTAATGGTGCAGAGGAGGGGGTATAAAAGACTGCAGAGAATCAGGCCAGTAACCTGTATTTACAATTAACGGACCATGTCCCTCCCCCATGAATTGTTCCTGCAGATGCCCTTGTACTTTACCCCATGCCTATAGGATGGTGCATGCATGTGCAATCCCCCAAGAGGCTCCCCTTCAGAGACGAAGCTGCGGACCCACGTGGGGGGCCACCGACGCTATGCCCCATGTGACGCTGGGAGTGACGTCACGCGGCTCCAACCACGCCCCCTGCGCCATTTTCCTGACCATTTTGGAGCCAAACGGCACCATCCCCCACTCAGCGAAGACGACGGAAGCAGCGACGGACGAATGGAACGCGTTGTCCAGGCAAGTCCAATGCCTTGGGGCCCACGGCCTCCCTGCCCCTACCTCCGCGACGCTTCTGCTCCCCTTGTGCATTTCAGTTGATAAATCTTCATTCATGAGCCAACAGGGGTGAGCAGCTGACGTGCGTAAGGACAGAATGCTGCCATCGCCTTTGCTCCTGCTCACACTGGGTAGAAGTGGAGTTAAAGAGCCCTTTCCCTGGGATCTGACATGCAGCAGGAAGTGGTGGAAGTACAAGAATGGATATTCTGGGGGGGCCAGATGGAAAACTGCTGGGAGTGGATTGACTCCCTCCAGATTGCCTATCTACAGTATAAGTGTCTTGCGTTGTCCTGCCAAGTCACTGGGGAGGAAAGGGGAATCAATGGATCCCAGAGCAATGGATTCCAGAAATCCTTCCTGCTTCCTTAAGCGTCCGTCCAGGTTCTTTCAGCTACCAACTATAGACAATGAAGCAACAAAGTTTTGCTGTAGCTGGCTGCTGGAACTCTTACAGTCCAAGCCCATGTATGCCTACTCAGAAGTAACTCTCATTGAGTTCAATGGAACATACTCCCAGGTAAGAGTGTAATGGATCACAGCCCTAGTCCTGGAAGGAGCACTTGAGAACCTTTCAGAGAAGCTGTAAGATGTTTTCATTCAGTTTACTTTATGTTGCAAAATGGTCTTGTAAACCATCCTGATCCTAAGAGATAAAGCAGGATGTAAACAGAAATGAGCAAACAGCTAAATAAAAGCATCTGGGGCATCAGGGACTGGCAGCAACTACGGATAGAACAGATTTGAACTCCATTAAACTTTTCTTGGGGAGACTTGACACAGGGATTTTGCTCAGCTTCAGAGATTAACTCGTTGCTATACTTGGGAACCAAGAAAGAATTTCTGCCCCAACTCTGGGTCAGACAGGTGATCTTAAGGACTGGGGAAGTTGTCTTTTCTTATCTAAGGGCCAGTTCAGCCATGCACACACATCATTTGTTTGCTCATCTCTCCGTTACCTAAACCTCGATGACCCACAGCTACTGTGACTCTACTGAAAAGTAAGCACAATGAACCAGGGGTGGGGAGGAGGTGGAAGGAGGTGGATCACGGGGTGGGGGAGGAAGGAGGTGGATCAGGGGTGGGGAGGAGGTGGAAGGCAGTGGCGCACGGGCAACACCGGATCTTATCCCCCCCCTTTTAAAACCTCCCTGCCCCTTTCATCTCCTCGGACATATTGAAACCAAAATAGGTGGCGTATGTTCGAGGAGACCCATTGGCAATAGGGCAGCCTACCAGGAGGTAAGTAGAAAATGTTTTTACTTCCTGCAGGCTGTCTGATTGTCTCCCCATCATAAGATGCAGCACATGCCTTTTCTGCGCAGCTGCCTCAGCGCTGGTGACAGGGGATAGGATTGGGGCCTGAAAAATATGTTTCATACAAATACTTGTAAAAACTGCAGTTGTGCCAGGCCTCAGGAAAGGTCTGAGTTGTCAGGTGCCAGGACAAGAGTGTGCTCCAAGCAGGGACGGTCAAGGCCAGAACGAGCAGATCAGGTCCACAGTGCCAGACAGAGGGGCACAGTCAAGGGCTGCTTTCCAGAGAAAACAGGCAAGGTCTGATTAGGCAGGGTGAGGAGAGGAGGTACAGGGTAGAGTGGGGCACCAAAGGTCTGCTGCAGCTTATAGTGACAAGCTGTTCAGTCTGATGGGCCAGCTCTGAGGTCAAGGCTTATAGGTGGACCAGGACTGGCAGGTAGAATCAGCTGACAATTTGCCTGGACTACCCTTGCACAGCTATGCACCCTTGCTATGCACCCTTGCACAGCTATGCATAATCAGCCAGAGGAAGCATAGTGGAGCAGGAGGTTATGCGCCAGTCCAGACTGCTCAGTGCCCTGGTTCAAGGCACCAACCTTTTGCCAGTACCTTACAAGAAAGCAAGCACAATCCAAGAAAAGGCCTTCCCTCTCATTTTCATCATTCCCCAGGATGATGGAAGGAGAAATGCTTCTTTTAAGATGACGTCTAATACAGAACAAGCATGCATCATCTAAAACCAAAATAATTATGAGATGCTCCAGAACAATTGTATTTACTCAATTAACCAAATGTATTAGAGCCAACTTCTTTCACTGTAAGGTAGTGGTTTCCAAACTTTTTAGCACTGGGACCCACTTTTTAAAATGACACTCAAAACCCACCAAGCTTTACGATACTTTAAAAAAAGGTGATCTAGAAAGAAATAATATTGTATGTATTTATTTACAAGTAATATTTTATCTATTTATTTGCAGAAAAACTCAATCCATTTCTCATAATGAGGCAGTCCTAATGAATAGGCTTACCATCTGTCCCGGAAAACTCGAGACCGTCCCAGTATCTGGGCTCCGGTCCCGGGCTTTCCAGTCCTGGGGAAGCCACTGCCGCCACTTGCAAAGTGCCAAAAAGGTACTTCCCCCCCCCCGGCACCATCATCTTGGATCACACGAAATCTTGCGAGATCCAAGATGGCGGCGCCAAAATCTCATGAGGGCACATGAGGCTGTACTAGGCTGTAAACTATTTTTTTTTAATTTAAACTATGTTTTTTAATTTTTGTTGTAAGCCGCCTTGGGCATTTGCCTTGGCATAGGATAAGGCGGGATATAATTTTTTTAAATAAATAAATAAATAAATACTACCTTTTTGAGCCTTATGAGCCTTTTTGGTACTTTGCAGGGGGCGGTGGCTTCACAGCGGCTTCACAGCTGGCCAGGCTCCAGAGGCAGAGGCGGTGGAATGGCGGCAATGGGGGCAGCGGGACAGGTAAGTTAATTAATTAATTAGATTAAAAATAAATAAATAAAAATTTTGTGCGCCCTTTGGGCAGCAACTGGGCACTTTGCACCCAGAATTGTTTTTTGAATTTTATTTTATTTTTATTTATTTGTTTAATTAATTTTTTTTTTTGGGTGGGGGGGTTCCGGTTTAGAACTGGGAAAATCTGGTAAGCCTACTAATTACCAGATTCAAGGCTTGAGGGGCTTAGTTATGTGACCCAGCCTTCACCTGCTCCCACTACCTGTCATTGATGGACTTGAGGGGAAAAACACCATATAAAAGAGGCTCAAACATTTATCTCCCTATATTTACACAAGCTTGCAAACTGCAGAAGCTCAGCTCTTTTGCAGGGAAATTAGCAGCTACCTGATTTTTGAATAGCCTCAGGGCTTGAGGCAATTACTTATCTGATCTTTCCATCACCCACCATTGGAGGCTCTGTGGGACCCACCAGAAATCACCAAGTGGGTCCCGACCCACAGTTTGTGAAATACTGCTGTAAGGTATCAATACAGTGCAAAATCTACCAAGTCTTGGTGCACAAAGTTCCCTATTCAGTTCAGTGAGTCTTTAATAGGGCATCACAGGCTCTCTGGAATGATTGGAAGACATACAGCGGTAGTGCCTAGCAGTTTGTGCACGATATGAGCTAAAAGAGACTGGGTTTGTATCACAGCCGAAAAGGAGACACTACTTAGTGTGACTGTAAATTGTTTTCTTTCTTGGCACCCCTTGCCAGCTAGGGATTTGCTGCAGTCCCAACAAGAGCCTGAGTTCCCTGCTTTGACTTGAAAACAAAGCCCCATAATGAAAGCCACTGGCTACGTTCTACAAGCAATTGCATTTAGCACATTGCATTCAGTGACTGTGTTGGCTTTTTAGGTAGCAGGAAGCTTTTCAATGATCAACAATTTGTTGCAGTTTTGCTGGCTCAACATGACAGAAACCTCTTTCTTGATACCAGTTTTTGACTTGCTCACTGGGCTATTGCAACAAAATAAACCGGGCTTTTTATCTGAAAGAATTCTTTTTATATCCATAATTCTATTTGAAAAGCATTTTCTCTAAAGAAACATTTTCTACACCTGTGATTTTTTTCTATACTATGCACATAAAAAGGCAACAGGATTTTCTTGCACTAATTAATTTTCACAATCTGCTTCAGAACATGATTCTGATCTTGACAACACACACACACACACACACACACACACACACACACACACACACACGTATTAGGGTACTTTCGTATGTAAGGTTTGGCGAATATCAGGCATGCTGAATCAGTAACGGCTGGTTTTGAGGGACTGATCAAAGACAGGTATTAAACGGCCCCTGTGCTAGTCATCGCCAATATACAGGTGGGCCCCCATATCCACGGATTCACTATCCACGGTTTCAGTTATCCACGGATTGTGGGGAACCCCCCCCCCCCAGGCTTTTACTTTTTTCCCAGTAAGCTTCATTTCTTCCTTAAACAAACAGAAGTAGCCTCTGGCTGCTTATTGCAGGCAAGTAGGACGAGACTAAGTCCTAGAGAGGCTCTGCAAGACTAACAGAAACCTTGCAGAGCCTCTCTAGGACTTAGGGCACAATCCAAACCTACTTAGGCCGCTGTTGTAACCAGCGGCCCAGCGAAAACGGGAGGCCCCAGAATGGAAAGGGGATTCAAATTCCCTTTGAATTCCCCTTTTGGAGGGGATTTGAATTCCCTTTCCGTTCTGGGGCCTCCCGTTTTCGCTGGGCCGCTGGTTACAACAGTGGCCTAAGTAGGTTTGGATTGCGCCCTTAGTCTCATTCTACTTGCCTGCAATGGAGGCTGCTTCTCTGTTTGTTTTAAGGAAGAAATAAAGTTTGCTGAAAGAAAAATAAGAGCGGGGGGGAGGCGTGCACGCCTGCCCGCAGGGGAGGCAGGGCGGGGGCCCCTCAGGAAACCATGGAGGGGGTGTTCGCTCTTATCCACGGTTTCAAGTATCCACAGAGAGGCCTGGAACATATCCCCAGCGGATATGGGGGGAGTACTGTACAAATGGACTTGCAGGGCGTTAAATCACATTGTAATTGGCAAACATGGTCTGCCAGTAAGAGTGATTCTCTCTTGTGTGTGTTCATAAGTGAAGGAGGAGTTACAGGCCTCATGCCCTCATCAGCAAGCTCATCTGCCTCAACTATCGCTATTTACTCAAGATAGTATCCATTTTCTGGTACCTCTCCTTGGTAAATCCCTTTTTTTGCCCTTTGGGTATGCTTTGTTAACATTTAACATTTTATTAATTTAACAAGTTAAGAGTTACTACTAGAATTGTCATTCTTCAAATCTGAACTTCCTCCACATAGGCCCTATGAGTTATATCATCATCTGGATGGTTCAAGAATAGCTGCATCAATGCATATAATGTGGGGCAGGAGGTCTGGCTCAGTTGGTAGAGTTGCCACCTCGTAAGCCTGAAGATTGGTGAATGGCCAGTTTGAGACATACCGCTGACAAAAAGCTGTGGTAAAAAAAGTGAGGAGAGATAAAGAGCTGCTAGCTGTGTCGGCCGAGCGTGGGAGGTGACCGCCAGAGAGAGGTCAGACAGCAAAGGATACCATCTGGAATGCAGTTGTTCATGAAAGATTGACCATTTATATATGATTTTTAAAAAAACCATGGGGGGGGGTTTGAGAAAGCCTGCCCATGTAAACTGCCTTGTATTAAAGTCAGAGGAGAAATCCAATGACCAAGAAAGGCGGTATATAAATACTGTACATTATATTATATTATTAAATGTGTGTGCCTGAACACTAAGGCATCATTCAGTGCACACTACGCAATTTCACACACTGCAGCTGCTAAGGTATATTGTGAACTGCGATAATACATTATCGGACATAATGTTTTTCTAAGGCTGCAATCCTGTATATCCTGGCCTAAGTGTCATAAGGCACTTTTGTGGCACCTCTGGAGCAAGCGGCGCCAGCACGGAGGCCGGCGCTGCTCACTCCGCCGCCACTCACTCCGCCGCTCCTCGGACTCCGTGCTGCCCTACACAGGTAAGCCTGGCATTGGGTGGTGGGAGGGCGTGGGGAGGGGGCCATTGGCTGGCCCAGCCTGGAAAGGGACGGGGATATTGGTGCCGGGCTGCGCCGATATCCCCATCCCCTTCCCAGGCCGGCCCTAAAGAGCTGGCGCACATCTGAGGATGCCCATTGGGTCCTCCAGCGCTTATACCGGGGGAAGGGGATGAATGTCTCCTTCCTCCAAGGTGAGTCCCAGCCGCGCTGGCACAGGCCACATCCTACCTACGATGCAGTAGCCGGCCATTTCGGCCAGCTGCCGCATCTTAGGCAGGATCAGGCTGTAACAGTACAATTAGCTATTATTCATGCAAAATAAAACATGTATGTTACTAACAGTGCAATCCGAATTAACTTTTGTGCCGGTTTAACCAGCGGTGCAGCGAGAATGGGAGGCCCCAGAACGGAAAAGGGATTCAAATCCCCCCCAAAAGAGGAATTCAAAGGGGATTTGAATCCCTTTTCCATTCTGGGGTCTCCTGTTCTCGCTGAGCCGCTGGTTATACCGGCACAAAAGTTAAGTCGGATTGTGCTGTAAATCTATATACTCTATGGTTGCTCACTCAAGAACTTGCAAGTAGGTAGTTGATCCTAAAGAAGGCCATGGACAAAGCCCAAACTACACGTGAACGTGTGGATTATGACTTCCATGTGAATTTACATAAAGGTTTTTTTTTAACCAGACATCCATTGAGGAACGTGATGAGCAGAAGTAACTACAGATTGGAACAGATCCAAAATATGGAAGAGCTCTTGACGCTACTGAGTTTTCAAGACAGTCTATTTCCAGACTTGTTCTTTTGTATGCTAGGTTGCCTGCCATTATGTTTATGTAATTCTGACAGTGTTCTTAATGACACACTAACAGATTGTAAAACACGCTGCTGGCATTTACTTGTTTTTTATATTTTTAAAACAATGTCCTTCATGTAACAGTAGTTAAGCGCGGCAGAAGGACATCATTAGAGCCATGGTTAAACTGTAATTTACACCATTAGGAAGGCAGGAGCAATTTTTATTGCCTGGCAATTTTCTTGCTGAAATATTTGGACCATATGGCTCAATTTGTGTAATAACCTTAATTTCAGCACCCTTCAGGTCTGCATTCATCTCCTACGGAATGGTAAAATGCGGTTTAGCAGAAAAGGCAACTGTCTATACTTAGAGAGTTGAGATTAATAACATGTCACGTCCTGTTTTTGGTGAAGGAATTCGAACAGCCGCCAGATGGTATCTCTACAAATAACTGTCAGGGGTCTTGATCTAATCAATACAACGTATTAATACATCTCCCTTCGCTGTTCCTCGAGGGGCTGGTGCGCAACATCTGGAAAGATTGGGGGGACCGCCAAGTAGAAAGCTGATTCTTTTCAGAATCAAACTGAGCCCAATTAATTTTTCATGTATACTTGATAACTGTTTCATAATGAGCTATGTGTCTTGACGGATTTAGGGTTGGCAGTATGGGCTGCCCGTGTTTCCTATCCCCATTCAGTCCACTTACAGAAACCAACCCATTAATCAAGCTATCTGGCATAAAACTGAAATCTCAGCTCAGCAAGAGATCAATAACTATCCTTAAAAAAAAGGGGAAAGCAAAAACAGAACCAAGCTCTAGTGGGCATAGGTATCAGCCATGACTTTAGTAATTGCTCTAGCAAAAAATAAAACTCAAAGCCATGATCACAGAATATACCAGGAAATCTATTACCTGATTCCTGTCAAAACGCAACTTTTAGCTTCTTAAAAATATAATGCAATGTGACGTTCTTGAGACAAAGGGCATCTGGCCAATGATCAGTGAAATTATTATTATAATTGCTATGACGAACCCTTATATAATCCAGTTAATGTACATAGCCATTCCGAAACAGGTATGACAATTGGTGGATATGGATACACATGACACCACCAAAAGGCAGGAGAATGGATGGGAGAAGATGTTGCAAGGTTTTGAATGGCTTTGGGGAAAAACTACTTTCCCATCGTCAGAAAACTGAGGTCTCTAAAAAGTAGGAGCCCATTAAAAGGAAAGGACTATGCCAATGAAATGAAGAAAGGGAACAATAAAGGTGTAGTCTTCCAGACCCTGCAGATTGAGTTACCCTGTTGGGTAATGCCACCTTTGATGTTTCAGGTCAAAGACACACCTGGTTCCACATTCTTTCTCAAACAGATCCACATGCCTCTGGGAGTTCATATTTTTAATAGCTCTTCTAACCTGCATCAGGTTCTGAACCTGGCATGCCAAGGAGTCTGTGCATTTATTTATTTATTACGTTTACATTCCACCTTCCTTGCATCATGGAACTCAAGCCTGCATGCATGGGGTTCCCAGTCCGCCATCCATCCAGGACCTGTTTAATTATAGCAAGCTGGCTGTATCATAGCCCTCCAACCATGCCCAGGGATGGGCAACCCATCCACGAGGCTAGGTGATGTGGGCTGCATAAGTGGTGGATTGAGGGCGGTGAGAGGGCAGTGCATTCTGAGTGCCCTTCACCCCAAATCTGCTACAACCGTCTCCTTCCTTCAGAGTGCAGATGGGATCTGCATCAATCCGCTTTCCGTCTGCTAAAAGTGAGCAGAAGGTAAATCATCTGCCTCCTTACCTTGCTCCAGGCGCAGTTTCTTCAGACATGGAAGTGCAGAACTTCAGGTTTGATTTTTTAGGGACTATGTGAATGAAGGAGCTTCTTCATTCGTGTGGTCACTTCAAATCAAACCAGAGGTCCCACACTTCCATTGCAGGAGCAAGGTAAGGGGCTTTTAATTTTTTTTAATGTTTTTTTAGCAGAGGCAGCAGCAGTGGACCTGGGGAGGCATTCTGGGCCACGCTGTCCTGTGCCCAGGGATCAGTGAAGATCATGTGCTAGGACCACTGTTTCCTCCAGACGTTACCAGTGCAGTGCTAGAGATGCAGTTAGGCCAAAGCAGTTCACACTCTGCTGCTGGTAATCCGAATTAGAGCTGTGCTTGCAGACTTCACCACACTCTGACCCTGCATTCTCTCTCACTATACAGGTGAGCCCCCATATCCACTGATCTGCTATCCACGGTTTCAGTTATCCACGGATCGCGGGGACCCCCCCCCCAGGCTTTTACTTTTTTCCCAGTAAGCTTCGTTTCTTCCTTAAACAAACAGGAGAAGCAGCCTCTGACTGCTTATTGCAGGCAAGTAGAATGAGACTAGGCCAGCGTGTAGCGCAGTGGGTTAAACCGCTGAACCATGAGCTGTCGATAGAAAGGTCGGCAGTTCGAATCCGCGACAGGATGAGCTCTCATTGCTTGGCCAGCTCCTGCCAACCTAGCAGTTCCAAAGTATGTTAATAGGTACCACTTGCGGGAAGGTAAACAGTGCTCCGTGTTCCAGCCGCATGCTACGCGCTGCAGCAAGGAGAGTCATGCCGGCCACATGACCACGGAGGCGTCTTCAGACAACGCTGGCTCTTCGGCTTTGAAATGGGGATGAGCATCACACCCTAGAGTCGGACACGACTGGACTTAATTGTCAGGGGTCACCTTTACCTTTTTAGAATGAGATTAAATCCTAGAGAGGCTCTGTAAGGTTAACAGAAACCTTGCAGAGCCTCTCTAGGACTTAGTCTCATTCTACTTGCCTGCAATGGAGGAAGAAACAAAGCTTGTTTAAGGAAGAAACAAAGCTTGTTGAAAGAAAAATAAGAGCTGGGCGGGCGCACGCCTGCCTGCAGGGGAGGCAGGGCGAGGGGGCCTCAGGAAACCATGGTGGGGGTGTTCGCTTCTATCCATAGTTTCAAGTATCCACGGAGGGGCCTGGAAAATATCCCCAGCGGATATGGGGGGAGTACTATACTGTGTATACAGTCAACTAATGGTTATTTCTACATTATGTGGTGATGAATTCTGTTGAGTCAGTTATACATTGGTTTAAGAAAAGTTTCCTTTATCCCAGTGAAGTCCCCTTAAGGATGTAGAAATGTAACATTGTAAGAACTGTGAGGCCTCTCTGAAAGTGCCCTGTCTGTGTTTAAGCCAAATACACCTATGCCTTCCCAGGGTCAGGCTCTGAAGGAAAAAGATAACAAAAGGAAAAAATAACATCCTGCAGATTTGCAGCAGCTGGCTGTACACAGTACTGATTGGCTGGCTAAATGTGATGTCACCAAGAAACGTCCTTCCACTTCTCTAGAGCAGTTTGGCTCGTTAAAAAAAGTTTCCTTTGTGTTAATAAACAAGGCGGTGAATGAACAGATCACAATGCATGCATGTCCACATGCGCTGCTTTTAAAAATAGAAAGACAGACAACCTGCATGGAGGGAGGGGTGAGACTGACAACTGAGCCAGTGTTTGAATTCCTGGTGTACATGTTTGCCTCTTTATATTTTTGAAGATGGGATAAAGCCAATCTCACAACAGAGCTAGGGCTGCCAGTATCCAAGAAGACCTTGTTACAACCTCTAGGATTGCTTTCAGTTGTCATCTGGAGATTGGTGGGGATTCCTGTAGACTCCAGGCAATTCTGAAGGGTTGGCAAGCCTAAACACAACTTGAAAAATTGCCATTAATTGTTTTCATATTACATTTGTCTTCACCCTACCAACAAGACTATTCCAGAAATACTCTATAAAGATGACGTTCTACAATATTTCTGGATGGGAAAAATTACATGTTGACTTGAAATTATTTATTTTTAGAACTTTGATTGGGAAGTTGACGGCTCTTTTGTGCAATATGACCTAGCTTGAAGCATGGAAGGAGGGGTGAGACTGACAACTGAGCCAGCGTTTGAATTTCTGGTGTGCATGTTTGCCTCTTCATATTAGCTCGTATTTCTAGAAGTGAAAAGACATCTTCTTAGTGACATACATAAGTTAATTCTTAAAAACAACATTGGCATGAGACACAACAGGAATGTAAACTGTTTTACAATATAACGTTCTGGGAAACAGAACATAGAAATTATTTCCAATTTTCCTGTGTTGGAATGCAAGTAAGATGGCGCTTTGAAGAATTTGATTTATGCAAACACCTGTAGACATCTGATTCCTGTGGACACCTGTAATGTCTAGGAATCAGGACAAGTAATGTTCCTACATTCACTTATGATCCGTTTGTGATCTCTTTTTGTGGATCTCTTTTTGTGATCTCTTTTACTCAGACCAGGAGGCCTATTTAAATCAAATCAATGTGTACAAATCTAACTGGGACAATTTTATTCTAATACAATCCAGTTTGAAATTATTTTAAAAGAGAACCAATCACTTTCCCAATTCTCCCTCTAGCCTCAAGTGAACACCTGAAGAGGGACTCACATGAGGGACCTTGGACAATCTATAGTAAAGAAATGGGAGTGTTAGTAGATGCACACATTGTGAATGCTTTTGACTGCAGGCATCTTTACATGTGCTCTTATGATTATTAGATTAAGAGACACTGGTATATTTTATACCATATTTCTTCGATTCTAAGACGCATGTTTTTTCCCAATTAAGCATTTAAAAAAATGGGGTGCGAAGGTCTCTAAAAAGCACCCCAAAATGCAATTTCCTTACTGGAAATGGCCGAAAATCGCTGTTTTTCACCGAACTGAAGATCAGGGAGGCCTGCAGAGGGTCGTGCAGGCCTCCCTGAAGCTCCCCCAAGCCCCGGTAAGTAAGGAAATTGCATTTTCTGGTGGACCGCAAAGGCACTGCACAAATGCAGTGAGGAGATCGTCAGCTGCAGCGCGGGGCATGCTGGGGCGAGCTCTCAGGTTCAGGAAGAGAGAGCGCGCCGCTGAGAAGAGGGGGCAAAATAGCGCGGTAAAAATCGGACCGCCGTGGCAGGCAAGCTGGGGAGAGTTGGTGCTGAGCCGGAAGGAGGTGCGTCTTGCAATCGATGGTTTTGGGGTTTTTTTCTGCTGGTGTTCCTGAAATTAAGATGCGCCTTAGAATCGATGGCGCCTTAGACTTGAAGAAATACGGTACGTTACGTGAGCCCCCTCAGTTCAAAGGTACAATCAAGTAGTGTCAGCAATTCCTAACCAGCTCCATTGAGAAACTGATCTCTCTCTCTCTCTCTCTCTCTTTCTGAGTGTGTGTGTGTGTGTGTGTGTGTGTTTTAAAGATTTGCATCTTAAAAGTTGAATTCAAATAACATGAATAATTTGAGAAGCATGTGTCGGGTTTGGGTCATTTCATTTGGATTGGAAAGTAAATGTCTTTCTACTTGAGAGGTTGCCGGTTGCTGTAAGTTAAAAATCTCTTCACTGTTAGGCATAATTAAAATACTCTAACAGTGATTTCAGTCATTTAGACGTTGCAGTATTGTTGTAATATTTTTCTAGGCTTCAGGAGTTCACAGTTGTTTGGCCCAATCCAATCTGGGAACACTGGAGAAGTTATCACCCATCAAGGTAATTACTTTCAAGTTGAAATAATTACTCCATCAATGTTAATGGTCTTTCAACTTCAATAAAGCACTCACCTGCCGATAATCACTGCTAACCTCTTGCTCTCATGCAATTCCCTCTCTATTTAGCGGGTTATATTACAGCCGTTAGAGTGGTCACTTCTCCTGAACAGCTGCTGAATTTCACTTTGCTTGGCTGTGAACCATAAAAAAATGAGTCATCTGTGTATGATTTCCCTATAACCCAGAAGCCCTTGCAGAGCGAAGGATGTGATCTTCTCACTCGAATAGGGCATGTCTGGGGCAGCCATCTTGTTTCTGTTAGTGGCTACTCTCCACGTCAACAGCAGCACAGCAGTTCAATTAACACTTGCCCCTTCATTGCCACTGGCAGCTTTTGGTCCTTGCTAAGCGGCACATAGCCTGGCTTAGTGGCATATGCAGCTCTTCAGTAGAATATTTACTTGGTTGATTTTTTCTTTATATTCCCATGATTTTCTGACAGTGCAATCCTGTGTAACCTTGCACGGGTGTAACAGCAGATGCACTGGTGTAAGTGCACTTACACTGGTGCATCTACTGTTACACCAGTGCAAGGTTACACAGGATTGCACTGTGAGACATCTAAATGTGTTCCAAGGCATGTGAAAAGATGGGAACTGAAAAAGTTTTTGTTCTAAATCAATACTCATTATTTAAGATTTCATTTCCATTATGTTATATGTACAATCAATAATATTGTGTAAGCAACTATTTAAATGGTTAATGTTTCTAGTTCACCATGCTGTATCTTCTGACTCAAACTGTCTCCTAATTAGCTCAACTTAAGGAAGGATTCAGACTGGCTCATGGTGTGTGTGCGTGTGTGTATGTGACAACACACACACACACACACACACACACACACACACACACACACACACACACACACACACATGTGCAAGTGTAGTGTACAGGACAAGCACATGGAAAAGGATATGGAATGAAGCAAGGTTCTGACAGGATAGTGGCAAGAATATGATAATGATAGAGGGCCAGAACCTGCTGTCCCAAATACTCCTCTGACAGCAAAATTCCAATGTGTGTCTACTCAGAAGTAAGTCCCATTGTGTCAGTGGCACTGTTCCTTCTAAGGTGCTCAGCCAAGTGGCTGCGGAGTTTGGCAACCTGGACGTTTGGTGATGACATGCTAGTGTCATCGCCAAATGTCCAGAAGTGGCGCTGCGACTCAGTTGCAACTCTACGCAGCTACAGAAGGGGTCCGTGTAGTGGCACAGACCCCTTACAGGGAACACTGGTCAGTGGGGTTTATTCCCAGGGAAGTGTGTATAGGATTGCAGCCTAGCTTGCCCATAATACTTCCCTGGTTTTTCATTCATGAATAATAATTGTCCAAATGACTGAGCAGTGAATGAATCTGGGAGTGAATCTGGGAGCCCAGATTTCAGGACTTATCTAGAACCAGTTCAGATGAAGTATGATTGCTTCTCACTTCCAGGCACAGGAACAATTCCCAGTCCTATGTGAAAATAGTTTTATAAGAACATTTGGGATAGTAAGGAGGAGGATGACTGCTTTGCTGACCTTATTCTTGTGTGTGCTGGACACCAGCCTCGTTGCCCCCCAAAGTGATCATTGCAGAAAGGAAATATACTGAGTACAATATTGGTCAAGTTTAAGCCCCACTGAAAGCATAAAGCATATTCTTATTCTCTCTCTCAGCTGAAATTATCATGTCCTTAACCTTGGTTCAACCATACACAGCTTTATGAACACCCCTTTTCTAATAAAATCTCCTGTGCTGAGATGTTTCATACAAAAGAGGAAAACAAGGACCTGATCTCAGTATACATCTGCAGTCCTCAAAATGTTTACATTGAATAAGATTTGAAAAACAATACTTTGCGGTATCATTGTTTTGTCAAAAATTTGCAATCTATGTATGCCCCTCTAATTTAACCAAAATATTGTTACATTTGATTACATCTTGATTACATCTGCAAAAGAAAAAAAAAGAAATATTTCTTCACCGAGCATGTAATTAATCTGTGGAACTCCTTGCCACAGGATGTGGTGATGGCTCCTGGCGTGGTGATGGCCCCTGGCCTAAAAGGGGATTGGATAGATTCATGGAGGAAACATCCATCACAGGTTACAAGCCATAAGCAACCTCCTGGCTTTAGAAATAGGTTTTCTCTGTGCCAGGTGCAAGGGAGTGGCAACAGGATACAGGTATCTTGTTGTCTTGTGTGCTCCCTGAGGCATCTGATACAGGGTCACTGTAAGATACAGGAAGCTGGATTAGATGGGCCTTTGGCCTGATCCAGCAGGTCTCTTATGTTTTTATGCCAATTTTTTAAGGTATATGGGTTTGCAGTGCTGCAAGTATATAACTGAATGCAAGCCACACAGGAATAACAGAAAGAGCATCCCAGGAGACCACAGATTATGTAAGATTAATTATTCTCTTTTCCCACAGAATTGTGTTCTATAAGAACAGAATTTAACCAGTCAAATAAAGCACAGAGCTCACTGCTTGCTCAATACTTTGAGTCTTTCAATATACGGTAATGGAAAAGCTCGTGTGCAAGAATGACTAATGGCATAACCCATGAAAGAGCTCCAGTTGAGATGCTTGAGGAGATTAAATGATTTAGCCTAGTACCCCCAACAGCTATATTTTTAAGGGGCATACGTTTAATCATCAGCATGCCTGTTCATTCAATACAACTGCATTTTAATTAAAATGTCTCATTCACAAATCTGCAGTTAAGGGCGTATCAGCATTTTCTTGGGAAAGTTCTATTTCCACAGACTTCTAACTTTCAACACAATATCTATATGTCAGCCTCTTCTGGAATGGAACTGATACACACAGATATGACTCATGAATTGACTCATTTCTGCTAGATCACAAATTACCGTAATTGAAGCTGCCACGGAACCTCATCCATGATTAAATTCAAGGTGAATTGGGAGGCTTAACTTGAGGAATTTTGAGGAAAACTAAACATAATAACGTAGAAAAAATTATTCTGGGATAGGAGTGATGGTGGGTTTTTGCACACCCCTAAATTAGCATCAAATTTTGCCCAAAGCAACATTTGGAGGTTACCTGCTTAGGAAATACGTCTGAGGAATTTTAGAAGAAGCTAAGTGTTTTGATACAAGTGGCCTCATTTCTTAGGTTGGTTTGCATACATTCTCATCATGAACTTTGATACTAGTAAACAGAATACAAAATATATAAGTTATAGTCCAGTGGGAAGGTCTCCTGCACAAGGTTCAACGAAATGAATATGTTATGCAGGGGGACAGTTGTGCTCTTGCATGACTGACTTATTTCATGAAATTGGTGTTGGTGAATTGTCATTTGAATTAGCTCTATAGGAATGCTTATGTGTGATTTTCTGCCCCATTTAAATTATTTTAGCATCAAACAAGAAATTTGGGAGAAATACCATGAAACAGAAACTACAGGACAAGTGGCAACTCTATAAGGATGTTGCCCCTCAGATGTGGCAGGAAGTACAGGAAACATCCAGCAGCGTTGCTAGCTCGGCTGCTGCCCGGGGCCGGGCCGGGGTGACATCATGACACCTCGTGATGCCCCCCACGCCTGTGCATCACAGTTGCCTCCGGAATGCCTCCATTTGGAGCTGTATGGAGATGAGGGCAGGCAGGCAGGCCAAGCTCACGCGCCACCGCCTTGCTGAGAGCCCCACGCCAGCGGAGATGCCGGAAAACAGCCATTCCACCACCGTGAGGATGGCGGTGGCCCTCCTGCCAACTATGCTACTGGAAACATCGGTACATGACCCATAGCACCTGCACTTCCTGCAGAATCTGAGGTGCAATATGCCATTACTCCATCAGTTATGGAAACAGGCAGAATACTAGCACAGACTAAAGACCAAGTCCTGTCTAGATTGCATTTGCTAAATTAGCACATCCCATCTCCAAAGGTCTCTGTCCAAACAGACAGAATACCCTATATTATACTAGGGGCAATAAATAACTGTTCCTATACAAAGTATTTTTAAATGAACACAAGCTTTTTAGAAAGCGAAAGGATCTTGCATTGAAAAGTCAAACTTTTAGCAAACTAACAAATAATTTAAACTTTAAAAAGCTAAAGAAAAATTAAGTAAAAATTTAGGCAGATATAGGGGAAAACGTCATTGCGATCTTAACTGTATTCGATCATTTATGCATATATCCCCATAATATTACATCAGTTCAGGTTTTCCAGGGAAATGTTTTTCCAGTGCCAAGAAAATACTAATTTAAAAGGCGTAAAAATGCTGATGCTAAAGAAACATACTGTGGCAACATTATTTTAAAAGCCATTTTGGTACATTTTATTACCCTCAATACAACCATCTTGGACATTTTCTGTTGTTGTTGGCATGGTGTGGAAGACCATTCAATGCATGATTGGAGAGATGAATTCCGAAGCTCAACAACATGCTGAATGGTACTTGAAATGATGCCGGGGAAAAAAAACAACTTGAATATGTCCATATGGAAATTCAAGCCACCATTTAACCTTATAGTAGGTATTTTCAAATTATTGCAAGGCAGTTAATTGTTTGATCACTTCTGCAATTTGGGAGGAAACTATAAACTTTCTTCAGCAAGAAGATTCATGGGAACATACGCAATGGGAACAGAAGCAAAAAGAGGGCAATGAATTCCTGCTATGTAACTAGGCCCCTCTTTGCTTATTAAGTAGCTGGAATTAATTGTACATATCTGTCAATATTTCAGAAAATGAGAGAGAGAAATTTAGACCCAAAGCCTCCCAAAGCTTGATGTCCTCTTATCTTTACAAAGTACAACCAAGAAAAACCATTCACATATGGGATATGATATGCAGAACATATTGTACACTGAAATACAGCGGAAACCTGCTTTATGATTGTAATCCATTCCAGAGACACCATTGTACAGTATTGTAAAACAATGTGAACCCAATAACGCATTGTTTTTGGGTAATTGGTTCCAAGTCCTTGGAACTTAAGGTTTCTGCCACAGAACTAAGCTATTTCCAGAGGCGTTGCTCCGGTAGGGGCGGGGCCCTAAATTTCGCTCCGTCCTCCATCCGCCTCCTGCTCGCTCGGTAAAGGGACTAGGACGGAGCGAAACTTAGGGCCCCGCCCCTACTGGAGCAAGGCCTTTGGCTATTTCCCTCTCTAACAGGTGATATAAAAGGTGTCTCCTGCACATTTTGGGGACATGGTTATCAGTTTACACAATGTTGTAATTATTTTAATTAATTAATTAATTATGTAAATTAATAAATTAATTGACAGCAATTGTGAGCCCATTGTAAAGTGAATAACTTATCATATAGTGAAACTTGTTTAACTATGGAGAGTCCACTGTAAAGTGATTTGATCATAAAATGAACCCATTGCGAAGTGGGGGGGGGGTTTCCACTGTGGTTCTTTAATGCTAAACATTAGTATTTACTATTCTTTGCTAAGGAAAGAGCAAGACTAGTGGAAGGCTACCTGGCCCCCAGCTCACATGGAGGCTTCTCCCCTGGTACCCTCCTGGTTCCTGCCACTACTTTAAACTAAAATGCATTGACAACAGACAGAAAACTTTCTAGTTGGCTCTTTTGTCTACTTCAGGTTTAAACTTTTGAAAATTGAAATCCAAGAAAATAAAGACAGTGTCCAGCTTCCGGGTCACCATTTTCAGCACAGCCCGTTCTCTAAGAGCCCAATCTTATCCTCCCCTCTGCCTAAGCAGCCATTCCAAAAAGGTGCTCACTGTATCTGGAGGGGGGGGGGCAGGAGGGACGGATCGGTAGGCTTGGGAGGGGAAAGAGGAACTATTTCCCCTTACCCCGTCTCCTCAGACCTATGCCAGACTTTAGCTGGCGCAAATATGAGGAGAAGAAAGAAGCTGGGAGCCTGCAAATGGAGGGGATAGGATCCAACATGCACTATTGCTGCGGATCACCCCTTCCTGCCACCTCCACACCCCATTCCTCTCCCCTCCCCCCTTTCAGTGCCTACCTGGTCTGGTGGGTACAGCAGGGTTCGTCAGCCATGGATGCAGCACTGCCACCTCTAGTAGCACCACTCGCAAAATGGTCACCAACAGAGCATTGTGCACTCCATCGGCAGCCATTTTATGACAGCGGAACACTGTTCCATTGTAAACTCTTCAGCACGATATCCCAATAGGATTATTGGGCTATCGTGCTGAATAGGATTGGGCTGTAAATGATATTAGCATCACTATAACTGCCACATCGCCTGTTTCTGGTCATCTCACGTGACGTCACCATATATCTTATCCTGAGTTTTGCCATTTTTCACGTGAAATAATAGCATCCCACCTAATTCCATGGCACTGTATTTGTTAAGGTTCGCTAACAACTTTAGTAAAAGAGAAGTGCCAGGTGTTACTGCTGGTAAAAGCTTTGTCTTTTTGCAGCAGTTGATTTATTTCTGATTCTGAAGAGTTATGAGGCAAATCTCCCTAATTACCAAACATAAATCATAGGCGTCAAGCTAATGTTAATTTGACTATCATGCTTAAAGCAGCATGCACTTCAGGAATGTAAAGAAAAAAAATTGCATTCCAGGATAGAAAAGATATCTGATTTTGTTTTTATTTGATTTCACTTTAGACTTTTCAAAGTTTAGGAGTCCAATCCTATGCATGTATACTAGAAATTAAGTTCAACTGAACTCAGTGGGGCGAACTTCCCAGTAAGCATGCTTGGAGCTGGCCTAGGTTGCTGCCCACATGCAAGTAAACGAAACAACTTCTCCTCATAGATGACTTAAGATTGTCATGGCCAGCGGGAATCAACACAGATGGTAACTCTTGAGGGAACTTCTCCTCATGTTTGCAGTTATTAATTTGTTTAATAAGCATTTATCCCACCTTTCTTCCATGTTGCGGATGTCCAAGGTGGCTAATAATAATATAATATTATATTTGAATATTGAATCCTCCATGTAGGAATATGCATAATCAATTAAGGCTTGAAACACACACGTGTGTGTGTGTGTGTGTGTGTGTGTGTGTGTGTGTGTGTGTGAGTGTGTGTGTGTGAGAGAGAGAGAGAAGGCTGCAGTGTTTATAAGATTAATCAGGGCCAAAATACTCATGACGAATGTGTAATTTGGCCTGAGGGAGTCAATGAAAACTTTTCCCCTACTGTATAAGCAGCTCACAAGCAGCCGGGGGGGGGGGCACAATTAAGAATGCCTCTTCTAGATGATCCCTTCTAAATGTCAACTAAAAAGAAAGGAAAGAAAGGATTTTATTTTTGCTTTTAAATATTGCTTTAACTCAAATTCAATCAATTTAGGTGGCAGCCCTGTACACACTAAGCCATGCTGAACACAGTGGGACTAGGATTGCATGGCCCTATTTCTTTAAATGAGTGATAGCCCTAGCATCCATTTCCAACAGAAGCCCTTAAAAGCCAGAACATGTCAACAAATGCTGGTTGATTATGTAACTCTTACCAGTACAGTTAGAGCAGTAACTGCTGGGGTGTTAAACGTTGGGTCACTTTGTCTTTCTTGGTAGACGACACGATATTGAGAAATAGCACCATTAGGAGAAATGGGGTCGGTCCAATTTAGTAGCACCGAGTAAGCACTTATAGCTTGGACCCAGGGAGCTTTCATTCCCCAAGGTGGAGTTTCCAGAGTTTGTGTTGAAGACCATAGACTGTCTACAGAGCCCTTGGAATTCTGAGCCCTGACGTGGTATTCGTACTCGGTGAATGGCTGCAGCACATCCGTAGCATCAATAAATTCCAGCACACCTTCCGACCAGATGAATACAAGCAGTTCCTCTTGAGTGCCCACAGGACGTCTGAAAGTCACACAAAAATTATCTGTAGATAGCTTATGACCACCTGACAATGAAGAAGATGGCATTTGATACGGAAGTACACATTTTTAAATGGCTGTAACTGAGTATAGTTCAATGTTTATCATTAACACTGCATAGACCAAGTGCCCTTGTCTCCGGGTCATCAGCCTTCTTCTTAAAAGTCTTTAACATTTAAAAAAGAGAAAAAGAGGAAATAATTATTGTGGACTTCTTTTTGTAGAAGGAATAGTTAAAATTCTTGAACAATTGAACAGTTCAGTGACATTTATTGTGTTATTAGTCAAAGTCTTAAGAAGGTTTTAAAAATGAAACTTAAACCTTTGATATCTACACCGAGATGCTAAACATTTTGTCCTACGTTTAAAATGCTAGAATATCTCAAACACTGAATAATGGTGGTTAGATTTCCAAATTCTGTTTTCAGTTCATTTTTTTATTTATTGAATTATTATTATTGAATTGATTTTTCTCCCGCCATCCCCCCTGCAATAGGTTGCAAAGGCAGCTCACACACATAAGACAAAACAACATACAACAAATGTGTCATTATCAAAAAAAAAACTATAGAATTACAAACTTACAAAATTACAAACTTACAAAATTAGCAGCAAAATTAAATTAAAAATTAAAAGCAGAGCAAATGGCACAAATTAAAAAGCAAAGTCAAATTAAAAGCAGAGCCTGGCACAAACATAGTCCCCAGTGCACATAAGAGGAAGGACCATTCCAGAATCCATTCCATTCCAGAATCCTCTTATGGATTAGGAACTGGTTGAAGACCAGGAAACAGCAAGTGGGAGTCAATGGGCAATTTTCACAATGGCGAGAGGTGAAAAGCAGTGTGCCCCAAGGAACATCGGTCTTGGGACAGGTGCTTTTTAACTTGTTCATAAATGACCTGGAGTTGGGGATAGGCAGCAAGGTGGCCAACATTACGGATGACACTAAACTTTTCTGGGTGGTGAAGACAAGCAGGGATTGTGAAGAGCTCCAGAAGGATCTCTCCAAACTGGGAGAATGGGCAGCAAAATGGCAGATGCGCTTCAATGTAAGTAAGTGTAAAGTGATGCACATTGGGACAAGAAATCAAAACTTCACATATACGCTAATGGGTTCTGAGCTGTCTGTGACAGATCAGGAGATCTTGGGGTGCTGGTGGACAGGTCGATGAAAGTGTCGACCCAGTGTGCGGCGGCTGTGAAGAAGGCCAATTCCATGCTCGGGATCATTAAAAAAGGGATTGAGAATAAAATGGCCAATATCATTCTGCCTTTGTACAAATCGATGGTAAGGCCACATCTGGAGTATTGTGTCCAGTTCTGGTCACCACACCTCAAAAAGATATAGTTGAATTGGAAAAGGTGCAGAAAAGAGCGACCAAAATGATTTGTGGGCTGGAGCACCTCCCTTATGAGGAAAGGCTACAGTGTTTGGGGCTGTTCAGTCTAGAAAAAGGCGCCTGAGGGGAGATTGAGACCTATAAAATTATGCATGGGATGGAGAGAGTGGATAGAGGGAAATTCTTCTCCCTCTCGCACAACACCAGAACTAGGGGACATGCACTAAAATTGAGTGGAGGGAGAGTTAGAACGGACAAAAGAAAATATTTCTTCACCCAGTGTGCAATTCATCTGTGGAACTCCTTGCCACAGGATGTGGTGATGGCAACTGGCCTACATGCCTTTAAAAGGAGTTTGGACAGATTCATGGAGGAAAAGACCATGACAGGTTACAAGCCATAAGCAACCTCCTGGTTTTAGAAGTCGGTTTTCTCTGTGCCAGGTGCAAGGGAGTGACAACGGGAAACAGGTTATCTTGTTGGCTGTGTGCTCTTGGAGGCATCTGGTGGGGCCACTGTGAGATACAGGAAGCTGGACTAGATGGGCCTTTGGCCTGATCCAGCAAAGCTCTTAACATCACCAGTCAGTAAAGCAGCAGCTTTGATGGTGTCAAAAGCCACTGAAACAACTGTCCCTATTGGTCCACCAGGACCAATAGGAACACACTCACCCTGTCCAGCCCCCAGTGCAGGTCATGCACCATGGCAACCAAAGTTGTCTCTATCCCAAATCCTGGCTTGAAGTCAAATTGAAAGGGATCCAAATAATCCATATCATCCAGTTCCACAGCTCACTCTTAAAGGTGGCTTATCCAAATAATGATTTGGAGCGTAAGCATCAATAGCACTTTCAAGGTGCAGATTGGGACCACAAAGTTGGAGGAGGAAAGCCTTAACTCGCTTTCCTTGTGATGGTATCAATGTGTATCAAAGCTCCTCTCCAGTCCTCCCCCCCCCCGTCCCGGCTAATATTTTATTTTATTTTTCACATTTTTATACCGCCCTTCCTCCAAGGAGCTCAGAGTGGTGTACATATTTCTTCCCCTCCTTTTGTCCTCACAACAACCCTGTGAGGTAGGTGGGGCTGAGAGATAGTGACTGGCCCAAGGTCACCCAGGAAGCTTCATGGCTGAGCGGGGATTTGAACCTGGATCTTCCAGGTCTAAGTCCTACCCAGAAGGAAACACACTTTTTGACCCAGAAGGAAACACACACTAGTGCCAATGAGTTGCAAAGTCCCTTCCCCTGAATCACCTAGTGCCATAGGTGATGGGCTTACAGTGCTGCAATGTCAGAACTGTGCAAAGGCTTCTACTGAGTATAGCGGTGTTTCATAAGGGCTTTTATGGAGTGGGAAGAGAAGAAATGCCCTCTCTGCAAGACCCTAAGATCCAAGGATACTTCTAGTCTTGACCCAACTTTGTGCCAGAACAAGAAAAGGTTAAGTGCTAATCATCAGACACAAGAGCCTGCACAGAATGCCATTTGATCTGTTGTGTGGCTGGGATAGGAAAGGGTCTCTAATTTCTAAATCTTTTCCCCCCACAGACGAGCATCACAACTTTATGTAAATCACTTGCATTCTAGAGGACTAGTAACATGTACTTTTTAAACTTTTTAACAAGAGATAACATTTTCATGGTACAAAAGGCAACACGGCAAAATGTTTCCCACTTGCCAGGAAGCCTATTCAACATTTAGTCTCCATCTAATGTACAGTTCTAAGTGAAAAGCCCTCCCAGTGAGTTTTAAAAAAACCACCCTCAATTGCAGAAAAGTGAAAAATTACGATATTTTAAGCACAGCAAACCTCTCTTTAATGCTTGGTAGTTTGGGTTGATAGTTTGGTTTGCACTGCACAGCATCTCAATTAGCCACCATAGCTGTTTGTTGAATTCACAAATGAGTGTTTAGTAACATGGAAAAACTGTGATAAACAGGTTCTCTGCACTGATAGATCAAATATGCCACCAACTGGGATCTCTTCCACAAGCAAAGCTGAACAATGTAGCCTGGTTAAAGTGTTTAGATCTTATTACCACTGAATATTTAATGGAAGAAACTTAATGTTAGGTAAATGGTTCCATCTGTAGTGCTAAAAAGAGGGAATACTCTCTTGTATGAATAAACCTTGGGCAGAAGTGGCTGGCTGAACAGTCTCTAATCACTTCAATAGGCTGAAGATTTAGAATTCAACTGCTCATTTAAGTGGAAGCTTTTCACGCACACAGTGAGCAGCATGGAAAAAGATGTCATTCCCAGGAACTGCGCACAGCCACAGAATCTGCATATTCTAGTTTGCTGCCTTCACTCATTTCAAGATGTTCAGATAGCTATTCTTATAACGGCAGGCTATATCAGTCAAAAGCAGACTCAGAATATTTTAAGGGCTGAAAACCGAGTCTGAAAACTGCAGCGCTAGAAAGACGGAGTTCTGTGGACACTTCAAAAGATTCCAGACTCTGTGACCTGCTAACTGGCCATGGCTATGCAAGCTTTTGCTCGGTGTGCCCAAACTATAGCTCTTTTTTCACACACAATTGCACGTACCCTGAATTCATGGAGGCAGGAGCAAGGTCATTTATTTTTTATTTTTATTTTTCACATTTTTATACCGCCCTTCCTCCAAGGAGCTCAGAGTGGTGTACATATTTCCTCCCCTCCTTTTGTCCTCACAACAACCCTGTGAAGTAGGTGGGGCTGAGAGATAGTGACTGGCCCAAGGTCACCCAGGAAGCTTCATGGCTGAGCGGGGATTTGAACCTGGATCTTCCAGGTCTAAGTCTGACTCCCAAACCACTACACCACCCTGGCTCATGCCTGCAGTTGGTCATGCCCTAACCCTAACCCTCGACCTTTGTGCAGACAGCTGAAGATGATCTGAACAGAGCCTCAGCTAAATCCACTATTGGGGACCCTGCCTCCTTCAGGGTTTCCCGTCATGTAGAAAGAGTCTGTGCATGCTGTATATACGTTGTGTCTATTCACACCTTCAGCTGAACATGTGGAGGTCAGGTGCAATCTTGATTCCTGTCCCCATTTACGTTTTCAATGAACATGTGAAAAGGACTCAGAGATGGTGGTTCTAATAGAGGTGGAGCTTCTTCATTGTGTAAACATCTTCATGCCTCTGCCTCCTCCAACTCTATTGTCACCCAGGGGCCTCATGTATTCCACTCCCACCTTCCTCCCATTCACTGTCAGACCACTTCCTCAACACCCACTCAATCCTACAAAATAATCAAATGTTGCCAATACAATAAGAAAGCAAATCAGGTACACGTATATTCATATTGCCCATTTTTCTGGTTTTATGGAGAGATTTCAGGGTGCGAGGGTCAGGAAGGTTAGCAAAGAACTCTAAACCCTTGCAAATAGACATCCTTCACTTTTAATGAAAAGCTGCCTACCCACTTGTGGGTTAAATAAATTTAGTTTGGCGTCTAAACGACAGCAAGACAGTGGCAGCAAATGATGAAAAAGAAATTACATACCATAACATCCTCTAGAAATACTGCAGGCTTGTTGCTATAACAATCTAAGGCTATGCACGGATATCACATGAAAAAAGAACCGCGTGCTTACATCCCATTTCTGTCCTTACAAATTTCTGATTTTTTTCACAGCTATCTGAGAAAGATGTGATATTGTTGTTGTCTAAGCACATTTAAACTTCAGCTGAAATAACTGCCAAGTGATTCATGCCTATGTAGGTGAATATAACGATTGTATCTGGAGCCCCAGTGCGCCATTTTCATTTCACTTTAAATAAAAAACAAAATGTATCTATGTCAGTCAGTGCCCTTCTGCTGTACTCAGAGGTATCAAACAGGCTACAATTATGATTGTGAAGTGATTGTGTCACATTGGAGGAAGGTTTATTGCTTTTGAGTCTGCTAGGCAGTAACACATTCTGTTTCATATTACTCTTTATATCATTGTTTGGCTGTGACTAGAATAATCAAATGCCATCAAATGCTGTCAAATTCAATTTACAGTATTTTCCACTTTCTGCATTATATTTCCTGTTTTCCTTTTCTCCGGCTGCAGTGGAATTGCAGCTGTAATCATCAGCTTTATTTACAAAACCAGCAGAGTGAAGCCATGCCTTGGATTATAAGAGATACTTTATTTCCCTTTATACAGGAGTAGGGGTATGATGTATTTGATCATACAATTAGCAAGGGAAAGAGGGAAATATTCCAGAAGAGCAGGCATTTCAGAGACTAGGAGAAACTTGAAACCACAGAACTGGCTGCTTGGTTCAAATCGATGTAAGAATTTAGTCTACTCACCCCAACCATTGTTCTGTGGCCCTAGTTGCCCCTTATTAATTATTATTATTATTATTATTATTATTATTATTATTATTATAGATTTATATAATGCTTTTCAACAAAAGTAGTTCACAAAGCAGTTTACTTAGCAAGATAAATACAAAAAACGGGTTTCCTGTCCCCAAAGGGCTCGCAATCTAAAAAAAAAAAAAAGATGCAGAAGAGACACTAGCAAGAGCTACTGGAAAAGAAGCCATCCTGGAGAATTAGGATTCGGACTGCATTTAGAATTGCCAGGCACAAGGCTGGAGCGGCATTAGAAGCCACAGTGGGTCAAATGCTCCTGTCAAGATTCATAGTTGACCTTGGGACACAATGCCTTTTGTATTCCTCCTTTGCATGCCCATGTCTTTCCTGCCAATAGCGCAAAGCCCCTTCTGTCTTTACATTCAAAATTTGCTGTGGGATCTATGTTCTCCTTTCTTCTTCCTTTCTTCATCTCCATGGCTCTACCATCTAATGGTTCCTTAGATCCCTGATCTCCAGGAAACTGCCTACTTTGTCCCACTTCCTTTTGCCACTCCGCCTCTTAATCAGCCTCTCTCACTCTTCTTTCACTCCCCCAAGGCATATAGCCCATTCTCATCTTAAGAGCTTTGTTCCTCAATAGCCCCATGTCTTGCCTCAATCCTACCTTGACCTTTTTCACGTCTTATTTATCCTCTGCTCTTTCTTCAGATTTATCTTTCTCTGTCCTCTGCCTATTCTGCACCCTTCCTTCAGCTTCTTTAGGTCTGGAGTCTCCTGACCTCTCAGAATCTCTTTGCAGTCCTCAGCCATTCTATTTGGGGGGTTAATCCCAGACAGATACCTTGTCCCTCCCTGCTAGGTTTTGCTAGGGAAAACTGATTCATGCCCTGAGCAACTGAACACTCTGGGCCATCACACTTGCTCAGCTGACCACTGTCATGCGCTGGACTGGCTCAAGTGTTTAAATTTTAATTTAAATCTTTTAAATTTAGTTTAAAAGTTTAAATCTTTAAATTTAAATTTAAATTTTAAATTTAGACTCAGACTTAATTGACAAAATAAAGATCAATAAATCACCAGGTCCGGATGGCATCCACCCAAGAGTTCTGAAGGAACTCAAGAATGAAGTTGCTGACCTCTTGACCAAAATACGCAACTTGTCCCTTAAAACGGCCACTGTGCCAGAGGATTGGAGGATAGCTAATGTCACACCAATCTTTAAAAAAGGAAGGAGGGGGGACCCGGGAAACTACAGGCCGGTCAGCCTAACATCTGTTCCAGGGAAGATGGTGGAAAGTCTCATTAAGGATAAAATCTTAAAATACATAGAAGAACAAGCTCTGCTGAGGGAGAGTCAGCATGGCTTCTGTAAGGGGAAGTCTTGCCTCACAAACCTGTTAGAATTTTTTGAAAAGGTCAACAGGCATGTGGATGCGAGCGAACCAGTGGATATTATATATCTGGATTTTCAGAAGGCGTTTGACACGGTCCCTCATGAAAGGCTCCTGAGAAAACTCCACAGTCAGGGAATAAGAGGGCAGGTCCTCTTGTGGATTAGGAACTGGTTGAAGACCAGGAAACAGCGAGTGGGAGTTAATGGGCAATTTTCACAATGGCGAGAGGTGAAAAGCGGTGTGCCCCAAGGATCGGTCTTGGGACCAGTGCTTTTCAACTTATTCATAAATGGCCTGGAGTCGGGGATAGGCAGCAAGGTGGCCAAGTTTGCAGATGACACTAAACTTCTCCGGGTGGTGAAGACCAGCAGGGATTGTGAAGAGCTCCAGAAGGATCTCTCCAAACTGGGAGAATGGGCAGCAAAATGGCAGATGCGCTTCAATGTAAGTAAGTGCAAAGTGATGCACATTGGGGCAAGAAACCAAAACTTCACATATACGCTCATGGGTTCTGAGTTGTCTGTGACGGATAAAGAGAGAGATCTTGGGGTGCTGGTGGACAGGTCGATGAAAGTGTCGACCCAGTGTGCGGTGGATGTGAAGAAGGCCAATTCCATGCTTGGGATCATTAAAAAAGGGATTGAGAATAAAACGGCCTATATCATTCTGCCTTTGTACAAATCGATGGTAAGGCCACATCTGGAGTATTGTGTCCAGTTCTGGTCACCACACCTCAAAAAGGATATAGTTGAATTGGAAAAGGTGCAGAAAAGAGCGACCAGATTGATTCGTGGGCTGGAGCACCTCCCTTATGAGGAAAGTCTACAGCGTCTGGGGCTTTTCAGCCTAGAAAAAAGGTGCCTGAGGGGGGACATGATTGAGACGTATAAAATTATGCATGGGATGGAGAGAGTGGATAGAGGGAAATTCTTCTCCTTCTCGCACAATACCAGAACTAGGGGACATGCACTAAAATTGAGTGGAGGGAGAGTTAGAACAGACAAAAGAAAATATTTCTTTACCCAGCGTGTAATTCATCTGTGGAACTCCTTGCCACAGGATGTGGTGATGGCACCTGGCCTAGATGCCTTTAAAAGGGGTTTGGACAGATTCATGGAGGAAAAGACCATGACAGGTTACAAGCCATAAGCAACCTCCTGGTTTTAGAAGTGGGTTTTCTCTGTGCCAGGTGCAAGGGAGTGACAACGGGAAACAGGTTATCTTGTTGGCTGTGTACTCCCTGAGGAATCTGGTGGGGCCTTAAGTGCAATTCAGGAGAGCTGTCTGGGATCCAAAGAAGCCCATGCATGTGCCCCAAGTGCTTTAGGAATGCATATGGGATTTTGCTGATCTTTATAAGAACATAAGAACATAAGAAGAGCCCTGCTGGATCAGGCCAAAAGCCCATCTAGTCCAGCTTCCTGTGTCACACAGTGGCCCCAACCAGATGCCTCAGGGAGCACAAGACAACAAGATAACCTGTTTCCTGTTGACACTCCCTTGCACCTGGCACAGAGAAAACCCACTTCTAAAAACCAGGAGGTTGCTTATGGCTTGTAACCTGTGATGGTCTTTTCCTCCATGAATCTGTCCAAACCCCTTTTAAAGGCATCTAGGCCAGATGCCATCACCACATCCTGTGGCAAGGTGTTCCACAGATGAATTACACGCTGGGTAAAGAAATATTTTCTTTTGTCTGTTCTAACTCTCCCTCCACTCAATTTTAGTACATGTCCCCTGGTTCTGGTGTTGTGCGAGAGGGAGAAGAATTTCCCTCTATCCACTCTCTCCATCCCATGCATAATTTTATACGTCTCAATCATGTCCCCCCTCAGGCGTCTTTTTTCTAGGCTGAAAAGCCCCAGACGCTGTAGACGTTCCTCATAAGGGAGGTGCTCCAGCCCACGAATCATTCTGGTCGCTCTTTTCTGCACCTTTTCCAATTCAACTATATCCTTTTTGAGGTGTGGTGACCAGAACTGGACACAATACTCACAATACATAGTATCTTTGCTTCGGGCAGGAGCCTCTTGCACGGTCAGAGGCCACATTAGTGGGTCCCCTAATTCTAATGAGTGGCTTGGGAGACATGAAGATCTGCTGTGAGAAAGAAAAACTGGAAAAATCATGATGTGCATGCCCTAGCCAGCTTTCAGTTCTTTGGATCCCAGTATCTATGCTCAGAATATGTCTTTATGTTGTAAACACGATTTCTACTCACCTGCACTTATGAGGCTAGTGTAGCTAGATAACACTTCACTAAGGTTGAATTAGACCCAATTTGAGTGCTCTTTTTGCACTGTTCCTCCTGCCAAACCACACGGCTACATGGTTGGGGCTCAAGGCAGCTGTAAAAATATGTAAACACTCTTCTGGCCCTCAACAACAGAAACCCTTCTTGGGAGCCCAGCAGCACTCGCACACACGGGTATTTCCCATGGTACCCAGCACTCCATTGTAGGAAGAGGACTTCAACATGCCCAGAGCGGAGTGGAACCTCAAGTACATGGTCATGGCGATGGCGGCAATTTTCTACAAAATGGTAATGCAACAAATATATACAATAAGATTTACCTGTAAACAAAGTAGTTCTTAATGATCCCATTGGGCTTCTTAGGTGGGGACCATTTCACTTCTATAGAGGCTGATGCAGTGGCTGTAACTATAGGTGGACTCAAATCGCTAGGGGGGGCTTCAGCGGTCCTTGCATAGGCTCGCCCACCAACTCCACAGCCAACTGGAGGGGAAAAATCAGCAATAAACTCAGCAAAATGGATATTTCACTCCTACAATGGGCACATGGTGTTTTAATTGTCATAAACCCAAGAAGCAACATGTATTTCTTAATGCAAAGGTACATTATCTTTTAACTGGTAACAACACAAGTGCCACAGTAGAAAACAGTCACTGCCAGAATGAGCGAATAAACACTTTTTGTAATCTTCATGATTTTTTTTACACATGTAAAGTGCAAATTCGTGACATGCTTCCATTTCTTATCAAATGCTTGTTTGTATATCAATATATGAGCTATCTCTGTTTTCTGACATTGTGTTTAGAATTAAGACACTGAGGGTGCAATCCAAACCTACTTAGGCTGCCGTTGTAACCAGCAGCCCAGCGAAAACGGGAGGCCCCAGAACGGAAAGGGGATTCAAATCTTCTCCAAAGGGGGAATTCAAAGGGGATTTGAATCCCCTTTCCGTTCTGGGGCCTCCCGTTTTCGCTGGGCCACTAGTTACAACGGTGGCCTAAGTAGGTTTGGATTTCACCCTAAAGGACACAAAAATGACAACGGAAACAGTACAGGAAAAATCCTGAAATGACATAGGTTTGGGAGAACAGTTTTCAGAAGCAGTTAAGTTTGGTTTAAGAGTCTAACTACGTGTTATCTAAACTCATCATTGACAGGCATAAAGCAGGAAGGGGACAGGAAGGGATACAATCCTTTTAAGCTCCCAAATAGCTGCATTTGGATTTGGTGTGGGAGTGCAATGCACAGTGAACACTCCCCCTCTGCCAATTTTGTGCCCAATTCCCCCCTTCTCTCCCCCATGATTTGCTTCCAAAGTGCATTACCATAAATAGTCACTTTGAAGGCAAATAGCTGCTTCATGGGAGATTTGAAGCACAAAAATGGTAATGAGATAAAGTGTTAAAGCCCCTCTCACTGCACACTGTACTCCTATGCAAAATTGGCTGTTTGGGGGTTTAAAAGAACCACTTTTGATCCACTTCCTGCTTTAAGCCTGTCCATTAACGACAGATTTAAGGGTAAGGTGTAGTTGGGCTGTTCTCTTAATCGGATCAATGCCATTTTTGCCAGAAGGGCCAAATCAATGGTCAGGAGTGTGCAGTGGTTTCTGTGTCTTACACCAATGTATAAGTCCTGTAGTCATACTAACAGATCACTTTAGATCAGGTTTCATACAGTCCTTGTAATCCTAAATAAGGGAGCAATAATCCCTCTGCTTGGTATGAATAATAAAAAAGACAGATACATTGCTGATGTAACATCAATTGAGGAATGAATTTTATCCATTGTGTACCTCTAGGACTATTTCAAAAACAAAACAAAACCCCGTTTTATGCTTTTCATAATGCATTTGATAAAAAGACTACATTCTCCCAAATGCTAACGTTTTACATTTTCTTTTAAAATATTCATGATATAATATGGAGAAATGTAAAATGCACCACTCAATGCCAGCCTTTGCTATTACTAGGTAAACATTTCACTTCAATTTCGAAATAAGATGTTATCTGTTTTGCTGAACAGAATCTATTTTGCAAAACTGCACTGTCTGCTGATCATGAAAGAGAATTACTCAAACATCTCACCATTCTGGCAGGCTTGTATCCTTATCTCATATTTTGTGTACGGATCCAGACTTTCCAAAAGAGCAAAGTTGGGCTGGCCAACTGGTTTCACAAGTGGTAAAGTACTGCCAGCATTTAGTAATATATTGTACTTTAAAGGTATGTTGGGTTTAAGTGATCCTGTTTAAAAAAAAACCAGGGGGAAAAGACAACAGTTCATAGGATCATAGTTCATAGGCTATTGCACATAGTTCACAGTTCATAGGCTATTGCACAGATGAAACCTTCTTGAACTAGTCCTCCCTTGCAGTGGTGGGTACTCTGTGTGTTTGCTACAAAGCACAAGCATAAAGGTGATATCAGATTTCTTTATTTATACTACAGCCACACATAAATGTTGAAGGTTCATCAGTCAGCCCCCAGAAATTAAGCACAACAGAACTTTTCATATCTCCCAATTCCAACTCAGTCATCATAATTACCAATGGAAATATATCACTTGTTCAGCTGAGACTTATCAAAGATATGTCATCAAGGCCCTGTGTGCAGATGTTTAGATGAACATCTGTCACCCAACCTCCACAGATTCAGTGGCCAGTGTGAATAAAGCCTATGCACATACAACTGTATGTATCTAGGGTCAGTTTGCATGATCAGGGACCTTGGATTTCCAGAGTCCCTGATCACACTGAGAGAGCCCTACACACGTACAGGAAGGCACACAGGCTCTATATATGAACCTTCAGCTAGATGTGTGGAAAAGAAGAGTAGGGACAGTATGTATGATGTGATCTTGCTTCCCCCATCCCACCCTGTTCATCGGAATAAGGCTCAAATGATGAAATATCAAGTGATTAACATGCATACATACAGTATATCAGCCTGAAGCACTCAAACCGTCCTGAATCCCAGGTGTGCAATTAATGGAAGACCTAATAATGGTTTAAATATTGCTGTCCTATTATTCTGTAGGATCCAAAATTCAGTAATCTGGACTTTTATAAAAAAAATCAGAATAGTCTAGGGGAAGAATTATGAATAGAAACTAAAATTAAAATCAGTTCACAGAACTGATGTGCTTTAAATGTCCAATACCCAATATTTTCATACATGTATGGCAGGAAAACAAGCTTTGATTCATATGGATGCATAGAGAACAAGCTTGACCTACATGTGTGGAGAGCAGAGTTCAGAGCATCTCTATAAGAGGTCAGTTTAGACCTTTTCCCACCTAGCTGTCTCAGCACCAGTTATCATTGATCCCCCCAGCACAGTTGGCCATGATCTGAGCCTTTTCACCTTTTGGTATAGTGCAAATGACCTTATGTATAACGGAAAAATCTTGCTCTATGTTTAGCTTCACAGCAACATCACAGGTTGGGATGATAAAGAGTGTAACTGGCCCATAGGTACCAGTAGGCTTCACACTGAGTGGGATTCCAATACTCTATCCACTGGTATCAGTGGTCCCCAAACTTACCTGCAGAGTGATGCCCTTCTCCCTCTGGTAGAACCCAGATTTAAGTGCCAATGACGTGTGACGTGATGATGTCATTGGCACTTACTTCCAGGTTCCACAGCCTATGACAACCCTAAAAATAGTCTAAGGGCGCAATCCCGCCCAAAGTTAAAACAGCGGAGCAAGTGCTCTGCTGTTCCAAGGCATCGTACTTCATGACGACTTTAGAGTAAGGGCAGCTGGTGTGGATGCTGGCTGCCCTCACTCTGCCGCCGGAGACGGTAAGTACAGCACCGGCAGGCGCGGACCGGGCAGCGAGGGAGGGGGGCCATTGGCCGAGCCAGTTCGGGGGGGCAGGGATGGCTGCCACCATATCCCCGTATTGGACCTATGTGGCGATTACACAGCCTCCTCAGACTTGCACCAGCTAAATAGCTGGTGGAAATCCCTGCATTACACCGGGGGAAGGGGATGAACGTCCCCTTCCCCCGAGTAGACCTCCAGGTTGCTCCCGAAATGGGGATAGGATCCAGCAGGCGGCCTGAGTCGTCCGCCAGATACTTAGGCAGGATTGGGCTGCCCAAAAGGTAAGGGTGGGCAGGAGGGCCAAAAAAATCCTGGCAAACATCATGCACAACAAAGCAGAGCCTCTGCTCCATGATAGGTTGCGTCGTGGTCCCGCTGCTGACTGACTCGCCCAGCGCACATCCCGCAACACCCCTAGGGCATTGAGATAGCCACTTTGGGAAACTCTGCACACTGGCTCAAAAAAGCAGAT
This sequence comes from Plestiodon gilberti rubricaudatus, assembly GCA_026170595.1. Lineage (NCBI taxonomy): Eukaryota > Metazoa > Chordata > Lepidosauria > Squamata > Scincidae > Plestiodon > Plestiodon gilberti. The sequence continues at coordinate 27,164,252 of JANXHW010000001.1, forward strand.
ATGGTCTTACTACAAGACCAACAGAAGGAGTCATTTTGGACAGCAGCCTCCAAATGGGGGGGGGGTATTTTTATGACCCCTGTCTCCCTCAAATATATGTGAGGGAGAGGTATCATTGTGACTTTTTGCATCCATTGTGTAAAAGTCTGAATTGGGCACAAAGGGCAGGATAAAAATCCAAATAAATAAGTAAAAATAAACAGGCTGTCTTGATAGAATCTTCTTTGAAAGAAAGCACAATATGTTACAAAAAACATGTCAAAACAATGCCTTGAAAAAGAATGTGATTTTCGGCGGGATCCTTTTGCTACACTTGCTCTGTTATTGCATGTAACATATTTCTCCTATCAGTTGAGATCTTTGAAAATGAGAAAGCGAATGTTCATAGGAAATGGAAATGTGGCAGTCAGAAAAGCTCATATGTTTAAAAATACCTGCAGCAAGTCTGAAACTACCACTGCTCTGATGTTTTGACGAGTGAATGGAATGAAATGGGCAGATTTGTTAAAGTCAGCTGGGAAACCACACGACGTGGTTAGTTCCAGAGTTCATAAATTTATGTCAGAATAAAAGGAGCAGTAAAAGCACAAGTGAACCAATTTACCCTAAGTGCAAATGGCAGTTTTGTTATTTGGTGTCAAAGTTACCGTGAGCACAATGACAACCTGCCATAACGCATTTTCGTGTTCACTAAAGAACAAGGATTTAGTTGGTTAATATTCCCAGCAATACTCCTTTTCATAATTTACAACAACTAGATGCTGATAGGTTATTTAACATTTATGAAGTTAAGATGTAATCAGAAAACCCTGATTATCTTTACAAATAAAAAAGTTAAATTATTCCACTTTTTGCCTCCACGACTTCATTTCACAGCAAGTGCATATTTTGCAATAGGACAAGTCAATCAAATACCTAGGGGTTTCCCCCTCCCCCTTTTTCCTTTGCATTTGGGCAATAAACAATGGACAATCCTGTGAAAAATAATCTGCAAATTCACTTAAGAGCAAAGGCATCTCATAGGAAACTACGTAACAAAGCATGGTTTTCAGCAACCTACTGTTCTGTCTGGAAAACTACTGGTCAAACATACTATTAAAGTCCAACTGGAAAAAGCTATTAATTTAGCTTGAAATACACCAAACCTTCAAACCTCATAGTAAGTGGTCTAATTCTGTGCCTGGTGTGTCTTTCAGATTTTATTTCAGGTACTGTACATACTTTATGTCTTGTGTTAATATTCAAGGCAGAGGTTAATTCCCCCCCCCAAAAAATGTATCCAGTACCAGCCTAAAGTAGCCTGGCACCTGAGGCAGTGCAGAGAGTGGGTACCCTCTTTACCCAGTGGCAGGTCAGCTGCTGAAACTCCTTCTCCCACAGCTGAAATGGTCTAAACACCACTCTCCTCCACACTTCCTCTTCTGCGTCCACTGGCGTCACTACAGGGGGGGCGGAGCTCTAAGTTCCTCCGTGATCCGAGCCTCGGTTACACGGAGGAACGAAGCGCCCCGCCCCCGCGCCTTCCGAACCAGTCACCGCTTTGACTAGTTCGGAAGGCGCGGGGGCGGGGCGCTTCGTTCCTCCGTGTAACCGAGGCTCGGATCGCGGATGAACTTAGAGCTCTGCCCCCCCCCTGTAGTGACGCCAGTGTCTGCGTCATTCTTCTCTTTGAATCCAGAAAACAGGAGGAAGGCCATCAGAGGAAGAGGGCAGATGGAGGCGGGGTTCCTCAATCAATCTGCTGCCTGAGGTAATTGTCTCAGTCAGCTTCATGAATGGGTCAGCCCTGAAAGTATTATTAAAAACATACCTGCATTACAAGTTTTTCCATAAAATTGGTGCAGTATATATCACTAACAGCCTGATCCTGCCTAAGATATGGCGGCCGGCCGAAATGGCTGGCCACTGTATTCTAGTCAGGATGCGGCCCGCACCAGCGCAGCCAGGGATCACCTCGTGGGAAGGGGATGTTCGTTCCCTTCCCCCGATGTAAGCGCTGGAGGCCCCAATGGGCCTCCTCGGATGTGTGCCAGCTCTTTAGCTGGTGCGAGTCCGGGGATGTCATGTAAGGCCAGGTAGGCCCGGGAAGTGGCTTGAGATATCGGCGCAACCCAGCGCTGATATCGCTGCCCCCTCCCAGGCCGGGCTGGCAAATGGCCCCCGCCACCACAGCCCACTCTCCCCACATTCTCCCGCTGACCGGCGCAGGACTTACCTGGGTCGACCAGCGCCGGTTCGGGACAATGGCCTTGTAAACAGTGCCGGCTTCCGTGCCAGCGCCGCTTACACTAGAGGTGCTTAACAAAGTGTATGACTAGCTATTATGAGGAATGGGAGGGGAGGTTTGCATGCCTCTCATATCCCCATATAGTCCTCATATCGCCATCTAGCCCTCCCTCTCATCTCTTACAAGTTATTGTCTTACTAGAGCATGCATCACTTGCACTGGGCTGGGTGGGGTTAGAAGTCATGCAAATTTCCCTTTTGAGGGCCAGCTGCTATGCCTGTGTTGCAACCAAGCACATGCATAAGTAAGGGAAGGGGCCCCGTGGGAATCCTCTGTGGCAGCACTGCAGGTGGATCAAGCCCTACATACACACTTGCAAAAAATGCCCACCATTAGGACCAACAAGGTGCACAGGGATAGAGGACTTGTATCTGGCAAGGATTTCCTGGGGGTTGCAGTGTATGTTCTCTGGCATAGAGACTCATTGCCGTTTTGTGTACAATCCCTGTTGGGTGAGGCCAGGCCAGCGATTGCCAGAGTGAAGGACAAGTTTTTGTGTCCTCTCTCTACTGAAGCACTTTACTTTTCCCCCCATAGAAGTGAAAGGCAATTATTTTACATATACGAAGGAACCTAACAGCAGAGGTGTCTACTCAGCAGTAAGCACCATTGAGTTAAATGGGACTTACTCTCAGGTAAGAGTAAGCAAGAGTGTGTATAGGATTGCTGCCTAATAGTGCACTTGCAGACACAATAGAGGTGGGGACTAAACCTGGCCCCAGCTTCTGATGACCTCAGTCTGTTGCCATCTACCCAATCTTAGCGGTGACAGAATGTTGGGAACTGCTTTTTAATTACATAAATATGTTTTATACACACACGCGCACACACGTGATTTCCCCACACCATGTTGGCAAAAGGGCTGTGCACGAGATCTCTTTTTCTTTCAGAAAATAAAGCTTTATTTTCCATAGTATAAGTGAGGTGTGTCAAACATATTTTTTCTTAATTCATCACTTTAACCACTGCTTGGACATCGTGCCACTTAGCAAAGACGGGAGTTTTGAATTATTACATCTATAAAGTTATGGAATTTGGAGACATCACTGCTGTTGAAACATCATAATTAAAATAAAAGGAGACTCCATGGATAGGTAGCCCATAATTAATCCTGTGGGTGATTATGTGATCCAAATTTATTATAGAAGACAAAGGGATCGAATGCCAAAATGTAGCCTCTTTCCATAGACAGGAAGATACTGTGGCCAACTAGCCTCTCATCAAAACTTGATTAATAAAAAGCAATTTTATTCCTGGAGACAATATCAATTAAAATGACTGTCTCAATGGGAGAATCACTGCCAACCCTTATTATAAAGGTTGACCTTTGAATGTAAAAGGGAGAAAGACAGTATTTCACTATGATGCATTGAATACATAACTGAAGATCCATTCATGGAAAAAGTAAACTCTAAAGGAAAATAAAACTCAACCTACAAAATAGAACAAATGTGCCAGAAATACTTGCTGGGAGATCCATGGTTTCATATGCACAAAACAAAACAACAACAACAACAACTCTGTAGCTACATTGGCTATCCCCCTACATCCCACAATTGCATTCCTCTTATGCATTTCCCTCAAGCCTTGTTTTTATGGTTTGATGTTCCCTAGCAATTTTCAGCCTTTGAAAGTCAATCTGAGCCAGGACATAGTGAGGCATCATCTTCCCTTCTGTCAAAGCATTCATATAATGCTTAATCAGGCCAACATAACTAAGGAAACCAAATTTCTCCACTGCTTAATCTCTTGATGCCCCTTTGCAAATCCCTATAATCTACAGTCACATTCAATATTTTCAGTTAGCCTCTCTTTCTCCATAGCCTACCATGCTTTTCTGAAAGCATTCCCTGTCCAACTAGCACACTCCCCCCCCCCAGTTCTCAAACAACAGAATCAAAGGACTATCTTGGTGAGTTGGAAAATAGAAGCAAGGAAAGCCATTCATACTGTTTCATTCTCCTTCATAGTTCTGGAAAATGGAAGCAGCAGCAGATTGATTTGATGATACATTATTTCCCTCTCTCTGGATCATCATTAGATCTCTGCAGTTCCATCCACTACCAACATTTAATAGGCCACCCTACAAGTTACAGGAACAAGCTGGTGGGCAAATGTATACCTGCTTTCTGCCATTCCTTACAATACACGAAAAAGTGGCGTTGGAATGGGCACTGAACATGTGCATCTACCTGCAGATTTCTTACATTACAATGTGCAAAAGATAGTAGACAGGTATTTTTCAAAGACACTTGCACGCCTACTGGTTAACACCTCTTGTAACATACAAAGCCTTCTGATTTTCCTTCCACACTCATTGAACATCACGATCCACACTATAAACGTGATATTTATTTATTTAAAATATTTAAACCTTCTCTTTCCCCTGCCCATTGGGAGAGTCCAAGGTAGCTCACAGCATTTTTTTCTACCTATCAGTAGTAGTCTTATCCGTAAAGAAAACAAATGCTGTGGAGGATGAAAAGAGGGCAAACAAGCTCAAAAACTACATTAAAAACAAACACTTGGAGGTGTTTTACACTTCTTTCTCCGCATTTCCCTGATGACGTCTACCACATTGGTGGATGAAATGTCAGATAAAATGTCATCTTTATTAAAATGACCATGGATGGAAAACCCAGAAGCCTTTGTTTTTAATGATAATTCTCCTCTGTCTCACGAGGCTTTTTGTGTTTCTGTGGCCACTGTGAAAGGGGAGGGGCACAATCTGCGCTTAAGGAAGTAGCAGCAACTGGAGACGGTGATAGTGGATCTTCACCCTGCTTTTCTCCTTCTCTGCCTCAGTTGACTTTTGAAAAGCTCTCTCCACAGCATCATCTTATCATTTGCTGAACTATTCTTTAAAATGTTTTGGGATGGGTTAATAAGCAGGGTATACCGTATTGTCCTGAGTATAAGACGCTCCTGATTAAAAGACGCACCCTTAAGGTTTGGTGCTATTTTTTAAACAAATAAATGTTTAACTTAAAGAAAATATACACATTAGTAGAACAGTAAAACAAATTTAAAATAATTAGGGTAAAAAGCCATGTCAATAAATATATAAGATATCAATGAGAACAAGCATACCCAATAGTTCCACGTAGAAAAAGCTGTATTGGTTAAAAGAGCATTATAATCAAGCAACCTACAGTAGCAGGAAAAGATGTTAACAGTCACACTGCAAAAGCATTGCTACAAATAGGACAGAGAAGCCTGCAATGACACGTTAGGATAACACTGAGTGAATAGCCCTAATTGACACATCCGGTGTCTACATGCCCTGTAGTAACCCTGAAATACAATTTACATCATTGCCCCAGCAAAACCTATGAAGGGAAAGAACTGACCACAGATTCTATCGTTCAATGGGCATCATAACCACCTTATTGTACAGTCTAATCAACGCATTCACCACATACCATCATTGCAGAGCACATTCATAAAACTGAGGCACCAAAGCGCTCATGAAACAGCGAAGGAGAGGGTGGGCGGGGGGAACCTGGAGCAAGCTTTCCTGAAAGAGAGGTAATTCACCATTACCAACTTTCCCCTGCAGTATGAAGCCACACAGGCGAGTTGTGGCAGAGAGCACATTTGCTTCATGTGGGGAGATGGTGACCCCCAAAATCCTGGCCAGGGTTGCATGTGAACTGAATGTGTGCCTAGGGAAATGCCCAGAACAGGAAATGCCCAGAACAGGAAATGCCCAGAACAGAACAGTGAACAGGAGCTCTGTTAGGAGACCAAGCTTAGGAGATCCTTGGAAGGCAAGCTAGTGTGGACTGTGTTTCCTGCAGAAAATCAGAAGGCTGCTGATCTAGATCAGAGTAAGCAGACTTCAGATGTATGGTACTTTGGTTTTTACTAGAACTCTGAACTCCATCAACCAGAGTCAGATGCAAAGTAGTGGCATAGTGGGGAGGGGTTCAGACAGTTTCAAAATGCTGGCTTATAGAGCAGACCCCCTGTGGACCATATGCTGGTGGTATACTTGCAGCTGCAAGTAAAAACTACATCTGAGTTGCAATCGCAAGGGGGGAGGGGGAGAAACCAAAAGGATTCGAACTCAGAAAACCAAAAGCTGTTCGGCAGATCGGGAAGCTTAAATGACTAGTAGTCTCCCAACATACGGGGAGGGGGGCGGTGGAAGGGATACCAGGCGAAGCAAACCAAACGTCAGACCAGTGGATCTGGGAAAGATAAACAAAAGATAAATGAACATGGGCGACAGTAGTAAAACAGAAAAAATGACTGACTCTCGCCCACAAGAAGAGGGGGGACGACGGAAAGGAGGAAGCCAGCAAAGGTAAACAAAACAGGAGCCCGACCTGAACTCAACAGACCGGGGGAGCCAGGGCGACAATCCCCTAAGCTAGTAGTAGGTTCGGAGCGTGGGTTTTTTTCCCCCTCCCTGCGTTCGTTTTGACTTTTCCTCTGTTCTGCCCTGCCCTCTCCCCATCACAGCAGCTACTTTCTCCCGCCGTCCAGCGTCGCTGCAATAAGATGTGCCTTTCTCCGGCCATGGGGTGTGTGTGTCTCCCGCGTCCTCCCTCACCGCCGAATGGGCGCCCAAAGCAAGGCAGCACGTGGAGGGTTTTTCCTAACAGGAGGGCTTTTCCCAGTGCCTTTCTCTGGCCATGAGGTGTGCGTCTCCCAGCCCCCTCCCTCACCGCCGGACGGGCGTCCAGAGCAAGGCGCCCACAGAGCGGAGGGCTTTTCCCAGCAGGAGGGCTTTTTCCAGCACCCGGAGCAAGGCAGGTTCGGAGCGCAGGTTTTTTTTTTTGGGGGGGGTGTCGCATGGCAAACGGGAGGGCCTTTTCCCCCATGCAAGCCTCCAGAGGAGGCTCGGCGGGCGCATCAGGAACAGTTGCAGCATTAAAACACACACTGGGAAAAACCCTCCCGCTTGCCTCCACCCGATTATACAATAGCCTGATTGTAAGACTGCGAGTATACGACGCACCCCTAGTTTAAAAAGTTAAAATAAGGGGAAAGTGCGTCGTATACTCAGGACAATACGGTACATCTTGGAAGTGAATAAATCAGTGGTTCTCAAAGTGGTGGGTCGCAACCTACCATTGAGAACAAAAGCTGTCCCCTGCCGCCTTAAGGGGCGGGAACAGCATGGTGGTGGTGGCAGTGATCCCAGGGACTGCCGCTACCGCAGCCAAAAATGTTCCCGAAACCACCATTTTTGGCCTTACCGGGGCTGGGGGGGGGCACATTGAGATTATAGGTCCAACGCTGTTGTAGGGCCACTAGAGGGCTCTGGTGTGTAGCTGCAGCTTCCGGTGGTAATTGGTTGTCTGAGGAAACCATAGGTATATAAGATCAAACACAGGGTGCTCCAGAGTTAACATCATTGCAGCCGGTTAGGCTCTGTACATCTGATGACGTTCATGGGAATGAACGAAACTGTTATGTAGTTTTAAATGTGTATTTTATTGTTTTTAAACAATAAAATTGTACATGATTTTACATAATTTTTAATTTTACATGATTTTAATGACAGTTTTTACTTTAAATACATTGATTTTATGGTTGTTAAAATCCCGTTGAAGATGTTTCGTTCTGTATACAAATTGAGACCTATTTACTAATAAAATATACGTATAATTTATTGTTCTCTTTTTTAACTTTTTAACTTTTCTTTATATGCAACTAATAGCCTGATCCTATGCAGAATCAGACATAGGATCAATGAGCTTAGCGATGCCTAACTCTGCACAGGATTGGGTTGGAAGAAGGTAAAAAACAATAGTTATAATAGTGAATATTCAAAGTTTTCAGTGAAACTTATTATCAAAACTGAGACACTGTGAGACACTTTCCAATGAAATCAACTGTAGATTATAAGTCAAATTCACCTGCCTACTTTCTAGGTTCTAAATCCTTCAAGGCAGTAGAGAGGAAAAAGTTTAATTTAAGATTTTAATCTTTTTCATATATTATAGCATTTCTATAATGGATTTTGTGCTTCTGAAAACTAAAAGATTGACAGCTCAGGATATTATAGATCTATTAACCATTGGTTCAATGGGCATCACTGAAATATTTACTATTCCAAGCATGAATGCAAATGTTTACCAGGTAAGCTTATACCGAATGTCTTTATAGCCTTTTGCCAACCAGTGGCTCCTCTGCAAGGTGTGAATGTTTAAATATTTAGGTAAAAGAACTGCACAGAAAAATATCACATTATTATTACTGCTGTACAGCATACATTTTAATATTTCCCCTGACTTCAAAAGGAACTAGAATTAAATATCTAGATTTTTAAAAAAGTGAAATCAGGTAGGTGAATAGCAATAAACACATTAATTAATTAAATTTAAGAGCAATTTTAGGTATAATTTCATGTTTCTGTCTGAAACAAGAATACTTTGTTGTGACAGGTGTGTAATCTACTTCATATACTTAACTGGTGGTATTTTGCAGCACTGTAGACTATTGTTTTTATTAAAGAGTCACAAACTGAATATGCCTTATGCAATTTTCAATGGAACAGATTCAACTGATATATCAGTAAATTATTTTAAAAACGGTCCTAAATATTATTATTATTATTATTATTTATAGAATTTATACCCCGCCTTTCTCCCACAAGGGCAACCAAGGCGGCTTACAATAAAAACATTAAAATACATATACATTTAAAATCAAGAATTAAAACAGTTAAAACTATTAAAACAAACAACCCCAGTGGGTCATCCACATTTACATGTTAAAAGCCATCTGTTAAAAAGCCAGCCCGCCATGTCAGACATCAAAAGCTGATCTAAATAAAAATGTCTTAAGGCCCCGCCGAAAGGTCTCTAAGGAGGGAGCCGTTCTCAATTCCAGGGGGAGGGAATTACACAATTGGGGCGCTACTGCCGAGAAGGCCCTGTTCCGCGCCTAAATAGACTAAGAAGCCTTAGTACCAAGACAGTAAATCTAAGTGATACCCTCCCTGCAATATGGGAAAAATATATATAATAAGCTAAACAACCATTTTCTGTGGTTTTTTGATACCCCAAAACCTGTTGCCTGATGTAGGACCAGTCTTGGATGAGCCCTGACACCAACAGTTTCCCCTAAATAACAAAACATGGGACAAAATAGTTAACTGCAGTATTGTCATCTTGCTTATTATATCCCCAAATGTGCAATACAAGTGTGCATACACACAAAAAACATGCTTACCAGGAATGTTCCAAGCTACAAATATGGAATATGCATCTATTACTGTGACATTATATGGGATGCCAATTTCCTCTGGTGTTGCTAATGGTGTTTGGATGACATATTTGTCACTGGTATTGCTACCACCCCACGTGCTAGCTTCTAGCTGGTAAACATATCTGTAAATACACACAAAAAGAAGAATCAGTATTCAGATAGTTTGTAGGCATTTGCAAGTTGTAACACATGTATTTTAAACTTACCAATAAAATGCTGCTTCCTGCATTTGTGTAGGCACACACACACACACACACACACACACACAAATCCTAATCTATCAACCTAATCAGATGTTCAACCTAATCAACCTACTGGGTGTTCAAGTGTGGAATGTGGGCATCTGGACCAAGTCTCACTCTCTGGTGTCTACAGAAACTTGTTCCCATCCATGCTGCATTGGTGCAATAAACCATTCCTATGTTAGCACAATTAGAAACCAGGTTTATTCTACTGCATAGTTTATTTCAAAATATATTTGCATGGTAGTTATTAATGGTTGGCATAATCAGTCTAGAACTGTATAAGTTCAATTGAAATGAAAGGGAGCTGCACCACAGAAACATCCATGCTTATGTACACATCTGTTTATTCTTTGTGAGTTGTACATAGTCTCCCTTCACAGCTAACAAATTCATTCATTACAGCTCAGCTCCCTTTACTGCTAAAAAATATTCTTGGACTATGAGGTTGTCTACTACTCTATTCTTCTAATCTAGACTAATGGCCCCAAACTAGCATAGTGTTGGTGGAAGCTGCTTTATGGCTGTTGTAAAGCAGCCTCTGCCGATGAGCGCAGCGGACCCGCTAGCAGGGAGGCCACAATGGCCTCCCGTGTGCCAGCGGGTCGACAGAACCTGCTGGAGCAGGTAAGTTAGTGCAGGGGGTTGGAGGGAGGCAGGGAGGGGATTGAACAGGGCAGGGGGAGGGCGGAATGAGGGAGGGGTGGGCAGAACGGGGCAGTGATGTAGGTAGATCAGGCCTGGGAGGGGACAGAATTGGCAGCGGGGGTGCATGCCGAATCCTGACCCACTTCCTGGGCCTGGAGCATGGAGCAACGCAGACTTGTGTGCCAACGATTGAGCTGGCGCAGATCCACGTTTCCCCCTAGCAGTTGCTGGGGCTTACCCCAGGGCAAGGGACAAAGATCCCCTTACCTGAGGAGACCTCCAGCAGCAGAAAATTCCCTGTGGAATCATCCTGAGTCCATCTTAGTGTGGAAGCCACACTGGTGCCTCTGCATCGCTGAGCAGGGATTTAGGTAGGATTGGGCTATAAGACATATCTGACACATACTCAATAACGGCCCAATCCTTTGGGCCGCTGGCACCACATGAATTAGCATTCCAGCAGCAGAATGTGCTTTCTGGCAGTCACAAAAGGCAATCCAGAAGCACACGTACCCATGTGCTTCTGGACCACTACCAGAGAGGCTGTGGAGGTGCCATGCATGGCAGGGGAAGATGGAGGCCTGCCAATGAAGGTGAGTCAGTGGGAGAGGGTGGCACCTGGAGCAGGGTGTCTTGAGCTGAATGCCAGTCCCTACAGTGCCAGCTGACAAGCCCCCTTTGTCTCCTTGGACTTGCACCAGCTAAAGAGCTGGTACAGGTCCAAGGAGACCCATTGGAAGTCGCAAGACTTATGGAAGGGTAAAGGAAAATATTTCCTCTTTCCCTGCCAATCGTTCCGAATGTTCGTCCTTCCCGTCCCGTCCCCCCCAGCATGCAGTGCAGTCTGTTTTGGCACAGCTGCATGCTATGGCAGGGAAAGCTGTAGAATTGGGCTGTAAGTCTCTTTTAAAATCCTTTAGAAATCGAGATACTAGGGATGGGTGAAAGCATTAGACAAAATTCCTCAGTTTTTTTGTCTTGAAATCATTCCATGGATTCCCTGCTAACTCAGGCCAAAGCAGCAGTGTGAGCAACATCTTACTAGATTTGGCAGGTTAGGAAATAAAAATGTTAATTTTATTTTCTAAAATACCAAAAGAAATTATTGGCATGAATTAGCCTTTATGCTTGAGTGCAGGTACACACACTCCTCCCCGGCACACAGGGAAAGGGGTTATCCAAAACAGAGTGGTGGAGATTGGTCAGCCTTCACCAATGATAATGGACTTACTGAATCATGTCCCAGGGTGGAAGCTAGAGAGATAAGAGAGCAACCACTTGTGCATGGTGGCCATCCTGAGTCCAGCAACCACCCCCTGCAAGGGATGAAATAGCCTTTCATCTTGAAATGTTCCCCCAACATATTATCACTGCAGCACAGGTTTCATCTTTAGTGCCCTCTCCCCCTGTAAGCAGACCCAGCCTGCTTGGCAGCACAATCCTAACCAACTTACACCACCGGTGTAACCCAGCGGTGCAGCGAGAATGGGAGGCCCCAGAATGGAAAGAGGATTCAAATCCTCTCCAAAGGGGGATTCAAAGGGGATTTGCATCCCCTTTCCGTTCTGGGGCCTCCTGTTCTCGCTACACCGCTGAGTTACACTGGTGGTGTAAGTTGGATAGGATTGTACTGTGGATGTCATGCTGAGCAGAAGAAACCTACATGCTTGAGTCAGCCTAGAGTCCATTGGAGGCTCATTGGAAGCCTTGCCAGGGGGCACAATTGCACCATCACAGCTATGGCTGTAGCATACAGCGTCGTCGTAAGGGGGGGGGTCCCAGGGCATCAAGTGCCGACCCCCAAAGACCCCTGAAGGGGTGCAATCGCGGGCTCAGGAGGGCAAAAACACACCTGCCAGCGATTTCGACATCCTCGTTGACTCCGCGGAGCCGGGACAGCCGCGTCTCGGCCCTCCCGTCCACCCATGTGGTCGAACAGCTCCGAAATAGGGCGAAAATGGTGGAGGGGGGTGTTCGGAGGCGGGGCGTGACGTCATGCGCCCGCCCACGTGGGTGCGTTGACGCGGGGGCGGGGCGGCGGCCCCCATCCCATGGGGGCATAGCGACACTACTGGTAGCATAGCAGACATTTCTATTTGCATGCAGCTCTTGGGAGCTGGATACAGTTGCCATTATGTTCCTGGTCCCTGAGATCCATTTGCATGCACAGTCTTAATTTCATAGAACATCTTCGACAGTTTACCTGCTGTTTCGTTGTAGGCCAAAATCAGTGAAATTCAAATTTCCTTTACCACCCTTGAAAATCTCTTCTCCATTACGAAGCAATCGATATTGAGAAATAATTCCATTTGGTTTCTCTGGCTTATTCCAATACAATTCGACTACTGTAGAACCAACTATGATGTGACGAGGCTGCGACCATACCCCTGTAACCATATCAGCACAATTGTTTGAACAACGTAATCACATGTGTATGTTTTTAATTTTAGAACCAGGCTAGTAGGGAAATCTCTGAGAATGCACAACTCTATAAAAGAAAAACCACGTAAATCAACTTGATCAAAAGACCCACTATGACAAGCAAATGACCAGAAAGAGCTGAGTGTAGTGTTGTGTTGTTGAGCCATGTTTCAATGCCTGCATTGATGACATGAACCAATTTGTGAGTGTGTTAGTCAGCACCACTGTGGCAAGGAAATGTTAGTTAGGAAACGATTCACTTACAGAGGTTTGTTCCTTGCTTTTTGACAGGGTCCACAATGGAACTTGCAACAATAGTAAAAATAACAATTGAAAACAATAAAAAATGTATGTTGATTCAGATGTTGGCAGCTGCTAATGGTAGACCTCATCTCCTAATCTCAGTTTATGGGGAGGGGGGTAACATATGTGGTAAGGTGCTCTCTCTGATATGTGTTCTTCATCAAGCTGAAAATAATGACAATGGACCACATTTCCTACTGGTAAAGGGATGCAAACCTAGAAGTTCACACATTTCTTCTTACCTTGAGGAGCAGCTTGTAAAGTTCTACCTGAACTTGTCCGACTGGACGTACATCCAGCAAATGTACATGCTGTCAGCGTAAAGCTGTAGTTGCTGTGTGGCTGAAGACCTAAATATATAAATTAGAATTAAAAATCAGGTCTTCAGAAGGTCTGAGGATTAGAATTCTAGGGAAAAGAGAAAAGAACACATTTAAGCCGGAGCTACATTGCATGCGTTCGCGTTCCGTATGCGTCTGGTGTCTCGCCCCCAGGTCAAACAATGAGCTTGACTTTGGCTGCATTTGCATTTCGTTCAGTCAATCAGAGCCCGTTGTTTGACCTGGGGGTGTGACACCAGATGCATACAGAACGCGAACGCGTGCAATGTAGCTCCGGCCTTACTCGGAACGACTGAGGACCATACATCAGGGTAAACACATTTCCATTTGTGTTTCTTTCCTATAATGCATAAAAGAGTTCTTGGGACCACTGAGACCTCATATCAAGCATTTAAATGTGTGTTCACATGTAACGGATTAACGGATTAACGCCACTTTCAGGTTTGATAGCACTGGTCACCTGTTAGACTGGGGCAGGGGGAAGGGGAAGGCCTGACAAAGCTAGCGCTGGACTCATTCACCTGCCCCCTTTGCCTGAATCTCTAACAGGTGACAATGGCTCAAAAACGTGTCTGCTGCACTGGTCAACTGTTGGGCAGGTGGATGGCAGGGGAGCTCTGGACACAGAACAGCTGCATTTCTAGTTCCTTGGAAGTGCAGGTTCCTATAAGTTCCTATAGTTCCAGGCTATAAGGTCGGAAATTTGAAGGAAAAATATGCACGTTATACCAAATATGGCAACATTTTAGAACCCCAGTAATTCATTAAATTACTTCATGCCAAACTTTGCCAAGTATTGAATGTTTAGAAATGTGTTTCCTGGTCATAGGCAATGCTAGTCTCTCCCTCACACTACAACACCTCCCAGTTCCTCACAAAAAGAAATATGTCATAAGAACATAAGAAGAGCCTTGCTGGATCAGGCCAAAGGCCCATCTAGTCCAGCTTCCTGTATCTCACAGTGGCCCCACCAGATGCCTCTGAGAGCACACAGCCAACAAGATAACTAGTTTCCTGTTGTCACTCCCTTGCACCTGGCACAGAGAAAACCTACTTCTAAAGCCAGAAGTCAATGTCCTCATAGTAGGGTGTATTGATCACTCCGTCAGTACGCTGTTGTCAATAGTGGCCAGCCAGAGGCTTCCAGGAAGCCCATAGGCCACAGAGCATGAAGTTAGTAGCCTTTCTTATGTTTGCCTCTGATTACAATTTACAGGGAAGGATGTGCTGCCTCTCTGAACATGTCTAATAGCCACTGACGGATCTATTTAAGCTAATCTCCTTTTAAAGCCACCTAAGGTTACACATGTGCTTGATGGGGTGTTAGCTTTAACTTTAAATAGACTTACCAGATTTCTTCCCAGGACAGAGTGTAGCCCTTTAGGAGAAGGAATGTGGGCAGGTGTAGCTTGTTAAACCTTAGAGCACAATCCTAGGCATGTCTACTCAGAAGCAAGCCCCATTGTGTTCAGTGGGGCTTGCTTCCAATCAGACATCCCTAGGATTGTGCTTTAAGGTTTAACAAGCTACACCTGCCCACATTCCTTCTCCTAAAGGGCTACACTCTGTCCCGGGAAGAAATCTGGTAAGCCTAACTTTAAATAGGCGGGGGGCGGGAGAAACCTGGTGAAACCATAATGGCGGGAATAGGAGGCTTTAGCTGTTTGACCTGCTTCAGATAGGATCCTGATTGTGCTTCTTCACATGCATTTTGTTCATGAGGAAGAAAAAAAAATCTTCCACAAGGCGTTTAGACAGAAACAGCTACTTGATTTTTATACTCATTAAATGCATATTGTAATCCCTTCCAAAACAGAACCTCTTTTCTTAGTCAATATCAGTTTTATTACATGTCCTCTCCTATTTCTATACCCTTCATTTACAGCTACCTCCCACCGTTCTCTATCTTTCGACTTCTTGGCTTTTTTCTACCACAAAACCTTTCAAGACCCAACCACACCTTTGAAACTGGGTTTATAAATATGTAAAGATACTTTCTTTCGAATACAGAAGTCTGGAAAAAGCAGTTATCAAGGAAGGGAAAGAGAGCGGATGCTCTTTTTGTGAGCATAGAAACTGCTATTAGACTTCTGTTCACATTTTGTATTTTTCTTCTAATCTTCCTTGTCCTTGTCAGTGATGGGCCCCGCTCTTTCTTATCTCTGCTTGCCTATCCTTTGCAAAATGTTTTCATTAAACCAGCATGGTAAGTACTTTAAGAAAAACAATGCAATTCTATGACAAGGAGGAAAAAAAAACACCTTAGGGTTGAACCCTTTGTCTAAAGCCAGTTAGATGACAGCTTCATTGTTCTGTTTTGTTTTCCAAATGGTCATACATACAGAGTAGCAATACACAACAGGCTCATCAGGAAAGAAAAACAATGAACGACACCCAAGGCTTCAAGTTGCTTTCAAACTGTACAGGACGCAAGGCACTGAAAAATAAAGACATGAGTCGGAGAGGCAGCTTGGACTGTAACCTAATCATGAACTGGAAGAGAAGAAAAAGCCCTCTCTCTCTCTCTGTATACTTAGCGTAAAAGCAAGGGGGTTAAAATGGCAGTTGCAGGCTAGAAAGGCATTGGATGGGAGCCAGATATTCAACAACATTTCATAATAGGAAAGATTACTGTGGCAACAGATTACTTCAATTCCCCTAAAGGGAGTCGTGTTCACTTTTAAAGGAAGCATTCATAATAAAGCAAGATTCATTTACAAATATATACTACCGAGAGCAAACATGGGCACAGAAAAGACGACTTCATATTGTATTAAATGTATTGGAAAAACATCCCTCGTTGGCTATGCAGCTGCAGCAGTTGATACAATAATAGATGGCTAGCTATGCTATGGAGGAGCCCTTGCTGCACATATGCTGTGCAAAAAACCATGCACATATGAAATCGGTAATCACAGCGTTGTAATTTGAGGTGTGGGAACTCCCCCTGGGATGTTTTGGTAGTCTCATCTCAAGTCTTGTAGCTCCCCTTGAAATTCCCCAGAGGTATTAGTCAACGGGGAGCCTCTATATTAGCCTCTAATTGTGCTCTAGGTGGAATTTGAGGGCAGCTTGGAAAATGCAAATGTGCAAAAACCACCCCACAAAAACCCCTGAAATTTCTTGTCTTGTTGAAAATATTTCGACTTACATCATCATTCCTTAGATACTAGTGCCCCAATCCTATCTTCCGCCTTTGGCGCTGATGCAGCCACACTGTGGAGGTTCGCGCTGCATCAAATGGGGGGATCAGGAAGCCTTCTCGAGGTAAGCCCCCTGATGTTCTAGGAGTCTCCTCGGACCTACGTCAGCTATAGAGCTGGTGTAAGTCTGAGGAGAAAAAAGAGGAAGGACCAAGTGAAGGGATGGGGATAGGATCCTGGTACACATCGGTGCCACCGGGATCCACCCCCTCCCTCCCCTGGTCCACACCTTGCCCATCCCCAATCTCCCCTGAAAGTCCCCCTTCCCTCCCCAACCATGGCACGCCTCCCCCAGCATCATACCAGGGCCAGCAGAGCTCCAGAAGCCGCAGCCACACACACCACACCTCACACACCTGGCTGCCATTGGCATCACTGGCCCAGCAGCGTGCGACAGCGCATAGCATTTTGTGACATTGTAAAGCATAGTGCGCTGCTGGAATGCAGGTTCTGGCAGCACACACAACCCATAGGATTGGGCTGTAGGTCATGCAGAATTTCACTGTAATTGAAATTTTGGGCAAAACTATAATATATTAACTGCCAGTGGCACACATCTATCTATTTTATTACACTAAAAAAACCTCACAACTTGTATATGTGGTAAGTTATGAGAGGCTGAGCTTTGTGGCTCAATGGGAATTTGAACTTGGGTTTCTCTAGTCATAGTCAATGTTTTAGCCACTACTTCTGTACTTTCTAAACTCTATATTCTGAGTGGGAAAGTGCTTAGTTTGGGTTGCACAAGAATACAAATGTGTTCAAAGCACCCTGTGTGCATTATCCAGGAATTCTTATAAAGCCTGGTATGGTCAGATAATATTATTATTCCCAGACTGCAGATTTATTTATTTAAAAGATTTATAAACCACTTTTCCAAAGCCCAAAGTGGTGTACAGTTAATATAATAAAACATATAAAAACAACATATGATACAAGGATCAGATAAAAAAAACATCTAAGACAACAAGAATAAAACCATAAAGCTTAAAAGTGGCACAGAGTAACCAAATCTTTTCACAGTAATTAAGAAAGAGGTCACTACATAAATCATCCCTCCTCAAAAGCCAAATGAAATAAACGTGTTTTAAACCCAGCCGGAAGCCATATAGCAAGGAAGTTGTCCTCAGGTCTTCTGAATGTTGGTTCTATGTGCAGTTAAAATATCTGGGTTTATCTGGTCGTACATTAAAAACATCCATCCAGATGTTCCCAGAAGAGACTGCATTAAATAGTGTACAAGCTGTGAAATGAGTGCTATTTAATGCAGTCTCCTCTGGGAACCTCAGCTCTATGTGAGGTCTCTCACACATTCCCTGAGGAAGTCCAGAGCATACTGGGTGAAACGTTGGAAGATGGATGTTTTTAACGTTCGACCATGGTTCTTAAACCCGGATATTTTAACTGTGTATGTTTCGTCCGGCCATGAAAATTTGAGAACCTAGTTGGTTCCATAGACAGGTGCCACAACAGAAAAGACCCTGCACCTTGGCACCATCTCCTTGGCTTCAGATGGTGACAGTACTCTAAGCAGGGGTCTATCTGATGATCGTAAGGGATGAGCAGGATTTTGTGAGAGAAGGCAGTCCTTAAGATATCTTCCAGCATAGGGCTTGTCTCCATTAGGAATTCTATTAGAATGACTCCTGTGGAAGTTGGAATTAACAGGAACTAACAGGAATAAAGCATATTGCCTAAAATTACCCAATAGGTGCTCAGTTTTGACAAAATGTTTGCCATATGTATGCCCCAGTGGTTATCATTCCTATAGTCATCTTGAATGTTTAAGGAATACAGAGACAATGGTGTATAAATCAGGTGCATAGCCATCTTGGGCTCCCACACTAGTGAGGAAAAGGTGGAATATAAATAAATAGATAGCTCCCCCCCCCAAGCTTCAAAAGCAGCGGTGAGGAGAAGTACTGTACACGCGGAGGAGGAATTTACACTACAATCCTATGTATGTCTACTCAGAAGTTAGCTCCACTGAGTACAATGGGCCTTACTCCCAGGTGTGTACAGAATTGCAGTCTTAGCCCCTTTCTTTTGCACCCCACAGTCCTAACAAAATTTACTCCCCAATGCTGCTATTAGCCCTAGGAGAGAAGCTCCACAGGCACCTTTGGAGGCTTCTATCCCAGAGCTAATAGCAGCTTCAGAGGAATGATTTTCATTGGGATTGTAGAGTGCAGAGGAAAGGGGTTCAATTCAATATCCATGTGCCAAAGTCCTGATTTCAGGATGCTATTCAAGTTGAGGGGGAATAAAGGAAGCTCTAATTATGCATTGGGTGTCACATCTGGTTCAACCCACAGGATTGTATCCTAACTTTCCAGAGAGTGCTGTTCCATCTTCAGAAGCTCCTTCCACTTGGTAGTTCCAGAGGCAGTATTTTGAAAATGGAACTGAAAAATGTGGGTACATGGAACAAATTAATCCATGCGTGAAGGACCGCTGTGTTTACACAAGGACTGCTTCTGGAGTCCTTGTGTAGAGGCCCCTGTGTAAGCACAAGTCTTCTTTCACAAGTATGTGGAGCTTTGAATGATAGAGCAGTACTTCACAGAATATTACAATACAACTCAAAGGGTACAGATTTTGGAACAAACAAACAAATAAGTCAACAACATTTCTTGGGACTACTCTTTTAAATCAGCTATTGTACGAAAATTGTATGAAGGCACATGTATGTTCTCCCTTCCTCTTCTTATTAAAATTTGCTTGTGCTAAATTGCTTGACTATTTTGTGAACACAGGAAACTAAGGCCTTTTATGGAGGTGCAAAAGCCTGGCCACTATTGTGTGCTTCTGGGCCACTGCTACAAACAGGGAGCAGTGTGGTTCATGCAGCAGCAGATCCAGAAGCCTCCATCAGCACTGGTAAGCTGGCAGTGGAGGTGTGTAGTGGTCAGGAAGGGGGTAGGCAGGGAGAGTTTTGGGGCGGATTGGGAGGGCAGGGGGTGGGGAGGGGTGGATCTCAGTGGCACGGGCATGTACCAGATCGTATCCCCTCCAGGCTGCCCCACCTCTTTATTTCTCCTTGGACATACACCAGCAAAATGGTTGGTGTATGTCTGAAGAGATCTATAGGCGATTGGGCAGCCTTACCTCCTGCTGGCTGTCCGATCACCCCTCCCATAATTGGATACAGCGTATGCTTCAACAGTGTGGGTGCATCAGCGCCAATGGTGGGGAATAGGATTGGGCAGTTAGAAATGTGGTAGTTCAGAGGCAAAATTATGAAAAGGAAACTGAAAAATGTGGGTATATGGACAGAATTCATACATGCAGCCTTTCAGATTTCAGGCCCAATGTCTGTTCCCATATAAATCAAATCTTTACAATTTAAGAAAGACTTGAACCAATTTGTAATTATAATGTGGTTTCTTCTTTTCAACCCCAACACAGACACATATCTACAAATATGTACATATGATACATTTATCATGGTAAAAGCTTCCACGAGCTAAAACCCAGTTTGTTAAATGTGACTCTGCAATCTCTAGCTTATGTCACAATAAATGTGATCACCTTTAAAGCATCAAGAAAACCATGTTGTTTTTACATGGCAAACTGTGTATATTGTGTAGAGAATATTTTCTGCTCAGTAAAACACATATCAATCAATGGCTTTCTTTGACTAAATAAAATTGGTCACCAAAACCTTTCCCGGAATTATTTGATCCTGAAGAAAAAACTAAAGCACAAAAACAGACTTATGAAAAGGAATTCCTGCTCTTACTGCTGCTGCTGAAGAGGGCAGTCTTAGCTTTCTTTTACTACCATGTCCCCCAATTATTTTAGTCTCTCTCCCCATCCCCCACTGCATTAGCAGGACCATTTGTAAAGGAGTAGTAACACAAAGTGAAACAATGCCATAACTGTCATCCAAATTGTTCTGTACAGAGTACTGGAAGTGTTCACTAATAAATGATATAAAAAGGTCTTTTATTGACAAGCTGCCATATGCTGTTTGCATTAGAGAATATGAGAAGATGATGGCTGGTGCCCCTCGATCCCAGTGGCATTCAACTCGGTGCGATAGCAGAAAATGCTTCAGTTTACTTAAAGCATTGATAACACCTCTAAATAATTAACTGAGGACTTCCTGTCTTCAATTACTTAATGCTTTTTTTAACATCTTGAGAGGATTATAAGCAATTTATGGATTTCACATGACGAGCACATTCACCGCTATTCCCACAAAGCATTTATGGGATCATGTTTCCAAAGCTTTGATGTAATTAAAAATAAGCAGCGAGACAATAGTGCAGTGGCAAGGTGCAAGCCTCCTCATCTGCAATTTGTAAGGCCCGCAGATCCGGAGTCTCAGGGAAGGCTAATGCTACAGCTTCATTAACGTTCAACTGTTGCTCTGGGAACAGCAGAGGTTTTTGAAGAAGATGAGAAAATCAAAACACAGGTCTGCAGGGACCTGAAACGATGGTTAGTTCAAACATTTGAGATATGTGAAATAAGTACACTTGTTTTAGCGAACCTCATGAATTTAGAGACTGGAAATTATCCCCATTGCAAAAAAGCACTAAATTAGGAGCTCTGTCTTGGAATGAAATAGCAGCTCTCGCCTTGACCAGCAAGGGGAGCTTTGTTGCTAGATACAAAAAAGGACATGCGAGATTATATATGTGAAAGGGTGGAGTTGTTTTTGGTTAAAACCACAGAGACTGATCGATAGTCAGTGGCAACAGCTTTGGCATTGCAACCCTCTCTCCACTAAAATTATGAGTTCCACCTTGGGACAAAGGGAAATCTTGGTCTGGGGCAGCAGAACAGCATGACAGACAACAACAAGGGAGGGCTGTGGCCTTCATGATTTGCTTGTAAGATTCTCAAGAGCATCTGGTTGGTCACCATTGGGAACAGAATGCTGATTAGATGATCCAGCATGCATGGCTCTTCTTATGTTTTTATATTACTCACTTAAAACTGGCTAATTACATTTGACATTGCAATGTCAGTAGAAGCTTATTACAGGTATGACTTAACATCCCCCCCCCCCCAAAGGCAGATCATATATTTTAGGAAGAAAGGCAAGTGTTCTCTAGTACTTGTCCTACATTGGTTGCCATGACCAATAATTTAGAATTTGCCAGACATTCTTGTTTCATCTTCAACAAAAGGAATTTTGAGGATTATTAGTGTCAAGTTCTTGAATCCATATGTTGAGGATAGGTATAGACACCTTAGAATCTTAGAATTCTTATGATGGCGTTAGAAAAAACCAGGGGTATGAAAATCTCTACCAATGGCTGAAATCATCAGATATGAGATATCTCCACTTTGATTATTTGGGCCTCTAATAATATGTTCATTGTTTAGAATCCTTCTCCCATAGCATGCAGGTTTATTATTTATTTCCTTATACCTTGCTTTTCAACCAAAATTGAATCCCAAGTTAAAAAACTGAAGTTAAAAACCAACATAACAATATAAACTAGTAACAACTAAAAACCTGTGATCATCATTATCAATATCATCCACGTCAATGTCAGTATCATCCACGTCAACATCAATATCAGCAGAATGAAATGATAAAGTTGTGAGGCCGTAGAATGGACCGGGGTGGTGTCAGGGGTCTACCAGGTTGGGTCCTAGCTAAGTCACACCTAGCCAAGCTGACCCCTAAATCCTCAAGATCAGTAACTGATAGTGCTCAAAGTGCCCACCAGAGAATCATGGGGGCCCACTGCAGGTTTTCCCCAGGGCCCCCAGCCACCTGGCCTCTATTTCAGACAGCAGATGAAAGAACCACATTCTTGCATATTTTAACATATTTAAAAAAAAACCACAACTCCCTGCAAGTAGAAAACTAGCATGCAGGAAGCAAGAATCTTTTTCCCTGATGAACTTTTTTTTTAATGGGTGGGAACATTCAAATAACACAGTTGACTCTATACCCTGAAGTGGAGTTCACCACTTCATTCTCCTTCTAACTGTCTTATTTGCAAGGGCCTTTTTCTGGGGCCATGGATCAGTGGAAGAGCATCTACTTTGCATGCAGATGGTCCCAGGTTCAATCCCAGGCATCTCCAGGTAAGGCAGAGAAAAATTCTTATCTGAAACCATCAAGAGCCATTGCCAATCAGTGTCCACAATACTGAGCTAGTTGGACCACAGGTCTGACTAAGTATAAGGCAGCTTCCCATGTTCCTAAGAATGCTGCTTGTAAATGAGTAACGACTACGGTTTTTAGATGGATGCTGCTTTAACTGTTATTTTACTGCTATATTTATTGATGATGTAGTTTTGTGAGCTGCCTTGATTATTTGTGCAGAAAGGTGGGATATAAATGCTGGAAATCAATCAATCCAGGGTGAAGATCACACCTGATGTCAAAAGGGATTTATTACCCCCCAATTAAGCATGTTTAAGCCTTATTAATTCCATCACAGAAAGATTGTCTGCTGCCTAAGAAGACAAGGGCATTATGCTTCTGAAGAGTTTTCCATACATACCAGATACCGTATACTGCATCCTGCCTGCAGAGTCTGTGTGTATCAGGCCTTTCCCAGTTTGACTGATCTGGTATTCTCTGATGATACCGTTTGGTTTCCTTGGTGCTATCCAACTCAAATGCAATGCCGTTGCGCTCAAAGCGGTAACTGTTGGTGGCTGAACACTCTCCGGGACTCCTTGGACAGTGACTGCAACTACCTGAACACACATGAATTAGACAGCAATTTATTGTAATAGTACACGAGATACCTTGATCAATGAGAATGTCACTTCTAGTTTAAAACGTTGTTGTTTGCTCTGGCATATCATTACCACGGCCCTGTAGAACTAGTTACTTTCCTCCCCTTGGTTTATTTTTTTTTTCCCCACAGCAAAATCTGACCTTGAATATGTTACGTATGAGTCTAGGTGTACAATTTATCAAAGCAGATTCACAACATTTTGTCTTCAGTGCCTCGTGCCAGGCAAAAGGAAAATCTGGATGGCAGGCTGTCTTGCCAGAGAACGCTTGATAACCGCCTTCCATATGGTTCATCAGTGTCTTTGCATTTTAACAGCCTGATTTCATATGGCTTTTATGACTAGCAAATACTGGCATAAACTTCGACGCCACTGGTACCCGCGCCCTGAGCCAGGAGTAGGGATGCACAACACCTTGGTTATTTACTTGGAATGGGGTTGAGTTTCTTTATGTTTTCCAAGCCAATGCTCACAAAAGCTTGAGCCTCTGCAAAGGTGGATTTGAACACATGCCAAGGTTTGCACGGTTCACAAAAGTTCACAAAGGCTCAAGTGCAAAGCACCCATGTCACAGACAGTGCCGCCTCCCTGTTCCCCTTCTGTCGGAGCCAAGTGACTACCTTTGGGGGTGGGGAAGGCAGCAGCGGGCACTTTCAGAGCCCTAGTTTCTTGGTCTCAGCCCAAGAATGTCTAGTGGGAAACTCAAGCTATGCATGTTTCCGAGGGACCTCTCCAAGATGGAAATGATGCAAACAGCATCATGGTAGGCCCAGGCCCCACAAGGACAAAATGCTATCAGGGTTTTGGAAAGGCCTGCTACCACTGCCTTCCCCAACACCTCCCCCCCCCACTTTGCGGGGGGTGGGGGTTGGCTACGCCTCTGGGAGGTGAACACTGAGGTGGCAGTAGCAGTGGGCGCTTTACATTGGAGCCTATGTGTACAGCTGAATCAATTGCTCACAAAAGCTCCAGCCTTTGTGGACAGGCCTGCTTTTGTGTCAATTCTGCTCACAAGCATTCAAAGAAGGGTGTCTGTTGTTTTTAAGTACCCTTGATCAAACAACTCTGACTTATCGAAACAGGAGCGCCATCAGAAAGGACGATGCAGCACAGCTACATTATCGTCAATGGTGGGGGATAGGGTTAAGGTTAGGGTTAGGTATGGTATTAAAATACCATAAACCAATTAGGCTTACCAGATTTTCGCGAAACCTGGAAGTGGCCCCAAATAGCCGTTTTTTGGCTATCAAAATATCGGGGAAGCCTGCGGAAGATTGTGCAGGCCTCCCCCCCCACACCCCCGAAGACCCAGTGGGTAAAAAACTGCTGTTTTCAGGCGCTTTTTTCCTGCCGGTGGCGGTGATCCCCAGGATCGCTGCTGCTGGTGGCCCCGCCCCCACAAGCACTCCAGGTGGCTGCCCGGCCGGGATGGTCCCAGAAACCGGGACTGTCCCGGCAAATACCGGGACTATGATAAGGCTACCAATAACTACTATCTATATTAAAATGAACATAAGGAAATAATTTCTTCAAATACTAATCTCCACACATGCACACACATCACGAAGGACAACTTCTGAATTAAAAAATAGAATTAAAAGCACTTGTCTGTTCTCGGTCCACAAAGAATAATCTTAACTATAAAGCAGTTAAGTTTCAATGCTATTTCACCAAAAGATACACTTTCCAAGACATTGTTATGATATCCCCTCGGCGGCCAAAAGAAAACCACCCATATTGTGAAGAACTTGCCCACCTTGCGACTGTCTGTGCAACCAGCAATGGTGCACACACGCAACTGATATGAATATTCCTGATATGGCTGGATACCACTTGTGTCTGTAAAGCTCAGTTCCTTTCCTCTGAAACGCTCGATCCCATTTCGGAGAATAATGTAATGCATGATAATACCTTTTTATAAAGAGAGAAAAAAAAAGTCTATATGGATCCGAGGT
The DNA here is from genome assembly GCA_026170595.1 of Plestiodon gilberti rubricaudatus. NCBI lineage: Eukaryota > Metazoa > Chordata > Lepidosauria > Squamata > Scincidae > Plestiodon > Plestiodon gilberti. The sequence goes on from JANXHW010000001.1 coordinate 27,189,593, forward strand.
AGACATGCCAGACCATTTTGCAACGTACTACAACAGACTCCATAAGAGAGACATCCTTAGCAGCAAACTACTATCCAAAAAAATAAATAAAAAAAATGGGTACAGGGGGAAAGGCAAACCAGGTAGAAATCCACTGAAAATGCTTGCTGTATGAGCCACTGAAATTAAATCCACTGCATGAAAGGTGTCACAAGAGTCAAGCAGGAGAAGTTTCTAGAACACCCAATGTGCTGAATGTTTAAGGTAGAACAAGCCAAAAAATGCAACTTGTACCAAATTTGTGATTCAAGCATATTTTTCCAATACAACACATGGAGATTATGAACAGTATCTTCAATTGCTATGCAGAAAGGTACCATTTTAATTTGGAATAAGCAACTGACAGCCCAATCCTATGGGCTCATAGCACTGGAGCCTTTCTACACAAATTGGGGGGTCGTCAGCCACCCGCCGAGGTAGGTAAGGCAATGCAGAAGGTGGGATGGGGTGGGGGAAAGGCAGAACAGGGGCAGGGGAGGAGGTGAAACTGGGCAGAAAGGGGGAGGAACGGGAGCAGGGAGGCTGTGGGAGGGGGTGGATCTGGCAGCGATGTTGCGCGCTGGATCCTATCCCCCCCATGAGTAGCCTCCCCTCCTTCTCTCCTTGGACATGCGCCAGCAAAATTGCTGGCTCAGGTCTGAGGAGACCCATTGTGGAGAGGAGGCTTACAAAGGTGTAAGGGAATTTATATCCCCTTTCCCCTCCCAAGTCTCCCGATCTGCCTTTCCCACTGGATACAGTGAGCGAACACCTTTTCGGTGCGGCTGCACCAGTGGGGGTAGGGGAAGGATAGATTGGCCTCTCACGATAGTAAGCGTGTAAAACATTGCTGGAGTGCAGCACTGACCCATATCAGCCTCTAGGTGGGTGAAGCCTTGAGAGACTATTCTTTTCCTAGACAGTCTGACTCTTCAGAACGGAGGGACACTGGAATCTTTTTTGGTGACATATATTACACTGGTGCACTTAAGCAAGCTATTATTTTATAGTGGATCAAAATAGACACAGAAGCACTAGTGCTAGTTGAACATGAGATTGTAGAATGCTTTTTGTCAAAATACCATTTGGTCGATGAGGCTCCTTCCAGTTTAGATATATTACGTCTTCCCGATTGTCCACTTTGGCCCATTGAGGTGGATTTACACCTTCAGGTACATCTTGCTTAGTGGTAGCACTGCCAATTTCACTTAAGCCTTTTCCATATTTGTTCCTTGCAACTACCCTATATTCATATGTGACATGTGGTTCTAGGTTCAGATCTAGGAAGATAAAATTTGACAACAAGAGATTACAGTTAACTTGAACTTATATTAAAACTTCATAATTTATTTTACATTATTCTGTTAATGGTCCAATCCTATCTGGGCCTTGCACTGACGGAGCTCTCGCTCCATCAGCACAAGGCCTGGGTTGCTGGTGCAGTAGCCAGTGCGCAGGATGAAGGGCCACCAGTGCAGTGGTTGCTGTATCTTGCATGACAGCAGGGGACCAGGCTGGCTGGGAGAGGTAAGTAAAGAAAAACTTGACCTACTTCCTTGACCACTGCCTCGTCCCCATGCGACTCAGATCTATGCCAGCACTTTTCTTGGTATAGATTTGAGGAGCCTGCCGGGGATGTGACAGGCCTGGTACAGGAGTTTGGATGCAGCTGATACTGGTGCCGCTGCAATCTGCCCCATCCCACTCCTGATCCTTACCCATTTGGGGACTTTTTGCCTACGGCTGGTCTGTGTGGCTCTGCTGGAAGCACATGACCTTCCAGCCTTTGCACTGGCGGCAGCACTCTGCAGACCAGTAGAGAGGCTGCTGCAATGAGGGACCTCGCGGTACGTACACCATGGGGACAGGATTAGGCCGTAAGAGCTAATCAGCCCTGAGCCCCTTCCATTACTTACCTATGAGTTCCCTTGATGCTGCCTCTCTGATCCCCACATTCTGAGATGTTCCTCTATTCCTAGAGCACCCTGGTGGGGAGAGCGAAGCTGAGCAGGGCACCAAGAAATCTTTCTAAGGTTTAATGGACTAATGGGGAGAAGGGGTGTCCAGATTTAACTGTTTAGGGAAGCGTTCCCAGGGAATCTATGATTGGTCTCCCGCTGCTTGACAGTGTTGGTTATGATGTAAATTAACTGACTGATGCGATGTGATTTGTTTTATATTCGGTGTTTTAATTTCTATTTTTCTTTCATATGGTAATTTTATTCTTTCCTCTTTTATTTGTAACTATTTTAGAGTGTACGCCTTGGGCAGGCTTTTATATTCTTTCTGAGTTTCTTTTGTAATTTTGTACAGCGCTGTGTATACTTACAGCGTTTTAGAAATAAAGTTTAATAATAATAATAATAATAATAATAATAATAATAATAATAATAATAACAACAACAGACTTTCAGCATTAACAGACACTCCTTCCCTCCCCTTTAGTCTGTTCAATTGATGGTTCACTGTAGTGCTGAATAGATCTCTTTATTTCACAAATAACTCTAAAATTGCACAGTTCATAAGACCTGATGATTACCTAATACAATGGAATTTACTCTCTAAAAAGGTACAAACAAAGCAATTGAAATCTCTCATATTCTTTTACCTGTGAATGAATATTGAGTTGAATCTCCCATATAGACTTTTTCTTCCACAGTTGGGCATATGTTTCCATTTTCCTCCTTCTCTCTATTACTCCAGGAGCTCTTTATCCATGCACAAATGTGGGCGTGTTGGTCAAAGTCACATCGCCCACAGTATGCTGTTGCTGCCATGGATATAGGACAAAGAGTACTAGCTTTGCATTCTTCTTTGACCTATGACAATGGATTCCACATTTTTTAGTTCCTTGAAGAATAATCAAATCAAACATTCACACCAAGCTTTCCCAAAACTTTCACATACTCAAGGGTACCCTATTAACTCTCGAGTAGCCCCTAGAGACCCATGTGACCCCCCCCCCCCCAACCACCCAATCTGCCTCTACCACAATCTGACTCCTTATTTGTTTTCACAGGTGAAATTGTCTCCAGTTCCTCCTCCTTTACCGGAGAGAAGACATGGGAGGCATATGCATTTTTTCCAAGAATGGTGTTGCTACTGCTTAGATCTCCTTCTGAAGTGGTGGTTTCCAAAAGAGCCAGCACAAGGCATCCAGAAGGTGAATGAGAAGTTATACACAAAATATAGTAAGTCTGCGGGACACTGCTAACATGGAAACTTGTATAGATTTGGTGTTTTTTTTAAACTCATTGCAATGCTATGATTCTTAAACTGTGTTCCACAGTATACTTTAAGGTGGTCTCCAAGACTAAGGCAAAAATAGAGGAGCCATTTCAATCAATACCTGACAACTTGAAGTGCTCCTATATTTAGCAGTGCCTACCTACAACCAAACAATACTTTCCTCCTTTCTGTTCATCCCAATCACTCTGAACAGTTTGCATCCTGTAGATGAATTTAATTTGGAAGGCTTTCAAGCTGTCTCCTATGTGGCAGTCATAATGTAAAAATAAAAGCCCTAGCGGTCCACCAAGAATAAGAACACTAGGCTAGCGGTCCACAATAAAACAAAGTTTAAGAATCTCTGACAGAATGCCAGCAAGAATTAGGAATTGGCCGCACAACTGCTAGTAGCTATACTAGCTGGGCTGGCATGTTAACTTTTAGCCCTTATACTAATCTGAAGTGCTGAGCAACACTTCACAAGAAGCGGCTAATCATTATTAATTCCTTTAGAATTCACTGCAATAACATCAATCATGGCAAACTCATTCGGTATTAATATGAATGTAATGTGAAAATGAATAATGCACACAGGAGTTTTTATATTCCTATTTTACAAAAATAGTTATGAACAATGTATTTCTCTTTCCATTGTCAAATCAGAACCACCAAGAGGTTTTCTATCAATTACCTTCATCATCATTCCAGATGATATCCTGTCAGAGCAAACATATTTCAAAGGATTATATCCGAGTCCATTACAACATTCCTCACTCTTTGGAATAAGTTCAGTCTCGCAGCATTTTAATAGCACCGGGTCATTCTTTTTAATGTGGACTTGAGACACACCACTGGAGGCCGAGCAGCATATGGTACTTGACATATTCACATATTCATGCCCACAACAGAACATTCCTGAAACAATAAAACATTATATATGAATGCAAAAAGGGGAGAAAGTGGGGGAAATATGGAGAATGCTATAAAGCATAGCATAAAAACGTCAGGATGAGGCAGCTACTGATACTGGGGAAAAGGTATCTAAAGTGGCACTTAATTTTGAATTGAAGATGACTACACGGATAGCCCTTTGTTCAGCAGCTAGCTAATTCTGGTGATCAGAAAAGACTTGGGCTTCTGTGTGTCCTGCATATACTATACAGTCGGACCCCAACTTTCGTGAGGGTTATGTTCGGAGATTGGTGCATAAAGCCAAAATCGCATATAGTCAAAACTCCCTTAAAACCAACATATGCATACGGTCTATTTAAGAACTAACAGCACAATACGAGAGACACGCAGGAACTGAGGAAACAGTAACCTCATTCTTTCACGTCAGGCTTGTGCCAGGGCATAAACAGAGGAAGTCGAATAGTGGGCAGAATCGCCTGCCCCTTAATCTGCTGTTTTGCTCTGTCTTTTTTTGGGGTGGGCATGCATGTACTGTATACCTGAATTTGCGCACGTCTTATCACGTGCGAGATGCAGGTTGACTTGTGTATCCTGCATGTTGATGTAGGTTGTATTGTGTATCCTACATCTTACAGCCCAAACACGTAGAGGGTCTCTCCAGGACTGCTGGGCATCAACATGTACCTCAATGTGTGGTGTTTCGTTTTGCTACCTGCTCTGGTCTGGATACCTGTCCCCCAATAAATACAATTGTTTTTAATTGTTTTTATTGATTAGTTTGATTATTGTTTTTGTATATGTTTTATGGAGATTTGTGAGCTGCCTCGGGCATGTGCTTTGGCATGGGAAAGGCGGGATATAAATTTTAAAAATAAATCAACATGTTGGGTGAATGGAGACAACGAACAGTGCATAAGAGATGATTGGTTAACATAAGAAGAGCCTTGCTGGATCAGGCCAAAGGCCCATCTAGTCCAGCTTCCTGTATCTCACAGTGGCCCACAGTGGCGTCGGGGGACGCGCGTCACCCCCCCTGCCCTGGGGCCCCCAAAACACCCCCCCCGGGGAAAAATTGTGGTGCAGACCTGCCGGCTCCGTCGTCGTCGGCGCTCCAGGGCCTTCTGAAGGCCCAAATGGCTCAAAACGTGTAGTTTTACGTTTTTCGCGCATGTGCAGTACATTTTCTGAGGGCAAAGGGCTGCCCATTTGCCCTCAGAAAAGTACTGTGCATGCGCGAAAAATCAGCATTTTGGCTATGCCAAAACCATTCTAGATGATTTTAACCTGCGGACGCTCTCTTTTGACAGTGTTATGTGGACATTTTGGGGCGGATGGTAGTAGTTGGTTTGAAATGTTCTTCTGGGGCAGATGTAAGAATGAGCTGATTTCTGACTTGACCTCTTTTAGAATTCGTCCTGATAATGGTACGAGTGCACACATGAATTTAGGTACGCCACAGCGTATTTCTGTTGTGAAAACCGAGCAGTGGTCTTCGTTATCAGCCAGCAAACTTCCAGATCTCTGAGAGCAATGAGTATAGTCAGGGCATTTGTTGCAAATACCTGGGAAAAGAACTCGTTTGTCAGACACATGCCTGGGCTGCAGAATGGCACTGCAGATGCCCTGTCTCACTTTCAGGAAGAGTGCTTCTACAAGGAGCTGGTACTCTTGGCTCACATGAACCCAGAGGTTGTCACTTGGGATCTGTGAAGCCATGGCTCAGAGAGGCACATAGGACTATTGAAATGTTGCTAGCACCCAGAATCTGGGCAAGCTACAAGTATAAGTGTTCCAATTCCATGGAATTCCAAGAGTTCAAGGTGGGATGCAGAATGACATTTGGTTTGCCCCTGAACACACGATGTCCACCTGAGGAGATTGTTTAAGGCAACTATTGAGATACTTGTCAGCTGGGACCTTTCAAGCTAAGCTTGGGTGGAGGGGTGTTGAACAGCTCTTTTAAAAGAAACTGTGCTTGTGGTCTTTTGAGGGACTTTTAGGCCTGGCAAGGTCCTGGGGCTTGGGTTAAGAGAGTTTTGTCAGGGTGGATCAAGGAAATACTGTATCTCCTCATGAATGGAAAAATGGCAATAATCCAATTATGGCATTCAAAAATGGATCAAAGGGGCTAGGAGCATGGGGTGCACTTGAGAAGAGCAATGGGATCTGGCCTGTGCCTTGTTATGACTCTGGAGAAGCACTTGGTCTACCGGGACAGCACATGCTGTCCCTGTAAATGAAGCTGGAAGTTCTGCACTCTTTAAGGAAACTGTATAGGGAGCAAATTAAGGAGGTGGGTGGATGGATAACCCATTTCTCGCTTGGGTGAGTGGGAAGAAGATCATTGAGGTTTGTGTCAGCAGTAGGCTGGAAGGCGGTGGTAGCAGACTTGGGGCAAAGTGCACCTCGAATCCGCTGAGCCCTTGGACCCCTCGCACGCCACCGCTGATGCAATCGGATTCACCTCACCTCAGGGTTGGGCCGGCAGTAGTCGTGAGATGATCCGCAGCTTGGGGCCTGGGTGGGAACATCTGAAGAAAGGGGGGGGGGAATATGACAGCAGAGCGACAGTACCAATTTCAGTATGTTTTAGATCAGGGGTGGCCAACCTTCCACCATTGGGGCTACTGTGTTCTTAAGAGTTGTGTAGAAGACAGAATCTTGGCAGCTGCAAGTGCTGATGGTGCTGCTAAAGCAGCTGCACCTGCTGAAATGCCCTCACCTATGCAACCATTTAAAGGGCCAGCATTCATGTTGAAAGGTTGGCCACCACTGTTTTAGATATTCAGTAAAACGGTGGCCCATTTCTCACCCAAGCTCCTTGTCCTGGTTACTACTGGGATATGTGGGCAGAACAAATGGTGCCTGCACTCACAGTGTGCTCTGCCTCCCAAGTAGACAGACATCAAAGGTTTGAAAAGGGATTGTGCCAGGCTGCCGTCTGCCTCTCCGCTGCAGCACAGGCTTCTTGGCATGATGCCATCTGGCTTCCCTGGGGCATCTGTGGAGTCAATTCACGACTCCCCTAGGGGGAAGGAACCATCTGGAACCACCCTAGCAGTCCCGTCCTAATATTTGTTGCACCGGCATGTGCATACCTAGCTGTAGACATAACATGCATAACAAAAGCTGCAGAAATGCAACATCACAAAATAGCTTGTAGCATAATAGGCTGTGATGCTAATGTCACAAGCAGATCTGACAATGCAAGGATTACAAGGGGGAAAAAAAGAAAATGCACAAAGAATAGCAATAACAAAATAATTCCCACTTCATCTTTGGGTGGCTTTTCCAGTTATTTTCATTCATTGTTGGTTTCCCTAGGATTTTTTTTTGGGGGGAGAGAGTTTACTTTGAGCATGCATGTCACAAAATGCAAGACATGGGAGCACCACAAACACACCCATCTCTGTCTTTCATGTCATCTTCTTCTGTCTGCCTGTGCAAAAGCCCATAAGGGGAGTTGTGCAAGGAACCTCCTGCTATCCCAGTAATCCTGCAACATTCATTCATTCATTCATTCATTCATGTTCATTCTGCCTCTTGGGCTGGTCTGTATTTATGCGCATCCTCACACCAAAAATCATGCCACATAATGGGAGGCAGGATAAACATACTTTTCAGAAACAGGCTCTCCAAGATCACAGTACAAGAACCTAATTTAGGTGGAGCTGTATATTGTGGTTTATTTACAGTGCAATCCTAGGCATGTCCACTCAGAAGTAAGTTCCATTGTGTTCAATGAGACTTACTCCCAGGATTGCAGCCAGACTTCCCCCCCCCTCGTGTCGATGTGGACGAGCCAATGGAATGTGTGCTGCATCCTAGGCTGGGGGGCAGATGCAGAAGTCTCCTCATGATAAGGGATTTTTTGTCCCCTTGCCCTGCGTTCCCTATGTGTCTCCTCGGTCTTGTGCCACGTATTTGGTGGTGCAGAACCGAGGATTGTAACAGCAGCGGAAAATGAGAGGAATAGGATCTGGCCACACGTGAATGCTGCCAATCTTGACCCTTTCCTCCCCTGTTCTGCTTCCCTCCCCGCCCGGAAACTCCCCGTTTTTCTCCTTCCCTGTTCATCCCACCACCCACCCCCACAGCCACTCAACATGCGCCGGCAGACAGAGTCTTTCCCGCCAGTCAGCGTGCCCAGTCACCACTGATTGCACTGGCGGCCTCACTGCACTTGCCCGCAGAAGTGATGTTCCACTAGCATTATCTTCCTTCCGCCAGCAGAATACGTGTTCTGCTGGCAGCGGGGGGGGGGGGGGAGAGGGGCAGTAGTATTGGGATGTTAGTTAGCTTAATAAGTAATCCAATCTACAACTGCCAACACTTCAGGAAAGGACTGGACTCTCCAGGAATCAGCTTCAAATTCCAGTCAACTACTAACGCAATCCTGGAGATACAAGGCCCCCTGGCTTGATGACATTATATCGGGGGGGGGGGATCTCCAGGAATAGCTTCAGTCAGAACTGGCAACCCGAACCCAACCCTGTGTACAACTAAACAATTTTATTCATGGGACTTGCTACTTTCAGGTGAATGCAGTCTGTAAGTAGTAGTATACTTACTGTATAGTGGCAGAATCAAAAGGTTAAGCCAAAACAGTTTAATCTTGGATGTATGCAATGGCAGAGTTTGTATACCTACAAATGGACCACGTTTTCCCTACTATGCTGCTTGACAACAGTAATCCTATTATACAAAGATGCACACAAAACACAAAGTATTCTGTCTGTCACTGAAAGAAGAGACTCTGTAGTGGCTGAAATGTCCTTAGGATGCAGCGTAAGCAAATTGTCTCAGGCTCCCTGACTTATTCCACCTGTGCCCTCTGCCCTTATGGCACTGTTCAGTGCTATCTAACAGCTTTCCACAACAGCATAATACCATCTGCCAATGCGTTGCGTGGTCAACACAGCAACAGAGCCCAGCACTGTTGTATCCATGCGACCCTCTAGACTTCCTTACATCACCAGCGCACACTTCCGGTTGCGCTGGTGCCCAGCTGCAGCAGTCCTTGCACCATCCTTCTTGGTCAGTGCTGTGGCTCATAGGTCAGGCCTAAAGACATGTGAGAACTTGGAGACAGAGTTAACTTCCCCAGCTTATCCCCAACAAAGTGCGGTGATATATTTTTGTTAGAAAAATCAAATGCGAACATTTTAGCTCAGAGGCACTTTTGACAGGCAATGCAAAATTTTAATAATGAACTGCTTTTATTCTAGGGCAGAAAAAGAAAGCCACATTCTCTCACTGAAACCTCATCTTTGTTTCACTGAATTAAATTTTTCAGCCAAGATTTCACTCACATAACAAGAAGTGACTCCCTTTCTAGTTTCTTTGGTAAACCATTACTTCTTTAATTATTATCAACCTTGTTCCAGCGTGATAAATTGCTAATTACTTAATACCCTAATCAGCGTTCATTCTTTGCACAGATAAACTGTGACAGCGCCATTAATTTAAATAGTAATTTCACTTAATGGCCAGAACGGCACACCAGATTTTTATGCAGCATTTTCTGAAGACTGCATCCATCACTGCAATATTCTGACATAAAGATGTCTGACGTGCACTAACTCACTTAGGGAGAGCAGATGTTGCTGAACAGAGTTTGGTAGTAATTCCCATAGTGCATCACTTCAGCATGAATGAGTTGCAAATTCAGAAATAGACATTCCTCTGAAACCGCACTGTATAGCCTTTGACCTCCGCCTAATTTATCACATGTAGCACTTGACTCTTGAACCTTGACACTGAGAATGTACAGTTTAAAACATACCAGTTGTTGGGGCAGGGGAGAAGAGAAAACAAGCCCATATATTATTGAGAGATTGATTTACCTTTCAAAAATATCACCTCAATCAACTGTTTAAAGAGGAAGAATCGCCCTCCAGCAAATTGCTGTTATTAATTGGAAAAAAAATCAGCAACACTAAATATACATTTGCAAATAAATGAGAAAATATAGATATTTTCCAGCAGCACATGGAGTGCAGCCATAAAGGAAAAAAAATGAATGCAAAACAGCAAAATGCAGTTTGCTCAAACGTTATTTCACATTCGCAAACAGGACCAGGTACTGTAGAACCAATCTAGCAAAACGAGTTCTGAAGAAGAGAATGAAGATCAGAAGGCTGAAGTTTTCATAACCCATGAGATAAGCGGTGTTCATCACAACTGATTCATTAAACGGTTTTCTTGAAACAGAATAGTCATTGTAATGGAATGTTACTTTCACATCGTCAGGGAAGAATGGCGGGATATAAATGTTTCAAAATACATTTTTTTAAAAAGTATGAGTTCTGTCAATCTTATACTGTCCACTAAAAAATTCAGATGAACATTAAACACACAACCGCGGACTTTCTGAGAAATGCTCTACTACGATACATAGTGACATAACCGCCAAACTTCACCAGTAGATGTCTCCATCTGTGCTAGAAGCTTAAATGAAACAAAAAGTAATGGCAAATAAAGGCACAGAATAGGGAAACAAGGTTGCAATTCTGTACACAGTTAGGAGTAAGTACGATTGAATTTACTTCTGAGTAGACATCATAGGACGGCACTGCAAGTTTCATCATATGGAAATAACACTTCTCTCAGGGGCAGGAAAGAATATTCCCAAAGCAGCAGAGTAGCAGATAAATCACAAAACCAGGTATTTTCTTGTAAATGCATTCCAAAAGATATTAAAAGGCTACTTGGGGATAATGTTAAATATATGCTAAATATTTTGTATGGAATCTGAAGAGGTTAAATAAAAATCAGTTGTATGCTACAGTTTGGAACATCGCATCAGAAAACATTTAATTAAAGTTGCTCCCAAGTAAGGTCTATCCATTGCCCACCCACCCCTTCTCTGTTGTCTGCTGTGCTTACTAAAGGCTGAAGCACATTGGGCGCGTCCCGCATGCGTCGTGTACGGCGCGACAAATGCGGCAAAAGCTGGGAATTGCCCAAAAGAGGCGTCAATGCAAACGTTCCTCCCGGCGGCTGCCGGTGGTTCTCAGCGTTCCGGCCGGAGGCAAGTCCCACTGCAAGAATGCAGAGGCAGCCGGCCGCAACTTGCTTGACGCATGCGGGACGCACCTGGTGTGCTTTGGCCTTTAGGCTGTAAGCCTTCAAGCATGTCCATAACTCAATGAGAGCAGTCTTGCTCTGCATGCACAAGATTCTGGGTTCAAATTCCTGGTCTCTCTACTCAAAAGATCTTAGGCAGCAAGTGTTGGGAAAGACCCTTGCCTGAATCTCTGGAGAACCACTGCCAGACAGACTAGACAACCCAGGCCTAGGTGGACTATTGGCCGGCCTTAAACAACGATAGTATTACCAAAGAAGATCATCCCACAGATGTGTGACCTTTACCACATGTTGGGAACGTTCTCCCAGTCACAACTTCCCACTATATGCACATGTGGTGAAATGACATAACGAGCCCAATCCGAACTTCCCCATGCGGCAATGCAGCGGCACCAACATGGTGCCTGCTGTATTCCACAGGGGAGGTTCGGCTTCTGCAGGCCTCATTGGGGTAAAGAAAATCAGTTCCCTTGCCCCAGAGTAAGCCTATGCTGGGTCACCGAGTCTACGCAGACCTGTGCCTGCTCCATAGGTGGCATAGGTGCATGTGGACCAGGGTCAGGGGATTAAGGCCAGGAAAGGGGGTTAGGATGCAGCGGATGCCACTGCTGCCTAACCCGCCCCCTTCCTGGTGCCAATCTGCCCTCCTCTCCACCCGCTGCCTCCCCATTCCACCCACCCCTGCCCTGTTCTTCCCACCCTCTCCCTCCCCCTGCACATATGTACCTGTGCCAGTGGGTATCGGGTGGCCACAGGTACGCAGAGCTGGCCACTTGCTGCTTGTGGTGGAGACCAGGCCGCGTACTTCAGTGTATCACCTTTTGTGACAGCCGGAAAGCACCGTACACCACTAGAACACTCATTCTGGCAGTGTAGGGAGCCAATAGGATTGGGCCGAAACACGTTGATGTGGTACATTTTGATGTACACAGGCCCCTCTCCAGCGCAGTCACACTAGGGCGTGCGTCACCCTGGGGCTGGGCGCGCGCATCACCCATGCCCGCCCTAGGGTGACATTATGTGTCACCCTAGTGACCCCCCCGGGCACCCCCTCCCAAATTTGCCTTCGGCGGCGTGGCAAGGACTCACCCCCACAGCTGCCAGTGCCGAGCGTCCACTTCCTCCGGCAGTCCGAGGCCTTCTGAGAAGGCCCAATGCGTCAATACACGAACTTTTAGCTTTTTCGCGCATGCGCAGAACATTTCTGAGGGCAAGGGGTGCCCGTTTGCCTTCAGAAACGTTCTGCGCATGCGCGAAAAACCTAATAAATGACGCATCGACGCATTGGGCCTTCTCAGAAGGCCCCGGACCGCCAGACAGGGCGGACGCTCCGAGTCCTTCTCCCGGCCTCGGAGAGCCTCCGGAGGGTGACGTGCACAGCGGCAGTCTGCATCACCCCCCGGCGGCCCGCCCCACCCGCCACGTTCTGTCAACGTCGCTGCCCCTCCCCATTAATGTACATCGAGGGAATGTCATATGCAAAGCAGCCTTTACACGAACAATGAAATTATCAATCAATCAAAATACCTTTATTGGCATAACACAAAAAGACATACACACATATATACAAATAATTTAATTTAATTTAATTTATTTGTACAATGAAATTATACAGAAGCCAATAATTGAATTTAACTTGGATTTCTTCTTTTAGTATTAATAAGGGCTGGATCCAGCCGTCCACTTGCATGCACCATTAAGTGTGTGCAGCCATCTTGTGAGCACAGATCACCACATGCAGGAGTGTATTAACAGGAGAGGGGGTGAGGGGTAAGGGACTTGCAGTATGCAGCAACACATGTGAGAGGAGAAAGGAAGGATGCAGTGGGGAACTGGATTGTCCCCTAAACGTGTGTGCATGCATGATGTCACTACTCTTTTGAAAATTACAACCAGTATCATGCTGGGTGAAAGCAAACAGTGGCTTCCTTGCTTGTAAATTTCTACTATTATTTTGTGAGCCAAAATTATTTCAGAAAATGAAGCATGTTGATTGACATACAAAGAAGCCTTGTATGTACAGTATATATGTTTTTGGGTTTATGTAACTTGTGAATCTATGATTAAAGGACTCACTGTTTTTAGTTTTTTAAAGATAGAATGGCGTTACTGTACTTTTTTTTACTGACAAATGAAAATGCATGGTATACAAAGGCTGACTAAAAAACAAAAGATTTAAAAACATGTATGTACGTATGTATTTGAGAGAAATGCTTAAGCATACTTATATATCTCTGTCTATACACACAGTGAAATGAAAAACACGACTTTCATCCCAAAGTACCTGTATTACACTCCTACACAACTCATCTGCCCAGAGAGAGTAGTAAAAACATAAATGCTACCCCAGCAGTTCTCTTCCAACAGCATCTGTTAATTCACTCCATTTATAAAATACATATTGACAAAGACAACTGAACTGGGACCAGGGAGATTTGATTTGGTGTGAGAAAGTCAATTCAATGTGATTTTGTTAAAGGGCTCCTGCAGGCAAATAAAAAGAGTTTAAGTAATAAAGTACATAAAGAGATGTTTTACGAGCCAACCCTGCCTTGTGGCAGCCACACAATGAGCTGCTATACAAAGGAACCTGGTTCAGGAGAAGCTGGAAGATAATGTGCTACTCCTGCATTGCTTGGAACTGAACCACTGAAGGCTTCATATGAAGGGAAAGACTGAGGCCTGATCCAACACCATCCATGTATGCGTAGCATTAGCCAGATGTTCACGCTATTGCAAATTTAAGTTGAGCTAAGGGAAGGGGAAATACGCACACAAAACTTAATTTTATTTATCTATACAGCGGTCCCCTGCCACCCGCAGTCTCACCATCCACAGATCTGACCATCCACGGATCCACGTATGGTGAAGTCCACTTTAAAAACCTTTTAAAAGTAAAATCAATCACGCCCTTCCCCACCACCCCGGCCCTCCCCTCCCATGCCCTCCCGCTGCCCAGTGGTGCGGGTGTCCTCTGGCAGAGGAGTGAGTGGCTCCAGCCTCGGCACTTTCGCGGCACCCTAGGATGGCGGAGCACTCACTCCACCGGTCTTTACTTGCACAGGATTGTGCTGTTAGTTGGATAATTAATGTTTGATTATTGCTACCGGCAGAGTTCTCTGTTTAGCAATTGATCTTCTCTTGTTATTGCACTTGCCATTTTTAAAGTATTATATTTATAAGCCACATTGGGTGCTTTCTGAAAGTGGAAAGGCAGAATGTAAATGTTATTTAACAATAACAACAACACTTATGCTGAATATGTGCAGGAATAGGGCCAACAGATGTGAATATATTCTGTCCTTCTTACAGAGCAATCCTCTCTACATTCTGCAGCAGCGTGGCTGCCACTGCGCCACTCCAGGGTGCCACAAAGTGCCATAAGGCCCAGGAGGGGGAAGAATCCTTCGTGGCGCACTCCAAGGACTGTTACGGGTCTGAACGGCATTACATGGGCTCCTTGGATTTGCGTTGCCCATTTAGCTGATGCACAACTGAGAAGACCCATAGGGGTGGCTGGGGCATTACCTGGGGGAAAGGGACAAATGGTGGCCTCCTGCTGCATCAGTGCTGGTCTGATCCTGCCCAGTGCAGCGTGCTTTTGCATGCTGTGGCGGCCCTGGAAAGGACTGGGCTACCCGTGTGATATCTGCACAAGACCATAAATGTTTAAGTGGAAAGGCAACGAGCAATACAGCTCAGCTCACAGTTCTGCTGTTCAGTTAGACCAGTTTTCAAGCTTACCACTCTCAGAGCGCCATTTTCACTTTAGCTGTCATGCAAAGAACCCCTGCAAAATATAGAGAATTTTCGAATGTTTTCAGTTCACACAAGGTGAACTGTCCATAAGATGGGAAGGATTTATATCCTTCCCATCCCAAAGGATATAGTTGAATTGGAAAAGGTGCAGAAAAGAGCGACCAGATTGATTCGTGGGCTGGAGCACCTCCCTTATGAGGAAAGGCTACAGCGTCTGGGGCTTTTCAGTCTAGAAAAAAGGCGCCTGAGTGGGGACATGATTGAGACGTATAAAATTATGCATGGGATGGAGAGAGTGGATAGAGGGAAATTCTTCTCCCTCTCGCACAACACCAGAACCAGGGGACATGCACTAAAATTGAGTGGAGGGAGAGTTAGTACGAATAAAAGAAAATATTTCTTTACCCAGCGTGTAATTCATCTGTGGAACTCCTTGCCACAGAATGTGGTGATGGCATCTGGCCTAGATGCTTTTAAAAGGGGTTTGGACAGATTCATGGAGGAAAAGACCATCACAGGTTACAAGCCATAAGCAACCTCCTGGTTTTAGAAGTGGGTTTTCTCTGTGCCAGGTGCAAGGGAGTGACAACGGGAAACAGGTTATCGTGTTGTCTTGTGCTCCCTGAGGCATCTGGTGGGGCCACTGTGTGATACAGGAAGCTGGACTAGATGGGCTTTTGGCCTGATAGCAGGGCTTTTCTTATGTTCTTATCCATGCTAATGTATTGATCACATTTAAGCAGAAAAACTGTTTCCAGAACCCTGGCATACTAGTCAGTCCAATCCTTCTGATTTTGTCATGTTTATCACCAGATTAACTAGTAGAAGCCCTTATATGAACAAAATATTATACTTGTAGGAAAAAGAGCCCTGCTACTGTGATTTTTCATTTTTAATCTTCATTAACTTAGTGCTTCACAATGATTTATGTATCAATTTATTTTAAACATTTATATATTTTTCTATCAAAGGTAAAGCGAAAATGAAGTTTCCTTGTGAAAATAAAGAACAGTCAATTATTATTGCCAAACTTTAAAGGCTAAACTTAGGAAAATTCTGTCCAGCAACTGAGTAGGAGATGCAAAATGACCATACTACCAAACAAACAAAAAAACTTGATAAAATAGAAATCTATCGTAGCCAAATGGGCACTATTGCTAACCTAATCCTTCCGAAGGGCAGCACAGAGAGGGCGAGTATGTTTTGCAAAGCCAAGCTCCTGAAGAAAGAGCAATAATTCATTGTATTCTTCACATCATGTAGTGTAACAATTCCTGAGTGTAGAGATTCTGTTTGGAAGTTTTGCCTAGTCCTTTTACAGAACTCTGATTTCATGTTGCAGACATCTTCTGCGTTTTAATATTCGATTTTGTAAGTTTATGATACAAGACAAAAATGGAAGAGACTCTGCTTCCTTAGTAACCAGAGATGGGTGATTAGAAAATATATGGACCTCTTACTTAATTATACCTAATGCAACAACTAACCCATCCAACTGAAGTTTTTTTTTATATCACAAATCATTAAACACTGAACATATTTCAGAGATAGTCGTACCTGTAGTAGGTCTGTGGACTGTTCCTTTTTCTTTGTCACCACAACAGATCAAGTCTTTGCTTACTATTTGCCCACCACAGCACTGGTGATTGAAGCTATCATGGAGTGATCCATCACAACAGATCTGGTTCCCTGATGTGGAGTAAGGAGTTCCTTGGCAACAGGAGTCTCCAATCCCAACAGAGACCCAATTTTGTTCTTCATTTGGGCAGCATACTTCTCCTGCAGATTGAAACATAGCATGGGCATTGTGTTCAGAAATGACTCTGAAATTTACATAGCAACATAGCAATTTACATAGAAATTTACAAGCAACTGCTTCTGTGTACAACATATGCAGCGTATGTGTGAATGATAGTATCATAGTATATGAGTGAATTATAGCATAATAAATTTGACACTATAAAGTGTGTGTACATTTTCTTGAGACATTTATAATAAATATTATTACCCTTACACCCCTTAAATGAATACGCCAGACAATTCACATGTGGAGATAATGGTCACTTTATTTAATAATACAAAAGACCTGCAGAGGCAAAACAACTAGGGGCATCTAGACCACCACCCCCGAAGGCGTGCGGGCACTGGTTGGGGAAAAAGGCCCTAGGTCGTCTACCTCCCCCAACTTAAACTGGCGTACAACATCCTGGCTCCAGGCCCCCTCGGTCACTGCCCGAGGAAACCTATCACGGCCAATCCCTAAGGGTTGAGACAGTGGAGCAGTTCAGGTACCCATACTAGCCAGGCCATTGATGGGCCTTCCCTGCTGCATCCTGGGGGCTTGCCAGCCAGCCTCACCGACCCGGAAAAGTGTCGTTATGAGTGGTCCTGGCTCACCTCCAGACCTTGCCGACCTCAGGATGCACGCCGAGGCCCTACCACCTACGTGACCATTCCCGCACGCCACCTGCCTGCCAGGTGACCTACTGGCTATAACCACTCCCATAAACACAGTCTGAGGTAGGTGAAAAAAACATCAAAGGTTGTCCAATTCATTGATGGCCAAAAATTCCTACCTGGCCCCTGGAAAGGCGACCGGCTAATCCCAGACTATGCCCAGGGAGGGCAGGAGGGAGTTGCTTCCCAGGCGACGACTGAGGGAGCCGTGTAATCCAGCCGAATTCCCTCAGCTGTTGCCTAATCATGTGACCCGGCCCGGCCAATCAGAAGGCCGAGTCTCCGTGAATTGTCAGCGCACCTCGCAAGGGGGCAGGGCAAGGCCCCACGAGACGCGAGGTGCGTCTTAGGTTATTTATAAAAATAATACTATTATTTGTTGGCAGTATTATTAGATATTATTGTTACATGCTCACTTCCCTAAGCAATGAGAAATCCCAGTGGCACAGCAATACCTAAGTTCTGGCTTCCTTTGAAGAAGAGATCACTGGAAGTTTATGGTCCCTTTGCAATATCTGCTTTATTTACAAAAATCCATATACAATTCTTAATAATAATGCTAATACAGGTTGAGCTTTGGATGGAGTTAGCAGCACACTCTTCCAAGCAGTATCAGGTTACATAATTTTTTAGGGAGTTCTCCTGAACCCCAACATGCCCCAGCTCTGAGGTGATTCCTTCCCGCCTCCATCTCCTGGGTGGTCAATGAGAGAACAAAATAAGGGATTTCTGCTAGTTGTCTGAGTTGAGACCTGTGACTTTTTTTTCCCTATCTAGTAAATGTAGCTATACTACATAGTGGTTTCCAAACTACAGTGAACCCTCAATTTAACAGACCTTGATTTAGCAGACTTTGGAAACAGTAGACTTCATTAAAAGTCTACTTCAATAAAAACCAGTTATATACATTTTGTGCATGCGCATCTCCATTGACTTCAATGCATTCGGATTTAACGGACTTTTGGCATTAACAGACACCCCTTTTCCCCATTAGTCCATTAAATTGAAGCTTCACTATAAAGTGAATTCTCTACCCAAGAATGGGTTCCCAAGCTCTGGTAGGGTGGGCCCTTACACGCTTGACAGTGGAGTGATCCTACCAGATAATGCTGATCTAGATGGATCGTCCTAAGTCAGCATTGAACAGTTCACTACTCTGCTTCCCCATTTCTAAAACTCTTTTCCTTAAAAAATAATTGTACACACATCCAATCTTGTGTATGTATAGGAGTGTCAGGGTTTTGTTTTTTAAAATTAGCTTACACTTCAGAAATTTCGCCCTTGTCATCAACCACCCAAGTTAAATCACCCCAAGATGAATAAG
Organism: Plestiodon gilberti rubricaudatus; assembly: GCA_026170595.1. Taxonomy (NCBI): domain Eukaryota; kingdom Metazoa; phylum Chordata; class Lepidosauria; order Squamata; family Scincidae; genus Plestiodon; species Plestiodon gilberti. Next base: position 27,208,380 of record JANXHW010000001.1, read on the forward strand.
CAGCTTAGGCTGCAATTGTATACGCACTTTCCTGGGAGTAAGTCACATTGAATTTAATGAGCCTTACTTCTGAATAGACATGCATGGGATTGCACGATTAGAGAACTTCAACAGGGGAGTTTCTGAAGAGGAAACTGCCCCAAACCCTCAGTGCGTCCATGTAATCTCACATGTAAGTCACCTTGCTGGAAGCTGGCTACAATGTTTTGAGATGACATTCAAGAAAAAACATTGTTCACTTTCTCCACCAAACCCCAGGTAGATAAAGATGTGTGATGAACAGGGATATTATTTGCTTTATTATATCTTGGAAATTTATCCCCCCATCATTGCTTTGGGATTCATATCTGCAACTTCTGCTCTCTGCTCACAGATAACATTACTCCTCCCTTCCTGACTACAGTAGTAAGCTTCAACGCTTGCAGCAAACTGTTTTAAGTGTACCTAGCACTATCAAACTGGCCAAATAGCATCTGGAAAACATGCATGCCAAGAGTGGCCTATATAAATATCTTTATCAAATAAAGTCAACAATAAACCAAAAAGTCAAATACAAACCTTTGGAGTGTGATATAATCTGTTTAGATACTTAACCACATTTCTCTGCTCTCCTTGGAATCTAATTTCATGACTGAACAGAGGAAGGCCTTCAATGGGGTATGTAAGTTATATCAATTGGAAATAATACAGATTTTTATTTTTTTTTATAAGAAGGACCATTAGACATAAGACACAAAGGATCAGTAACCTTCTCATTAACCTCTCAAAATGGGATCCATTCCAAGCCAAGCTTGAAAATGTTTTCTCTCTGAAAACTACCATGCAGTCTTACCAGTTAATTGTTATCCTTATCAAAGAATGACCCATATTAACATTTCGCTTGGGGTTATTAGCATATTTAGAAAAAAAAAGAAAAAAGTGACCAATATTGTTCTTGTTGCTGCCCTTGGGAGGGGGGAGAAACAAGGAGGAAGAAAGCAGGATGCGCGTCTACTTAAAAAACAACAACATTGGCAGTATATATTCTGTCCGAAACTTAATAACAACTGCTGATTGAATTGAAGCTTCTTTTAGAGATGAGATGGTTCACGTTGCCACACTTTCCCGTCCTTACGTAAACAGCATTAAGCTAGTTAACAGAGACCACTGGATGGGTCTAGAGGTTACAGACAATCATCTTCTTATTTTAGTACATTGAGATTAATGAGACCAGCAAGAGACTCTCCTCTAGTTCCATGGGACACTGCTTTTTCTTTTGGATGACATCATGGGCGGCATTCTAATATTGTGATCTATGAATGACTTTTGAAGGCATTGGAATTTAGGATGTGCTGCATAGCTTGGCAGAAATTCAAAGTACTTCTGAGCACAGGGAATGTGTGCCAACCCATGGGTAATGCAGTCAATTTAGCTCCTGACCTCACAGTTGTCTGCAAAGAGATGTGTGCATTAGACATCCGGTAGAAAGCTTTATTTGGGCTATCAGACGAATTCCATTTAAAAATATGTCCCCAAACATAATTGCGAACAAGATTTTAGAACCATGCTCAAAGGAAAAAAGAAAGTTTTTCTTCCCTCCTTCACTGAAAGCTAAAATTAGTACTGATAAATTACTCATCATGCGAGGGTTTTTTTTTTTTCCAGAAAAATATACCATGGGACATATTTTACAAAATATAGCACTCACTTTTCCAGAGCACTTAGCAGTTTTGGACATAAGCAATAGACCACATGACACTGAAATCTGGAATTTTTGCCAAAACATACTCCAGTTGTAATTAGAAACTGAATGTATCTATGAGCAGCTCCAAATGTTAGTAGTATGTGCATATGTAAGTGGGAACTGTTACTGGCACTGGCAGTGCTTTTTAAAACACATGTAACATGCCCCACATGAGGGAAAAACAACTGTGTGCAGGGACCCAGGGTAACGGCCAACGACATGACTGTATAATTTGGCAGTGATCGGAAAAAGGAGACAATGGTGAAGGTGCACAAACGTTTACTATAGTGCTTAGAAACCAAAAAGGGGTCTAAACTGATACTAACTGAATTTGTTACGGAAGCTTTCATGGCCAGCGATCAGCACACAATGTTTCACAAATACGGGTGTAGACGCCATGTACTTGAAGTTTATGTACTTGAAGTTATGTAAGTTGAAGTTTATGTACGCCATGTACTTCATATTTACTTGAAGTTTAAATCCTCTTCACTCCGTTCGTGGCTCTCCTGGACCAGGCAGCCACCAACTGGCAGAAAAAACAGTTTAAATCCAAGTTCTGCAATGTCCCAACGTTTCGTTCCGTGACCCGGAACCTGCTCACGGGAAATCCTTATGGATAGAGATGAAATTGTCGGAGATGAGCCCATTCTCAGTTTAAAATAGCCTAAGCGCGGGAAAACCGCCAGAAATCAAAGCGGAAAGCGGAAACAGTCTGACCTCGCAGCACGCGCTGTCAATTAGGCTACTCAGCTGCAGCCGCTTTCTCCTCAATTGTATAGTGAAAGTGGTCTGCGCTGTCAGTTCACAGCGCTCGCATTCTCACTTGTTTATAGAAAGCCGGTCCGGTGTTCCGCAGCGAGAGTGACCTGGCTGCGATGTCAATTGCTTGAGTCCGCTACTGCTGTTCTTTCCTTATACTCTTTGTGTATTATCGGAAGCCATATTCGGTTGGTAAATACAAGGTCCTGTTGCCGATTAAGCAGCCCCCCGGTAGGTCTTTTACTGATCTCCAACGATTCCAGGTGGCGCAGAATTTTAAAGTTACTTTCTTTCTGTAGACATCTAGTGTCTTCAAACAGGATCCTATGTCCAGTGGTCAGAGAATGTTCTGCTATCGAGGATTGCTCAGGATGTTTGAGCCTCAAAGATCATTCATGCTCCCCCATCCTTGTTCTAATTGATCTGCATGTCATACCCAGATAATTTTTACCACATTCGCAGGGGATAGAGTAAATCCCAGCATTAGACAAGGCTGGTCTCTTATCTTTGGGATTGCCCAGGGCTTGTTGTAGCTTCATTGTAGGTTTAAAAATAGTTTTAATGTTCCCTTTCCTCAAAACCCGCGCAATTTTGTCTGTTGTCCCCTTAATAAATGGTAAACTAATCCACAGTCTTTCATCTGTTGTAGTTTCCTTGATTTCGTTATCTTTGTTATTTATGTTATTTATGCCTTCCCTTCTAGCTTTAATTTTTTGGCTCTGTTGTCGCCAACATTTGTTAATCTGTGCTGTATTATAGCCATTAGCTTGTAATGATTGAAATATCGTCTTTTTCTCTGACTCTAAAGACTCCTGATCACACACATTAGTTGCTCTGTAGATGAGAGAGTTAATTAAAGAATTTTTTTGTGCAGGGTGGTGATTTGACTTTTGATTTAAATACCTGTTGGTATGTGTGGGTTTCCTATACACCTTGGTACCTATTGATAGATCCTCTTTCCGTGTTACCAACACGTCCAAAAATGGCAGGGAGCTATTGTGTTCCCTTTCCACTGTGAATTGGATTTCCACACATTGATTATTCATGTGTTTCACAAATTCCTCCAATTCATTCTCACCAGGAGACCATACACAAAAAATATCGTCTACATATCTCACCCAGAAATCAGGTTTCAATTTTGCAGAGTCCAGTGCTTGTTGTTCAAATGTTTCTGTAGGCGGGCCCTTGTGGGGGACCCTGGCAAAGGAGTAGTCAGGGCGGCTTCGGCCCCAAAGGGCTCCGCGGGGGAGGGGTCAACCTCCAGGCCGACCGTTCCGTCAAAATAGTTCCCCAGGGGTCTGGTCTACCCGCCTGACGTAGTCTTCGTTAGAGGGTCTTCCGGAGGACAGGTCTACCCACCTTTAGGCTGCTGAGTGATTCTGGGTGGACAGGTCTACCCACAGGCGCTGCAGTTAGGAGTTCCGCAGAGGACAGGTCTACCCAGCGCTATCAATAGAGTGGAGTCCAGAGGGCAGGTCTACCCGCAGTAGCCCTAGAGTCCCGCGATGGTCAGGTCTAACCGGGAGATGCCGTCCTTGCAAGGCCTCAGGCGGGGCTGGGGTAAAGGGGGTTAGTTTCACCCTTTTCCTTCCCCCAGCCAGCTGGTTTCCGAGGGGTTGGGCTGTCACTCCTGAGTACCAGCCCGCTCTCCAGCTCTTCATCATTGGCCTGCTTAAGCTTTATACTCCCGGCTAGTCCTTGTTCCCGCCCCTTTTTGCCTTTCCCCCAGCCCTGTAGCCAATCCCACCAGGACAGGCAGGGCTCTGACAGGCCGGCCGGCCTATCAGGAGAGGCTTCTTCGTTGTGCTGGCCTTGTGTGTCACGTGGTGCCTCCCCAGCCTTGCTCCCGCCCTCCTCCCTAAGCTTCACTGAGACGACTGTGCCCGATCGCGTCCTCTGGCTTACGCCCGTGTCCACGCTTCTTCCTCGGTCGTCGGCGTCGTCGGCTTGCCCCCTCCTGGCCTTGGGTGAGTTCTGGCTCTTCCAGGCCTGTGCTTGTCTATCCGGGGGGGTCGGAACAAGTCCGGAGCTGCGGCCCCCTTCAGCCGTGTTCGGACGTTTAGCCGCTCCGGAGCTCGGAGCGTCGCGCCGGCTGGGGATGGGCCCAGCTCCGGACAGGTTCCATAAACAAATTAGCTACCACTGGACTCAGGGGGTTCCCCATTGCCACCCCCTCTTTTTGTTCCCTGAACTCCCCATTCCAGATGAAATACGTAGATGTCAGACAATGATGGAATAATGTCACCAAGTCCTTAGGGATAGTCAACTCCTCAATTAATCCCATAACTCTGGTTAAAGGTACCTTAGTAAACAAAGATACTACATCTAGGCTGACTAATCTGGATTCTGGTTTCAAATTGACCCACTGTAATTTTTCTATCACCGATGCAACAAACATGAAAATGAGCGAACTCAGGAAGATAGTGGAGGACAGGAAGGCCTGGCGGGATATGGTTCATGGGATCACGAAGGGTCGGACACGACTTAACGACTGAACAACAACAACAATTTTTCTATAAAGTGGTATGTATTTTTCACAAAGCTAGATGTATTACTAATGAAGGGCTGTAGTATTTTTGCTAAATGCTGAGATAAACCATAAGTAGGTGTCCCAATGTTGCTCACAATTGGTCTTAGTGGGCAATCCTTTTTATGGATCTTAGGCAATCCATATAATCTGGGCGGCAGAGCTTCGGATTTAACTAATTTATTTTTTAATTCTAAATTAAAATTGGAATTTTTAATTAATTTATTAGTTTCCTTTAAAATTCTTTTTGTGGGGTCTTTCTTTAAAATTGTATAAGTTTCAATTTCTTTAAAATTGTATAAGTTGATACTAACTGAATTAGTTTACACATACTTGCACCTCATTATCTGGCCTTTGTGCTGAAGGAGTGCAAGAAAAGGTGCCAGAAAGCACTTTGCCACAGCGTAGAAGCCTGCTGCACAGGTGGGAAGGCCCGAGCCTTCCCGTGCATGCTGGCACAGCAGAGGATGCCTGCCAGAGCAGGTACGTTCAGCACTGTGCCGTACAGGGGCAGGAGAGGCGGCGTAATGGGGCAGGGGAGGGTGACAATAGGGGATGGGTGGATCCTGTCCCCCTTCCCAGACCTGATCTGCAGACATGGATCAATCAACTCGGACTTTCACCAGCGATATCACTGGCACAGGGACGAGTTGACCTATAGTGGCAGCTGGGGCTTTCCCCGCAGCAAGGGGACAAACCCCGAGAAGACCTCCTACCTGCTAAATTCCCCCGTGGGATACAGTGTAGCTATGCATACTTGGTAGGGGTTTGACAACACTGAAAAGACTATGGAAACCACTACATGCACACTGCAGCCTGTTGGAGATTTGATTGATGCCTAGGTGTTGAGTACTCTGTGTACTGGTCTTTATTGGTCTCTCCTAGAGGCCCCAGAATCCGGGGCCTCTGGGGACATTCTCAATTGCAGACTGGAGGTGCCAAGTGGTGAAGAAAGCTATTAACCAAACCACACCACAGCAAATGGGTAGGCTGAGTCCTGGGTGGATAGGCATGGACCCTCAAACCTGTGTTCAGTTTGGCCCACCTGCAACACCAGACTTGACAGCAGCTGTGGGATCGTTGATTCAGACCATCTGGGCAGTCTCCCAGTTCTTATCGAGTGCAGTGGAAAAGCTGAGTTGGTAACAAATTCCTACGTAACATTCCTATCTGTTTGCACTTAACTCATTTATTTGTTCATTCCACAATACTGTAAGGTAGTGTTTCCCAAACCTTTTTGACCTGTGGCTCCCTTGATCATTGGCGACCATTGGCCGTGGCTCCCTATTACATTATGTTGATGCCTGCCAATTGGCATTGTACTGTTTTCCGAGAGGATTCCGTGGCAGTCCACGGCTCCCCTGGCTAGTTTCTGCGGCTCCCCTGGGAGCCACACCTCCCAGTTTGGGAACCACTGCAAGGCAAACGGAATGCATATTTGATATTAGTAAAGCAAACATAGCAATTTTCCATTACTTCCTCTGTGTGTGAATAGAAGCATTGCTCATCTAGGATTCGCTTCCCGACACTTTTTCCCTCTTCTTAGTTAAAGACGGTATCGTGCCATGTTCTGTCTTTCAAATGCTTGAAAGAACTTGCCACTTACCTGCTAACACCCGTCTGTAATAACCACCACAGCACTGATACTCTGATTGCACAGCATGCATCTGACCACCACAGCAAATGCCTGATGTGTTGGGAGAAAATAGGATGTACTTGTCCTCGCAGCACTGGAAGCCTGGTGTATTGTTGTGCAAAATTCCATTACAGCATACCTAAAAGAATTAACACACACACACAAAAAGACAGACATTATCTGTTAAAAACATAAAACGTTTCCTGACAAAATAATGTCTGAAGAAAATGCATATGTAACTTTAGAGTCAACACAAATATGATTGCTGAAAAATACATGCAATGCTCTGTTTCTTTAGTAACACTAGTTTCTAGTAATGCACTAGTTTCTTTAGTAAAATTGTGGTATATTTGCTACAGTGTTACAACTGTTGGCCTTCAAACCCATTTCTCCATTAATATGAAACTTTTCGTCATGTTTCCAATAAAATTCTGAAGGCTTTAGGGTTGAGGTGATATGACTATACTGCCATTGTTAACTTATATTTTACATTTTTATACTTCAGAAAGGAGACATCTGATCCGAAAACCTTGTAGGTAAACAAAAGATGGTTTTCCAATGTGAGTGAGCACCCATGTTGTTTCTTTATATTAACACAGATGGATTTTTCCTTTGAAGCATATGATCACTTATTTATGACCAAGAGTCTTCAAACAATGTGATTTCAAGTCAGTACAATTTTTATATATATACATATTTATTCTTTTTAAAGTAAAATTTGCATGGAAATGATTTTTGAATTGGCCTTTTAACTGAAGTCTTCTTTTTGGGTACTGTTGGGATGAATTATACGCTCGAACAATCAAATAATTATTTGTATGTTTGAACCTGTGCAAACAGACTGGTGTAGGGCATACAAAACACATACTGAGCAATTGGTTGAATCATTGTAAAATGCAACCTCAGAACTCACATTCATCTCATTTTATAAAGAATAATTAGCATGGCTAGATGGAAATGACATTTGGCGGCACATCCCGATACAGAAGGGATACCTGACTGATCTGTACTTTTCACTAGGGCTGAGCTAAAAACCACTTACACAATTTATTTTCAGTTTTGCACTGGGCAAACGACCACTTCTAAACATCAAACATTGTTTTCCACATTACGTAAAGGTATCCCCTGCTCGAAAGTCAGTCATGTCCAACTCTAGGGCATGATGTTCATCACCATTTCTAAGGCCGCAGAGCCAGTGCTGTCCGAAGACGCTTCTGTGATCGTGTGGCCGGCATGACTAACGGAACGCTGTTACCTTCCTGCCGCACCAGTACTGATTTATCTACTTGCAATTTCTTATTTTCAAACTGCTAGGTTGGCAGGGGCTGGGACAGGAGATGGGAGCTCACTCCGTCACGTGGCACTCGGGTCTCGAACTGCTGTCCTACCGACCTTCCAGTCTGCAGTTCAGCATCTTAACCACTAAGCCACATTAGTTGCCTACTTTTCAAACAAAAAATTCAAGCTTATTGAAAAGAAACCAGAACATGTAAATCAAAACCCCAAATCTGACTTGGTTCTATTGTTAATAATTATAAGCAATTATTAAGGCTGGAAATAGATGTTGCAGAAGACTTTAACAGTTGCTCTCTTCCTTTCTCTCTCTCTCCCCCCCCCCCCTCCGCAGGTAAGTCTAGTAAAATAAAATGTGTGATGTAGCATCCTTGCAGTGAGAGTTTTCTGTCCAGTGTTACTTTGTTGGCAGCTCCTAACAGGAACATGAAAAGTGTGCAATGTAATTGTGTCAAGTCCCATGTTTTCCTTTGCTAGAAATTACTGGGAAGAGCAGACAGCAGTAGCAGCCACATATTCTTCATAACATCTGGTTTGATGATGGGTTGTTATTGTACATTCTGCCTTTCTTCCTCTTTTTTGAGCCTTCTTTCTTTTTGAGATTTGTACTGAAGCTCTACATTTATAAGTCTACATGTCATAAGTCTACATTTGTATCATCACATGCGCACCAAATATCTGCCTTAATTTTCTGAAACTACTCATTTGGCTGAACATAAGAACATGCACTGTTTGAGAAAACAATCAGAATGTGGTATCCAAAAGGAATATTTGTTTTGTAACAGAAGAGTCTGGCTCAGTTGGGAGAGCTGCTGCCTTCAAAGCCCGAAGACCGGTGAACTTGATAAGTTTGAGACACGCCGCCGGCAAAAAGCTGTGAAAGCCTCCAGGAGGAGAGATGAGCTTCCAGCTGCGTCGGTCGAGTGTGGGAGGCGCCAGCCAGCAGAATTGTCAGACTGTAAAAAGGATATCACCTGGAAAGTAGCCGTTCATGAAAGATTGGATATTGTAAAAAAAACCCAAGGGGGGTTAGGACAGCCTGCTCATGTACACCGCCTTGGATTAAAATCAGAGGAGAAATCCGATGACCAAGAAAGGCGGTATATAAATACTGTATATTATATATTATTGTTGTTACTCCATTTTCATTTCTGATGGACAATATTCAAGGCTGTCCAACTACAATTTGGGCTTCATTTTCACACCCATATAAATATTCTCTCTCTCTCTCTCTCTCTCTCTCTCTCTCTCTCTCTCTCTCTCTCTCTCTCTCATCCCCCCCCCCCATACAGACAAAACTTCAGGTGAGATCAGATTCTTAAGTACAGCCTTCTAAGTCTTGGCCTCACATATGGCACCAGCTCATAAGTTTAATTGAAATGTATGGCAGCAAGAAAATCTTTATCTATACTTTGGCAGATTGATGGTGCTACAGCGACTGTTATCGGTATTAGTGGAGAGCTATTAACTAGTGCATACACAGGCTTGCTATGGTTCAGTACCGTTATTCCTTTAGGCATAACATTTTTCACGTGATTAGCCCCATTAAGCTCTTTTGAGCATGCAGGGCAAATGATACTATGACTTTCATATTTCCTGCAGTAATTACTTTTAAACAGGTGAGATGCCAACAATCAAACTAAGCAGAAGATTAAAAAAATACAGAAATTAACAGTTTTATGAAGCAGAGCTTTCCGTGCGGTCAATCAGTAAAACAAAGCAAGCCACATATTCCCCTGATTCCTTTATCACAGAATAACAGAAATCAGGAAAAAAATCTCTTTCCCCAAAAAGGCAGAAAATCAGAAATGGGACTAACCCCCCCCTCACATCTCCCTAATACAAAAGCATTAAAGTTCAGACCACCATTTGGGAACTCTTGTCTCTACCCAGTACAACTGTCATACTTTCCCCTATTCATTCTGGATGATTTTAGCATTCCATAGTCCAACTCTATGTGTGTTTATCCAAGTTCCACTGGTATGATCCCCCCCCCCAGACCAGTTCACTTAACAGAAAACAGAGTGGAGTCCTCCCAACCCAGGTAAGTTCCTTTACCCTCAGTCATGATCTCAAAAGGGAGTCACAGTCGGAGTAATCCTGCCTAAAGAAACGCCGGCGGAATGACCATTCTGCCAGCGCTGGGTGTCGTAAACGTGCCATAAGGCACGTTTTCGACAACTGGAGGGTAAGCAGCACTGGCGGAAAGGCCGGCGTCACTCAGTCTCCACCAGACTCTGAGCTGCTTGCACTGGGGAAGGTACGTTTTCTGCCAGTTGTGGCAGGGGGAAGGCAGAACGGGGTGTTCCTTGGGGCTGGATTGGCCTGGCAGGCCCGGGAGGGGGGAGGGATCATCGGTGGTGCACTCCACCAAATCCTACCCCCCTGTCCAGAGGCCTGGCTGGCCTTACACCGGCTCCTTGGATTTGCACCAACCATTTTGTTGGTGCACATTCAAGGAGGCCCATTGGGTCTCCTGGGGCTCTACCCACAGGGAAAGGGATAAACGTCCCTTTCTCCCAAGGAACGCTCCAGTTCTGTCGGCGTGGGTCCAATCCTGCCTAGAATGCAGAAGAGGGGTCTTCACAATCCATTCTAGAGTTCACCACCTGGAAAAGCTTAGTGTCATCTGCAACTTTTGCCACCTCGCTATTTACCCCCAACTCCAGGTGCTTTGCCTTCAGTTTTACTCCCATTGGGTCCTGGTTTGTTTCTCCTTTCTTTCTCCTTTGCTTGTGTCCTCTCTTTTCTCTTGCATGGTCATGTCCTCCTCTTCCTCTTTGCTCACCTTGCCTCTTTTCATTCCTGTTCCTCCTCATTCTCCCCCCCCCTCTCAAGCTCACATCCACCTCTCTCTCCCTGTCCCCCTTGAATCCTCTTTACAGGTTGGTACCACCAGTCCAACTCCTCATCTGGTCAAATGCCAGCAGTTGCTACTTTGCCAGCTCTTCTAACTCTACCCACTCTACCTGTCCAAGAAGCACCTGGCAGTGACATCACCGCCAGATGCCATGTTGTTCAGACCCCTGCTGTGCCTTCTCACTCCTGTTTGTGCAGCGGGTGCATGCCTTGGGACTCACAGACCCCTTCTTTGTTTTCCAGTTGAGGGATTGGGAGGAGGAGAAGGAGAAATAGTAGGACAAATGGGGGTGGGTGCCCCCTGCCAACCTTCTCCCTGAGGCAACCATCTCAGTTGGCCTCATGAATGGGCCAGCCCTATCATCTGTCTATCACCAATACACCTTCATAATTTAAAACATGGCCAGATTGAGAAGGCAACAGGATGTTTGTACAGCAGAACATAGGGCTGCTAAAAATGCTCACATGAACAGCCTCTGCGCTGGCCTCCTTGCTCCAGAGTTGTCGTGAACGTGCTTTACGGCATGTTTGCGATGTCTCACGGTGACGGAACACTCATTCCGTCGCCAATGCAATCCTCAGGATTGAGCTGCGTGAGATACAGGAAGCTGGACTAGATGGGCCTTTGGCCTGATACAGCAGGGTTCTTCTTATGCTCTTATGATGCACAAGGAGAATTACTGGCAGTCTAGCCTCCAACGTCTTCCTTTTTCTGCCTTAGGTGTACCACATGGGGGTCTCTCCCCAGAGTACAGGAGCACGTTTAAGGCAGACTGGATCACGCTGCTGTTCTTTCCCAGCTGAATCTACACTGTTTGGGGAACAATATGGCATCGTTGTCAAAGTGCCATAAACCCCTCATCCTCGCTATCTATCTTCTTCCCAGCAGAACTCCAAACACAACATCACTTTGTCATCAGCTCAGTTTTCTCTCAAGGCAACCTCTTGTTAAAACAATTCACCCCTATGTACCTCACAAAGAGCCTCCCAACTATCAGTACTCAACACAATCCTGAGGCTCATTTATCTTGCAAGCCCCAATTTGTATGTTTGACTGCACTATTATGTAGCTCCCTAACATCCCCTGCAACCTGCTGTAAATTGCAAAATAGCATTTTTGGCAGCATTTTAAGACAGTTACTGTTTGCATTGGTATGAAGCCCAGAGGAGATGCATTATCAACCCATAAAATAGAATGCATTCAAGTAATGTCAGGATTATGTCATATTCTAAAAAAAGCAAACATACTGAATTTGGTAATGGTTATCATTATCTCATCCTCTTATATTTAGGTGTAGCATCAGCCAGAGTTCCCATTAGGTCAGTATTATCTCATCCTCGTTTATTTAGGAATAGCTACAGTGGATGGCGTAATCAGGCACAGGGCCATATATGTGCTTTCCTGCCCTACCTGATATTAAACACTGCTTTTCCTCATTTCTCTATACAAAGGACTTGATTTTATTCCTGCTTCGAACAGGGAGAATCATGTAATTATACTGTAGTCAGTATGAACATACCAGAACAACAATGGTGTGAAAGTGAAAATGGACTCTCTAGGACCATGTCTCAGAATAAAAAAGTTGGCCGGTTTGGGGAAAAGTCTGTTCTGCAGTTCTAATTCCAAGTGTCCAGGACTGGCTTTAGAGGGTGGGCTTATCTGGGTACCTGCAGGGCACCAACAACCTCTAGTGGCTGGAAGAGGGGAGAGAGAGTGAGGAGGCACACCCACTACAGGTGGAGAGAGGCTGCGGTGATGGGCACAGGACTCGCCTGCAGTGGCAGTGCTTGCTTCTGCTCCTATGCCTGCTGCCTGAAATGAGCGCCTCATCTCAGTAAAAGGCCAGCTCTGCTCACCCTCCAATTCTAGATAAGCCCTACCTGGGCTCTGAGTCAGTAACCAGTAGTTATCACTGCTCGGACATCCTTACTGATATGCATTGATTAATGGTGGGAGGGAGAAGGCTTCTGTGGAAAGAGCCAGGACTCTTGCTCAGATGATACTCTTGTGTAACAGGATTGGAACCAGTACAGAGAGGCATCATGGAGACAGCATTCTCAGAGGATATTCGGTATCCTATGTACGCCCCCTGGCCAGAAGCAGCAGCAACATCATCTGAAGAACCTCCCTTGGAAGCGCTAGGTAAATGAAAGGACTGGAGAAAGTCAAGAATAAGGGACAACCCTTCTGTGATGGATTTATCGCCTTCTGTGATGTTAGGTGGCCAGGACCTAAAGACAGCATGATACATGGAGGACTCTCAAGACCAATCTTCCACATTAAAACTCTCCCAAACATTAAAAAGTTCCTCTGATTTGGTACTGAACTAAAATAGTCAGCCAATTGGGAGGCACTGACACAGTGTGTTGCTATGTTATATTAGCTTAGCGGATAAATGAAGGACATCAGTCTCAAACATAACTTTCATGAGTGCGAAACCTACATACTAAAAGGCACACGCACATGCGCATACAAACACTCAGAGCAAAAAGAATAAAACAATACTATTTTATCAGCTTCTTTAGGTTCCCTTATGTGTTCCTTTCTGCCCAACTTTGAAGGTGCACACTGGAGGTGAGGAGACCTACATTTCCAAGGACTGTAGCTGAAAATGGTTGTTTTTTTACCATATACAGTTCTGGATTACAATGCATGACAAATATTTATATTTCATGAAGGCAAGATCTGAAAATTTTATCTTAGTGGAAACAGAAGGTGAATGCTAGATTTTTGACTGACCCTTCCACAGGAGGATCTCATATCAGATGTTTATCACCCAGAATATTAATTGGTTTCTTTTGGTGACTTTCACTGATAAAAACAGATTTGGTTGCTCTTAAAACTCCCTATTAACTTATATTGCATTTCTTTGTATCACTTTATTTGGTATGTTTTTGCACTGTGTGAATTATAGTTTAGGGTTAGTTACGCTTATTAATTAATTAATAGCATATTCATAGACACAACTTTTTAGAAACTAAGTTAATAGATTTGCTACCAGTCTCTTCACTTAAATCAGAACTCTCCAGAAAGAATGTGGATAGAAGAATAATGTTCTCTGCTCACTACATGAAAATGTATCTGTAAACAATGTAGAAATCCTTAATGAAGGCATCTGCAGATTTTTTTTTCCTAGCGCAACCCATTAGAAAACACAAGAAGATAGGCAGAAAAGGGTTCTAGAATCAAAGAAGACAGCCAAGGGCCCAATCCTAACTAAAGCCTCCCTCATTGATGCCGTCGCACCAACGGAGCATGCGCTGCACCCAGCAAGGGACAATCCAGAGGTCTCCTCAAAGTAAGGGAACTTTAGTTACCTTGGGGTAAGCCTCTGTTACTCCAATGGGTCTCCTCAGATCTGTGCCAGCTATTTTGCTGCTGTTCTCTTCTGTTTAAAATCTACAATATAGGCCAGGAGAGCAAATCTCTTACAGATCTTGTTTGCTACCAAATAAAAGGCCATTACTTCTTATGAGTTAATGATACTTCACTGGCAGTTGTTGATTTTATTATTTTGCATAAAGTCAGACCCTATCCTAGAATCCTCTACATTTGCACATCGGACTCTGCTCTCAGACTACACTACACAGTATGCACTCTGTTCCCTTCCTGTTTCCTGTTTAACATTCGGGAGCCTCTCTAGTATGCAGGCTGCTTGCCTGCTCTGTGCTATAAGTCAGAATGCTGGCTTATAGCGTTTTTGTAAAGAAAGAGACACATTTACTTGGTACCAGACCTGAAAGCCTAACTAAGGTAATGGGTGTGGGGTGGTGTGCTCCCCCAGCGAACCACGGATAAGTGAATCCGCGGATACCGAATCCGTGGATACGGAGCCCCCTGTAGATGGCAGGAGTATGATCAAACCCAAATTAAAACAACCAACCATCTAACATTGATCAGCAAGTCTCAGTTCCACCCAGAATTTATCCTGTTTCCTGGAAGAGAGCCTGGCAACAGAGAAGCATTGCGTATGTAACCCTTCTCTAGTATTGTGGAGACAGGAACAGGACTGTTATTTAAGGTCAGATGTCTTGCCTCCTTAATATGGTTCTCAGTAGTACAACACCCACCCATCCTTCCAATTGGTTGCAGTGTAGATTCCGCCATCTGCCTTCAGGGCCAAGTAGGAACGTTTACCCTTTTTTGGACCTGAGGTGGCTGTGGGACGATAGGGTTACTTTTGTCTTCTTTATGCTGCTTCACATGGGGGCTAAAACCTTCATAGGTTCGAAAACCTCCAGATTTTAGAGGGAGCCTATCCAGATGCAAGGGAGTGGCAACAGAATACAGGTATCTCGTTGTCTCGAGTGCTCCCTGAGGCATCTGTTGGGCCGCTGTGAGATACAGGAAGCTGGACTAGATGGGCCCTTGGCCTGATCCAGCAGGGCTCTTTTTATGTTCTTATGGCACAACCACAAACTAATGGTGATCTCATTTGATTAACGTCTTTGGCCAATTATGCTCTATTGAAGCTTGGAGCACCTGCTAGTGTATCCATGGCTTCCTCTGCCTTCTCTCTGACCCAAGATATGCTTCTGGGGGCTGGGATTGGCCTGCGAGCAAATATACATTTGCCTTCATGCTTTCTTCCTCAGTTTATAACAAATTATCTGTGTGCTAAATTCCCTAAATAGCTTGGTAGTGTGTGCTTTCTCCCCCCCCCAAAAAAAAGTTACAATGTATATTTACGCTGCAAGTGAAACTCAAGGGTGCTAGGAAAGAGCTAAACTTCACAAATGTTAAATGCAACATGAAGCTAAAGCTGTGTCAGTTGCTGTAATTTATATTTTGATGTGAATCACTCAAATAACTCACTTTCCTAATTGCTGTCTTGTCTGACAGCGAATCTTATGAATACACACTGTCATTGCATGTGTGATGATGCTGTTGACAAATAGGGACATTATTTCATTACATTAAATCTTACCTTCAAACTAAGAGTTTTCCACCTCATTTGTCAATAAAAACTGCGTATGGACTCCCACTCTCTGACTACACTATTGATCCAACTGCTAAACTGCAACTAATATGACCATTAATCTGCAAATGACCATAATTTTAAAGCATTTCTGACAAATCACGATAGGCCCACATTCAAAGTTGCTCATCACTGTCACGTAAACAACCACCCCCTTGTAGTAGAAACTAAATGGATTAGCTGTAAAGCAGCATCAAATCATTCAATCAAGCAAGCCTCCAAAAAGGCATCTAATCATCCCAATAAACTAATATTTGCCATGCAGATTATGATAAATGATAAGACTAAAATGCACAACAGGAAGCTTCATAAACATCTCCTCAAGCTTTTTATTGTCAGTTTTCAAATAAATATATGTACCATAATACTGCTTGAAATTAATGTGTGTCTAGAAACAGCAAGATACGATGGAGTCACAGTGCAAGACTGGCATAGAAGCGAAGAGAATCACTGGATCAGGCTGCATCAGTGCAACATTATGAGGGTTGCAATAGAATTAGGTAGTAGAGTCCCACATTGGTAGGGTAGACTGTGCTACTTTAGACTCCAGGTGATCGAATATCCTTTCCTATCAGTAGAACATTAGCACAGCAGGGGGTGGATCTAGAACCTTCTTCCCTGAAAGCCACGTGCATTCATTTTCATGACAAATGGACCTGACCCTATTCGTATAACATTCAATTAATTCCAAAAACAATGTGCCCAGGAAATAATGTGGTTTCTATATTTTGGATTTTTGGGCTCTGCGTCACCCCCTTGAGGCCGCCCGGCACAAGCTGGGAGAGGGTGGCACGTCATCTTCGGCTGGCGGCTCAGCCTCTTCGGCTGGCGGCTCAGCCTCTTCGGCTGGCGGCTCAGCCTCAACGAGGCCCTCAGCAACGTTCTCGCACATGCGCACAACACCGCTGATTATGATAAATGATAAGGCTAAAATGCACAACAGGAAGCTTCATAAGCATCTCCTCAAGCTTTTTACTGTCAGTTTTCAAATAAATATATGCACCATAATACTGCTTGAAAGAGGCTTGGCCTCTTGCCCTCAGCGGCGTTGTGCGCATGTGGCAAAAACGCTGCTGAGGGCCTTGTCAGAAGAGGCCGAGCCGCCGGCCGAAGAGGACGCACATCACCCTCTCCCGGCTCGTGTCGGGCGACCTCAAGGGGGTGATGCGGAGCCGGCGTCGGCCTCGGGGGTGACACACAGAGCTGGAGAAGGCCTCGGAGGGCAGCAGCACGGGGGTGACGTGCATCACCCTCTCCGCGTGCATTGCCCTCCCCGCCACGGCCCAACGACGCCACTGGCGCAGAGCTCACAGCTCTCCATTTGCACCGCAGATCTGGCCAGTCCACTCACCTGCCCCCTTGTTTCAGTCTCAGATTAGCTGGTTGCCTTTGAAGGGACAGGGTAGGATTTTTTTGCTGTCAACCTGATTGGCCTAGGCTGAACGTTTTTTCGCGTACCCCAGACTGTTCTCGGTGGTTGCAGGTTGTTTGTCACTTGGCAGGTGTTGTGCGGGCGGAGTAGGTAGGATGGGTTATCCGGCGTCCATTCTGAGGTTTGCGAGGTTGGGGTGAGTCAGGACTGCTCGGATGAAGCTTCACTGGCTCAATGAGGCTGGCTGGCTAGCCCCCCTGGTTGGATTTTTTGCAAAGGGTACGCCTGGTTTGGCCGGTGTGCCCAATGCGGTCAGGCTGCCTCGACCCTTACAGGGTTGGCCGTGATAGGCTGGCTCAGTCTATGACCAGGCCATGCCTTGAGCCAGATGGTATACCCGTTTGGTTATATGGGGAAGCAGATGGTCATTACCATTTCCCCAACAACAGGCCTGCACGATGGGTGGTGGTGGTGTTTTAGTGCCCTGCTGCAATTATTATTATTGGCATGTTATTTAATAAAGTTGCCATTCATCCAAACATCTGTCTGTGCGTGGTTAATTGAGGGGTGCAAGGGTAATGTCAGAATACACAATAGATACGCTACAAAATAGCTTTACTTAACTGACAGCACAATCCTAAGGATCCGGCAGGCGGCCCAAGGCCGCCCGCCGGATCCTGAGCCCAGGCTGCCATTGTACAGGCAGGCCGGAGGTCTACTCGGGGAAGGGTACACTCCGGGGCCGGCCCAATAGGCCTCCTTGGATTTCCGCCAGCTAAATAGCTGGTGGAAGTCGGAAGAGGTCGTGTAATGGCCTAGCTGCCCAGTGGGGATGGGGATATGGCGGGAGCCATCCCCCGCGCCCTCCTGGGCCGGCTAGTCCAATGGCCCCCCTCCCTCGTCCACTGGATTGCCCACGAGCTTACCTTCCTCCAGCGGCCATGTCCCGGTCCGGCAACGGAGTGAGGGAGGCCGGCCTTGCGCTGGCCTCCCTTACTCCCTAGCCGTCACGAACGTGCTTTATGGCATGTTCACGACGTCTTGGAACGGCGGAGCGCTTGCTCCACCTTTCCAACGTTCCGGTGAATTGAGCCCTGAAAGCTATTCACCAAATAACATTTAAAAGAAAATTTGAAAATTTGACAATGGAGAAAATCACACAATATACAGTGACTATTACAATTAATTCCAGCAATATAATATATGTTCTTACACTTGGATAAGTCTTGAATAGGTCACTGGTCTCTGAATGGGGAGAAACAAAAAAGAAACCTTTTTTGGGTAAGGTGATTGAGCGGGTGGTGGCGTTTCAGCTCCAGGGGATAATTAGATGAAACGGAGTATCTGGACCCTTTTCAGTCTGGCTTCAGGCTTTGGGACGGAGACATCCTTGGTCGCCCTGCTGGATGATCTTTGCCGAGGACTAGACAGGGGGAGTGCATCCCTGCTGGTCCTTTTGGACCTCTCGGCAGCTTTTGATACCATCGACCATGGTATCCTTCTGGGCTGGCTGGGGGCACTGCATTGCAGTGGTTCCGTTCCTACTTGGCTGACAGGTCCCAGATGGTGATGCTGGGAGACGCCTGTTCGGCGCCCTGCCCTTTACAGTGTGGAGTGCCACAGGGTTCTATTCTGTCTCCCATGCTTTTCAACATCTACATGAAACCGTTGGGAGAGATCATCCGGGGATTTGGTGTTGGGTGTCACCAATATGCTGACGACACCCAACTCTATCTCTCCTTGCCATCTCGCTCCAGGGAGGCTGTGGAAGTCCTGGAGCGCTGCCTGGAGGCGGTTGGGGTCTGGATGAGGGCAAACAGGTTGAGATTGAATCCAGAAAAGACAGAGGTCCTACTGGTCAGGAAAGCTTCGATGCAGGTACTGAGTCACCTGCCCGTTCTGAATAGGGTTGCACTCCCCCTGCAGGAACGGGTGCGCAGCTTAGGAGTACTTCTGGATTCACAGCTCTCCCTGGAAAGTCAGGTGGCGGCTGTGGCCAGGGGTGCGTTTGCCCAGCTTCGGCTGATGCGCCAGCTGCGGCCGTACTTGAGTCGATCGGACCTGACCACGGTGGTCCATGCCTTAGTGACTTCAAGACTGGATTACTGTAACGCGCTCTACGTGGGGCTGCCCTTGAAGACGGTTCAGAAGCTGCAATTAGTGAAGAATGCGGCGGCCCGGGTGGTCGCTGGAGCTAGGCGGTTTGACTCTGTTGAGCCGCTGCTTCAGCGGCTGCACTGGCTGCCCATTCGTTTCCGAGCCCAATTCAAGGTGCTGGTAATGACCTTTAAAGCCCACGGTTTGGGTCCAGGATATCTGAGGGACCGCCTTCTCCCATACATTCCGGCCCGCTCTCTTAGGTCATCTGAGGGGGCTCTCCTGCGTGTACCACCTCTATCGCAAGTTAGGGGAGTGGCAACACGTGGGCAAGCCTTCTCTGCTGTGGCGCCACAACTGTGGAACTCCCTGCAAGCGGATCTGAGAACCACCCCCTCCCTCATGACTTTTCGGCGAGGGCTCAAAACATTTTTGTTTCATTCAGCATTTGGGTGATGGGTTGTAGTCTGCCTCCTGTGTCTCAAGATGCTCTGCCATGCTGCTTTTGTGCTCCATATTGTCCCCCCCCCCCCGTGGATTTTATTGTTTTTAAATTAAGTATGTATTGTTTTAAACTTATTTTTTGTATTTTAAACTATGTTTTTAAATTTTTGTTGTAAGCCGCCTTGGGCATTTGCCTCGGCATAAGATAAGGCGGGATATAAATTTTTTAAATAAATACATAAATAAATAAAAAGCAGAAAACTAAACATGAGTCAGTTGCTATCAAAAGCTTGAGTGAACGGAATTTTTTTAATCTGCCTCTAAAAATTAATATCTAAATTAGCAACTGATTAATATTACTAGGGTGCATATTCCCTAGTGTGGGTACCACCTGGGGAAAGACCATGTCTGTAGTAGCCACTCACTTCATTTTTGAAGTAAATCCTTAGGCAAGCTCATATGGGAGCAGGCATTCCTTCAGATACCCCAGTACTAAACTGTTTAGGGTTTGAAAGATGAAAACAAGCATGTCATTTTATGTTACCTTAAGCTGTGGATTATAGCACAGGCCTCCACAGATGTTTTCGTTGATATCACATTCCAAGGATAGACATGCTCCTCCGCTGTGCTGAATGGATAGTCGCTGAGCCACAGTGCACCATCGTCGAGATTTACGCAACAGATCATATCCTAAGATAATGCCATTCGGTTGGCCTGGTGATGCCCAGTTAATCTGAAGGGATCTACAGCAACAAGAAACATTAATGTGCAGGACAACATTCCGGTGGATTGAGCCCTAAAAGCTATTCACCAAATCTAGTTCATCTTCTAAAACTCAAATTCATACACCATTCCTTTCACCACTGCTGCAATGGAATGGAGCATTGCACATGCCAGAATAAAAGATTTGTTCTTGGGATATATCATTATGGAACACTAAAAATATGATTCACCCTTTGGCAGAAGGGTGGATTTGAAGACCATGACGTGCAATAGACCCTGATGTGTAACAGAAGGAAGATTCTGAAACTTAGCCAAAGTGAAGAGCCCAGTATGACTACAATAATCTTTCACGGTTGTTTTCAATTTCCACAAAACAGAACTCTTTTGGGAGGTGAAAGTAAATGTTTACTAACGTAGCTCTGAGCTCAGTTATGTTAGAAGGAAAAAAAATATTGCAAATGGAAATTGAAGCAGCTGGATTTCAATATAAGAGAGTGAAAACCCCAACAGTTTTCATCCTTGTCTTCGTTTTTTCCAATCATACGAGTGCGATCCTTTGTAAACACATCTATGAAATGACTCAGTGACAGCGCAATCCGACTTAACTTTTGTGCCGGTTTAACCAGCGGCGCAGCGAGAACGGGAGGCTCCAGAACGGAAAAGGGATTCAAATCCCCTTTGAATTCCTCTTTTGGAGGGGATTTTAATCCCTTTTCCATTCTGGGGTCTCCCGTTCTTGCTGCGCCGCTGGTTAAACCAGCACAAAAGTTAAGTCAGATTGCGCTGTGAATCATGCAGTAGGTTGTATCCTAACCTTGCACACTGTGAAAAGAAGAACTTCTAGATAAGATCTGAAACTGTCATGGCCAGCTATTATGTACAAAGATTGCTTAAAAACAGGATTAAAAGCTATGTAAAAATACTTTATGTTTTAAAAACAAGAATAAAAATTAAAACACAAAATGGAGTCATGACATTTCTTTCATTTCTATTAAGCAGGTTCTTACGTTTATAAAGAGCATGGAAGAGCTTGCAGGCTTGATCACCAGGAACAGTCTGCCCTTGCGGAACACGCTATGAGTATGGGTCATTCTATTAATTTTGATGATACTAGGAGATTAGTACAGGAATCTGGACACAGACAAAGATTGACCCATGAGGCGATCCAAATTTATAAACATGGAGCGCTCGTGACTCCAATTTGTGTTTTAATTCTTGTTTTTAATTTTTATTCTTGTTTTTAAAACAAAGTATTTTTACATGACTTTTAATCCCGTGTTTAAGCAATCTTTGTACAGAAGAACTTCTGTTCATTGAGCACAAGGTTTCAGATACAAGCCAGTGTTCCATTAAAATTTTAGAAAAAACTGGCCAGGATAAAAGCAATCACACAGAAAATGAAAAATTTCACTGGGGTACACATGAATATGATCATATGAAGCTGCCTTATAGCTTAATTTTTCTTTCTTAAAAAAAACAGTTGTGAAACAGAATCTTGATTGAGTGTTTAATCTGTGAAAAGAGCGAACTAACTCTGCCTCGGCTACAGTCCTGATTACAATTCCTCCTTCCCCAGGTTTCTATTTGTCCCAGAAGGGAAGCTACGATTAGAAAACACTTTCAGCCATTAGGTACATCTACGTTCCACTTGCTACACAAGTCCATAATAATCAGACTACAACATCACAAAATATGAACAGGAGCCGGAGAGTGTTAAATTCCTGTTGGTTCAATGGGATACGAGCATATGCTCAAATCTCTCCCATTGAAAGAGTGGGACTTAAAAGCATTTAACTTTGGCTCAGCTGAGTCCTGTGTGTTTTGTTCCTAACATATGTTTTAGAAAACTCTATAGCTTTGTACATGGCCACTGTCAGAATACTTAGTGACATTGTAAATTAGCATTCACTTAAAACGTAGACAGTTATGTTCAAACAGAAGCAGCTGAGATAAACTTTGACATCTTTACAGAATAAAAATAACACAGTGAACTATTATTTCACTACCTTGAGGTATAAACAGAGGAACACACAACAATAACAATCTGGTAGAGGAAGAATTAATGTCACCTGTGAAGGGATAACTTCACAGGTTACTTGTAGAGTCACCATTATTATTCTGAAGTCTTCATTTGACTTGCTGAATTAATGCCACAGTCTGTGTAGAGGCCTATTTTATATTCACTGCATACTCAACAGAAGGGGAAAAAATCCTTACATATGAATGACATTACTGACAAACATGTAAAACAATACAGACAGACAGAAAGACCTTAAAGGCCCAATTCTATCCTTGAGATATACCACTGTATCTCCACATATGCTGAGATAACAACAGCCCTGCCAGTGGATGACAGTGCAATGTTGGAAAAACACGGCTAGCGTTTATGCGTCATTGGCGGGGAAAGGGGCTACTGTGCATATTCATAGGAACCCCCTCACGGGTTCATTCTTCATGGAGGGCAGACGCTTAAACTGGCAAGAGATTCTATAAACCTAATTTTGCTTCCTGCTGGCCGGGATCTGTAGAAGCAGATGGCATGGCAAAACCCTGTTGGTTACATGGTTTTGGGAGTGCAGGCAGCTTGATAGGTCACAAGGTGTATAGGTTTGACATGTCATACATTATAAGGTCAAAGTTAAACTAATTGTGTATGATCAGTGAATATATTATTCTACAGTATTCCTCTGAATGTCATTGTCCGCTTACCCACTCAAAAAGAACAACAGGTTCAGAAGTGAATAGCTACAGTCATTCCAGTAAAAGAAAACAAGTCACTGAATGTGTCTCATACTGCAATCCTCCCATGTGGCTTCTCTAGAAATTATACCTTTTCCCCATTGGCAGATATGTATTAAAATGTCCCCTTGCTTATATAATCTGTTATTTTCCCCTTGAACTTATTCCTTGATGGAGGATAAATAAGAAAAATTTATATGCAGGCCAGCACCTACCGAAGCCGTCAGCTGCATGTTTGTCATATTTCAATCAAAGTTGAAGCCAGCCAGCCAGCCATTTTTATACTGCTCAGTCCCGACATACTCGAGGACTAGAATTAATGAATTAGCTATTGATTAAATTCCACTCTAGCAAATCCACCGTGGCAAATAAATGAACTACCCGGGGCACTTGTAGGCCACCGCCAGACATGTCCGGGCAATCGATCAGTAGTTAGTATTCTTTTGGGATATAAGAACAGCTGATGATAATATGACATGTAAGGAAAGGAAATGGAGAAAGTCTGTTCCTTGCCGAGCAGATTATAAAATCTGGAAGATAGTTCTGATCTTTTTGCATTCATGTGTTGTGACATTTTTAGTTTGTATATAATAGCAGCGCATAAGTGTTTGCCATACTACAGACAAAAGCATACATCAGTGAAAGCCAAGGGGGAAAGACGGGCTCCCGAATTGAGTTCTTATCATCAAACAAGCTTTGACTAGATCTGTTTATGTGACAGAAAAATAGCAAGCTTAATTTCACCTAGCAAGTATAGTTTGCACAGACAAATACAGAATTCACATACCAGAAATATAAAGAGCAAATAAAAGCTCCTTTGAAAAAACCGTAGCAGTAAATCCATTTTGGCTGGCATATTTCTGAAGATTTAGATGTTAGATTTTTAGTTATTTAAAAGAGATGTCTCTACCTCACAAGAAACAGGCTAAGTACCAATCTCTGCCAGGAGTGTAATAAAATCCCATCAACAATAACATGCATTCAAGAGATTATTTTATTGTTGCTATAATTTTGATAAATGTCTTGGCAATGGATGCCCATTAGTTATAGACTCTCTTTTGGAAATGTTGGCACTCATGGATCTTTTTAGGAAAAGAATAACTGTATTTGTCACCACTCAGCGGTTCTTCCAGTCTGGCACCTGTTTTGAAGAAGAAAAAAACCCTGCCTACAAGATCAAAAATGCACCTATCTGCATGTACAGTTGGGATGCTGCAGTAAGTAACACTAGGTTCAGGTTTCAATGAAGATATTGTAGTTTTGCTAGTTGGTACAAGTATCCCTGACCTTCTGTGTGTCCAATTCTATGTGACGTCATTTCTGATAGAAAAAAAAATTATCAAAAGCTTGTTGACTCAAATCAACAAGCTTTCTGTCAGGCCTTCCAGCCCCTCGTTGCTGTAGCAACTCCAAAGGAGCTCCTTGACTGTAGAGCTGAATTTTTTAAGGGTTTTAAAGCAGGGCTGCACTGAATAGGGGGTTCATATGTGTAACCTGCTCCACCCCACAATGTCGTTTTGGCCCTGGAAGTCATCATCATCATACTGACAAACTATGCAGATGTGTAACATACAAACTGCTGGTTTTAGCAGTAAGTGCTGAATTTTAATTCAGATTTTGATTTAAAAAAAATCTTTGAGATTTTTGAAAATCTTAAATTTCATTCAGATTTTGAGCCAGATTCTTGATATCCAATAGCGGGAGGCTAGCAAACAAAAACCACCATTGCCACTTCCACCTGCTGCTGCCTCTTTAAAAATCTCAGAGTGTGCCTTTCTCGCCTTACAGTGGTCATGGGATACCAACTGCCTGTGAGGAGGAGAAAGAGAAGAAACAAACAAGATTTCATGATTTCATGTTACTGTATTTGTAGACTTTTGATGCAAGCTGCCTTGGGGACCTCACTAGAGTCCAAACAATGGGTTTAAAATCTCCTAATTAAAAAAAGAAAACACACAGCAGTCAACTATTTTCAGACCAGACTCAGGAACATGCCAGTTTCTGATGAGCTTCATAATAGAAAATTCATGGGACAGGAAGGCCCAGTGTAATCTATGGATGCCCCCAGAGACTAACCTACACTTTGCCTTGAAAGCCCCAAGGCCTTAGCTATGCCAAGGGGCTATGGCATCAATTATCTGTCATGCTGGAGGCCTTGGGATATGAGCAGTACTGCTTAGTAGGGACCAGCGAATCTCCAGGTCATAGTAATCCCTGCTGTACGTGATCTGATGCCTCGCCTCCAGCACGTTGAAGGGTCAGTGATGCCACTGACCACTTGAGGAAGGCTCATAGATCGGTGATAGAACATATTTTGCATGCATACAATCTCAGGTTCAAAACTTGACATCTCCAATTAATGGATCTCGGGTAACAGGAATGGGAAAGAATCAACACTGGACTAGACAGATCAGCACCTGACACAGCACCTGGACTAGAACCTGACACAGCATAGGCAGCTTCATATGTTCTCTGCAGGCTCTTCCTCTTTAAGAGAGTTGTACAAACATTAACTGTTTCATAACCTGAATAACACAACATAATTATTTCTATCCTTACCACTGGTCCTTTAATTAAATTAAAAATACTTTAATACCTTGGACTGAGGACATGAATCTGTGGTGCTGATATCTCCTTTGGCTCATCTTCCACAGTTGTAATTTGGGTTCTATTGCTTCTTATACAAGCATACACTGTGCAGACTTCAACCTAGAATTATTATAAGCAAAAATGATACTTTTAACTATTACATAACCGCAGTTAAAGTATGAGTCCACCTTTGCACAAATGAATTCAATATGGTGGTGGGAACATCCACTGTGAATGAATGTTATAAAAGGTAAAGGTGACCCCTGACAATTAAGTCCAGTCGTGTCCGACTCTAGGGTGTGGTGCTCATCTCCATTTCAAAGCCGAAGAGCCAGCGTTGTCCGAAGACGCCTCCGTGGTCATGTGGCCGGCATGACTCTCCTTGCCGCAGCGTGTAGCATGCAGCTGGAACACGGAGCGCTGTTTACCTTCCCACAAGCGGTACCTATTTATCTACTCACATTAACATGCTTTGGAACTGCTAGGTTGGCAGAAGCTGGCCAAGCAACGAGCGCTCACCCCGTCGTGGGAATCGAACTGCCGACCTTTCGATCGACAGCTTATGCTTCAGCGGTTTAACCCGCTGCGCCACCCGCTGGCCGAATGAATGTCATAGGTAAATGCTATTTACCCCTGCTAACTGGGCAAGAGGCACTTTTTCAATTGGTGCTCCTCTTATATTTAGCAGGGGGAGAGTAACTGCCCCCCTTTCACCCCAGCACAGTCTCTTTTCTCGTGGCTGTTTGCTGGTGGTGTTCTGGTGGTGTTCTGCATCATTTTTTAGACTGTGAGCCCTTTTGGGACAGGGAGCCATTTAATCATTTTATTTTGTCTGTAAACCGCTTGTGAACTTTTTGTTGAAAAGCGGTATATAAATACTGTTAATTAATTCATTCATTAATTATTGCAAACTCTTCAGCTAATGATCCAAAAGATTTGCTGGACTAACTGTGCAATCCTGTTGTAGCCTGGGGCGGCAAGTCGTTGCAAAAGTGCCGTAAAGCACTTTCGCAACGACTCACAAGCAGGGAAGGCCGGTGCAAGGTCAGCCGTCCCTGCTCCACCGCTCGGACCATCTCCCGCCCGCCATCAGACCCAGGTAAGGATCCAGCGGAGGGGGGGGCAATTTGGGAGCAAATGGCAGGGGCCGATAGGCCCAGCCGATTGGGGAGGGGGAGGGCTTCAGCCATATCCTGACCCCCGCCGATTGGCTGAGCCGTTACACAGCCTCCTCCGACTTCCGCCAGCTGGCGGAATTCTGAGGAGGCCGATTGGCCCCAACCTCAGTTACACCCGGGGAAGGGGACGAGCGTCCCCTTCCCTGATTAGACTTTCCGCCGCAGTGTGCCTGCCCGTGACGGAGCTCAGGATCCAGTGGGCGGCGGATCTTTAGAACAGGATTGGGCTGTAAATGTATTTGATATGTCATGAATTCTAGGCAAAATAGACAAAGTATCATCATCTTTTGTGCCATGCTAGTCTAGATTTTGTATACCATAACTCAACCACTAAGCTAATTTAAGAACCAGTAATTTGCTTGTTCTTAAATGGTTGGGTTATATACCTGACACAGAAAACTCTACAATAGAAATGTTTTGTAACTTTTGTACCAGGAATCTTTCAGAACCTAACTGGATCTGGGTTTGGTCAGCACCTGAATGGGAGACTAGTTGAGATCTGATCACTGCCTTGATCACTACTGATTCTACCTACTGATCGCTGCCTTGAAGTTCCTTAGAAGAAAAGTGAGGTATAATAAACAAGAACAATTCCTCTTGTCTCTTCATCCTCGGGGTGTTTTTGTTATTTTCCATTGCTGTGGACATTACTGTTTTATTTATTATTTAGATATGTGCTGGCCCAGATGGATTCAAATCCCACTCTGCCAAGAAGTTCACTAACAGTCCAATCCTATGCAGGATTGGGCTGTCAGGGGGCGGGCCTTACGACAGTGGCTTTACGACAGTAGAAGCTCCGCAGGAGTTTTTCTATGCAGGATCGCGCTATAAGATGCCTGAAGGACCACCTCCCTCTGTATGAATCTACCAATTCTATGAGAGATTATTTTGCATCTCCCGCTGAGTTTTGAGGCTAGGTTGACAGTGACTCATGACCTGGTGGTGACACCACCTTCTCGGTGTTAGCCCCCACCCCATGAAACTCTCTGCCACTTAATTTATGCCTGTTCCCTTCCTTGCCGATGTTTCGCTAGAAATTAACGGCACAATCCTGTCTAACCCTGTGATGCAGTGAAGCCGGTGTGCCACATGGAGGGGAGTGAGTGTGCCCATCTTCCATGCCTATTCAGTTCATCTGTCCCACCATTGATGTCCTTGCATATCCACATAGGAATATCATGTTCAAATATGGCCTATGCATGTAAAATCCAATGCACATAAGTCACAATTGCACTGATAAGAATTTTCTGGGGAACTCCATGTGATTTTGTCCTACACATGTTGAATTCTATGTGCATTGGCTGTATTCAAATGTGACTTCCCGCAGAAATGCAGGGATGTTGGAGGAGGGACAGACACACTGGGTGGGCAAGAGACCTGGTACATATTTACTTCCATCTGAAAGGCTGGATTGGAGGAAAAATTCATCTGATCCTACTCAGCAATGTATTCCAAAGCAATAGGTTTAGGATTTGGGTACTTCCTCTGACTGAATTCATATTACTTTTTTGAATCTACTTCCTTTCCTTTTTTTAAAGGGAATAATTTGCTTTCACAGCAACGTATTAATGTTTGATGAACTCTGAAGATGAGAGACAAAATATAATTCCCTCAGTTCTTAGAAGTACTTTAAATAGATCTCCAGAAAGACTAATAATGTCACCTTTACATTAGCAACAAAGAGGTCATTCAATACACAAAGTACAACAGACAGATGTCTACACATGATGATAAACAGGAAGACAGACACAAATCTAGATAATGTTGTTATAAGGAGCTGGGTCGGGGAAAATGTAGCATGAAAAGCAAGATTAAAAAAAAAAAGGATTTCAGTTAAATCTTTGGTTGTTACCATCTAACTCAGTGCCATAAATGTTGGTGCTGAGACAGGAGAAGCTGAACAGCAAACCAATTAATATTGTAAGACACATACCGAACCTATGGTAAATTAATATGGAGGTCCCAAAAGTGTGATAGTGCTTGGAATTTGCATTACTGCTGAAGAAAGACAAATGTGCATCTATGTACAAACTGGAAAGTCATATGTGTATTCATGGGTGAGTGGGCTTGCTGCTGCAAAGGGGTTGGAACATAGAAATCTGTTATGGTGTGCCTCCAGGTGACGTTTATTTATGGCACGTTGTAACTGGATGCAAATTTTAGGACAAAGTATACATGATTACTGCTACAATTTGCCCATACATAATTCAAACTAAGCTGAGTCCGAGTGAGACAAGCGAACTGGGAAAGTTGCAATTAAAGGAATATACTCTGCAAAAAAAAAAAAATGCAATTCAATTAGGTTAAAAATAGTTTAAGCTTTTCCTTGAGCTTAGATCCTGGAAACAAAATATAGATTTTGGAGGAGCCTAAGCAGAAAAGAAAAAAGGGGGAGAGGGTGAAAAGGAAAAAAAAAAAGAAAGGTTTTAAATATTAATAGTATTTTTTAAAAGATTAGGATTTCATGGCTGAGATCAGCTTGTTCCACTGAAAGGAGGGAGGAGGGAAAAGATGATAAAAGGCGAACGAATGCAATATCATTATTTCTATGGGTTGATGTATTATGCATGCCTGATGTTTCTAAAACAATTGCAATTTGGTTTTAATGAGTAGGAGTAGGATCTTTCCCTCTTTGTAATACATATTGTAAGTTCAGTATCACTGGATCAGAGGAAATGGAGTTTTGATGTTCTTAAAGGCAAGGAAACAACATGAATATATTGCACAGCTATAAAAATAAATGTGTGCACAAAAAATAACATTGCTTAATTGTATGCCCATTGCACTTATAAATACAAATCTAGTTGCGTGTCTGCACATTGATTATCTCACATATGCATTACATATATACACACACACTTATAAATGCTTGTGTGTGTTAAATGAAACACACAGAATTCTTCCTTAAAATTTAAGTGAAGCATCATGATTCATTCTCTCTCTCACGCACAGATGTGCACACAGATGCACAGAGTCATGTATGCACACTACAATACAGATATGTGTTTACGTTCATACACAACATCCACATATTTGTGTAATATATTCCCATTTTAGGTGGCACGTAGCATAAAAAAATATTGTTCTAACCTGTACATCATAAATAGTGAATGGTGACAAATCTCCTACAAGAAAAGAGCCTGGTGCATTCATTCCAGTCCTGTACTTCTTATTATTTACATAGACAGAATACTCTGTGACAACACCATTTGGGTTTGAAGGCGATGTCCAGATGACACGTACAGCTGTACTGTTGATGATGACAACCTCTGGAGGGAACATGCCCTCCGGCTCTAGAAATAAAGGAAGAAACTGAATAAACTCCAGCTGTCTCTGCAAAAGCACTTGTTTAACCAAATACCGATTAGAATTTGGGTTTAGCAAAGGGTCTGCTGCTTGTCTGCTTGCTTCTGATGAAGTGATCACTGTCTGCGTTCCTCTCAAAATTGGCTTATTATAATCTCAGTGAGAAATGGTGAAAGAGGGTGGTAAAAGTACTTTATACCACCAGCGTCGCCTTCAACTTCAGAAGAATGTGACCAGTGGGATACAATGATAAATCATGTACTTATCTGTGTGGCCCATCTAGACGTATTTGGTGTGGCCTCATTCCTCGCAAAAAAGGGAGACAAAAGCCTTTCGTCTCTAAAGCGAAAACTCAGAATGTGACATATCCATGGCTTTTTTCAGCCTTGTAACTTGAGAAATGCGAAGCAAGACGCAATACTGTTATTATGTAAATGGTTCTGAATGCTGATTACTGAAGATAATGATGAAGCCTTGCATATTTTTTTTTAATCTTCCTTGGCGTTAAATTACACAAATTATTTAAGCATGTCAGAAATAGCTATGCAAAGGGTCTTTTTTCTTTTCTTTTTAATCTGGTAGGTCCATCTTAACCAGTTGAAACATTGCACAGGCAATGAGTTCTATTTTCTAAACAAAAGGGGACTGACCTTTGGCATTGCAGAGGAAATGCAATCCCCACTTAAAGTGCTTTGCTAATGACCTGGAACACTTGCTTCTGAGGTAATGATATTATAATGTTTATAATGAGACTTTATAAAGCCAAAAAGATTAGAAAGGCCATTCCAAACACATTTCAGATTCACAAGTTGCTTTCTTCTCTCCCCCCCCTCCCTCTTGCCAACTGACTTGGAAATGACTCATGGGGAAAATTCTCTCAGAGGCGGGATTTACACCTTCCATTTTTTGGTGAGTCAGGGATGGCCCCGTTGTCGACTGTCATGTCGAAAGCACACTGCTTCACAGAGCAAATCTTTTTAAAAAAAAAAAAACCATACCATTAATTGTTTTTTAAATCCTTTCGTTTATTGACATGGACTCAGCTCCAAACTGAGTGGACGCAGATAGTAGTAAACAGAGCAGGATGAGAACAAAGTGGGTTAATATCCGCTATTAGAGCTTTGTGCTGCTGTCTCAGTGGGATCTTTTATTGATCAGTCACTTGATGACAACCAGCACTTAAGCATTTTAGCGTTTTAGCCCTTTTTCCTTTTATACCGGAAATTTCATAATGGAAGAATGACTGATCTCAACCCTAACAAAAATCAATCAGTCTCATTCTCAGATGTTAAGCCAGGCTACATCCAGTACTAAACCTACCTCCATCTGATGTAGTCACATGCACCACCTCACTTGAGATGTTGTGAACCCCATTGAAAACTTGAAGCAAAATCCAATACCCAGTGTTAGGATGCAATTTGCCAATGACAGCATAGTTTTCACTGGCGGGGATCTTCCTGGAGTTATTACGGATGGTGGCATTCCAGGAGAGGATGTAATACTCAATATTTCCTTGTAAATCTTGCAATGCTGCATAATACATTCACAAAAATAAACCCCCAAAAAAGAAACAGTGTAAGTGAAAGAAATAAAAATATTCATTCAAAATTTCTGATATTAAGAGGATAAAAGATAGTTCCATGTTCTCTTAAAAGCTATATCCTACTACACAATAACCCTGACGCAAACAGACATGTGCACAGTTGTTGGCTTGGTACCCCACAATCTATAATATGGAGTACCAAGCTCTAGGTGTACCCAACAAGCGGTTAACATTGTCTCCATTCAGAAGAATGGAAAACAAACCATTTGTGCTATGTGTGATTTCCAGTCTATGCATGCAGAGATCAGGCAGTGTTAACCTGAATATGTTACCGTCATTGTGTGAAACCCAGGTAGTGTGTAGAATGGCTAGGTATTCCGTAGAATGCATTGCATCTCTTGGCAAAGTATGCAATGAGCTTCTTTCCTTCTGACTTTATGTACTTCACCTAGGGATTTTAACAAAAGGCCGAAGTGTTCTATAAAGGTGTTACCAGCAGTGTGTGAAACTCATGCATTATGTGGAATGCCTAGGTATTCCATAGAATGTGCGACCCCTCTCAACAAGGTGTGAAATGAGGTCATCTGTATACATTTCCTAGGCATTCTGCAGATTTCTGGGTTTTGGTCCTGGCATTGTGTGAAACTGAGGTGTTGCACAGAATGCCTAGGTAATTGCTTAAAATGCCCAGGTATACCATAGAATGCCCCAAACCTCCAGACATGATTTAATATGAAGTAATCTGTAAACATTTCCTAGGTATTCTGCAGATTGCCAAGCGTCATATATTCATTCTATATAGGTATTGCATAGAATACCTATATAGAACATCTAGACCAGCCGTTTCCAATGTTTTTGAGTCACGGAGCACTTTTCAGAAGAGAAATTCGTCACGGAGCACTATTGTAACCCTTATGCCAAAGGCAATCAATTGTAAGTTGTTGTTTTTCTCGCACTCACCCCCCCGATTCCCCCCCCCCAGCTCTGAAGTCGCGGAAGCCTTCCTTTATTTTCATCTACAGCCCATGCGCTGTAGGCTATCCTGAGGCTCTGAGCTCCTCCAACCAGGAAGAAGCGGCCAGAGGGAAGAAGCCTGGCTGCTCCGAAACGGGGGGAGGGGAGAGTGTGTTTTAAAAAAGGAACCAGAAGGAAGCGGCTTGCATTAGGCTACTCCATCGCTCGTTCGTCGCAGCGGGGCAAAGCTGACTGAGGTGACACATGACATGCACTTCGGTCTATAATACCTGCTGTCTACACTGCTTCACAGCACGCTGCAGGAGTTAAATAATTTCTACCCAATACCTATACATAGTTCATGGCCACACACATCAGATCTTGTCACATTTTTTAAAAAAATTTCTTTCCAATCTCTTAGTGGAGCACTTGGAGATGCTTCGCGGAGCACCAAGTGCTCCACGGAGCACAGTTTGGGAATAGCTGATCTTGACATTCTATTAAAATCCCTGAGAGGAGTACATATGGTCAGAAAGAAAGAAGCTCATTGCATACTTTGCCAAGAGATGTGACGCATTCTACAGAATACCTAACCATTCTACACAATACCTGCATTTCACACAATGATGGTAACACACAGCCCAATCCTGCCTATTGTATTACTGAGCTTCAGGATGGAATCTGTGTTCCCAGACATTGCATACTTCAGACAAGTCAGGTATTTGTAACATAAAGGAAACAATCCTCAAATCACATGCAGCCTAATCTTAACTACCGCCACCACCACCCCCGCTGATGCAGCCATGCAATCGGATTATGTGCTGCATTCTTGGGGGGGGGGAGTCCTGGAGGTCTCCTCCGGGTAAGGAAACATTTGCTCCCTTGCCCAGGGGTAAGCCTCTGCCATTCAAATGGGTCTACTTGGGCCAATAGGATTAGGGCCTTAAAATTCTGTGGACTGAAATTAGATGGGTTGAACCCAATAGGACTTACTTCTGAGCAGACATGCATAGGATTGTGATGTAGAGGGCTAACTCCTGCCATCCTCAGACAAAATGTATGGGGATTTCAACATACATGGATGGAGGTGTGGTATTGCACCCACTGGTGTCCCCTACATCCCAATCTTCCCACAGATGTGAAAAGAGCTTATGCACATACAACTTGCGTACAAGTAAGAACCTGTCTGGGAGTGGGAACTCTGCTTCAAGTGAACACATGGATAGGGTGAGGTGAGGCCAGAAGGCACAGTTTGGTTCATTCTCACCCACCCAACCCCGTCATCATGTAGTTGTCCAAATAATGCTTCTATTTCCATTTTCATTTATTTATTTATTTTTATTATTTAAACAATTTATATCCCGCCTTTTCCTATGCCGAAAGGCAAATGCCCAAGGAGGCTTCATGGTAGCATCATGGTAGCATAGTTTTAGTGGGGGTCACTGGACTTAATTGTCAGGGGATACCTTTACCTTTATATTTCACTGTAAATGCCACAAGCAACAAATATATAACAAAGCAATAAAGACAGTTGTTTTCAAGTGATCTAGTTATATAAAAAATAAGGTTTTGTTATGGGCAAGTGACAATTTTTTTAAAAAAAAAACCATTTGGAGAAAGGCAGATTGCTTAGTTTGCCCAGTGTAATGCATTTCAGCAACGAGAGAATAAACGAGGGTTTGCTCTAATGACCCTCACTTGATGTTTAACCTTTGCATTCATAAACAGATATCTAGGAAATTTCTGCAGTAAAGAATGAAAATGAAGCCAGATTGCATTACCTCTATCTAGAAGGTCAGAGGTTCAGATTACTAAAGTAATGAAACTTCAGCAGCCTGCTTCAGATCTATTAGGTTTGTCAGTTTTTATAAGCATGCTTACTTCAGGCATCCAATTATAAAATAAGGAGCCTATATTTGCTGAGAATCACCAGCAAGTGCTTACAGGCAGATTTGCATGTACATATTGAAGAATTAACCCACTGCTTTGATGGGCAGGTAATCTAGATTAAATGGATATGTTCCTTTTATGATGACACAGCACAAACGTGTACATTCACATACCCATAAGATGCATGATTGTACTGGAAACCAAGAAAAGCGGCCTGAACTGTTACGGCAACCACAAAAAGACCTCAATCTTTGCCCTGGTTTTCTGAGATTCGAACATTTCAGCAGCTTCCAACACATACAGAACCTAGAACATGGGATGAACTCACAGCTGCTCAGAGTTCTACCAAGCTTAGCTCTCTTCACTATGAAGATATAAAGCTGCCTTCTACTGAGTCAGGCTGGACTTTAG
This sequence comes from Plestiodon gilberti rubricaudatus, assembly GCA_026170595.1. Taxonomy (NCBI): domain Eukaryota; kingdom Metazoa; phylum Chordata; class Lepidosauria; order Squamata; family Scincidae; genus Plestiodon; species Plestiodon gilberti. The sequence goes on from JANXHW010000001.1 coordinate 27,243,402, forward strand.
ATCCGGCTTTGGATCTTACATGCACCAATATCCATCAGTAATGCTCACATTAGCACATCTGCCTCTTGATAACCACACGTTGATAACTACATATATGAATGTATTCAGGTCTAAATTCCACGCCAGTTTTGTTTTGCTTTATTTGTTTCTGGCAGGTCTCTTTATCTTAATAGCTGAGTAACAAGGAGGAATTTAACTGCGTAAATTCAGAAAGTGAAGCTTTTCCCAGCATGGAGAGGCAGTGACAAGAAAAGCTTCACTTACTACATATCTGCTTGATCTGCAGCAAACAAGAGCCCTGCCAGAAAATGTTGGCAACCCTAATTATACCTGTTCTTGAAACAGTTTATTTTAAGTGGGGAATATGGTCAATAAGTAACAAAGAAGAGCCCTTTTCAGCCATTTATATTCCACGTATAATCAATGCAGGAGAGGGAACAGAATCATGCCTGCTGTCTCCACCACAAACCTCCATGCATTGATCAGCTCTGCGAGTACACAGCATATGCACATATAAGTGATTATTATTGATTATTATATAAGCACCATCAATGTATATGGTGCATGCACATAGTGCAGGGACTGGTTCCTGCCCCAAGGAGCTTGTGTCTATTTGATGTGTTTAGATGAGACTATTTGGTCTAATCTATGAGCTTATCTTACATAGGTAGGCTTACCAGATCTCCAACCAGATCTCCAACCGAGACAGTGCTAGACCTTTAGGAGAAGGAATGTGGGCAGGTGTAGTTTGTTAAACCTTAGAGCACAATCCTAGGCATGCCCAATCTCACTGAACACAATGGGGCTTGCTTCTGAGTAGACATGTCTAGGATTGTGCTCTAAGGTTTAACAAGCTACAAATGCCCACATTCCATCTCCAAAAGGTCTAGCACTTTGTCCCGGTTGGAGATCTGGTAAGCCTATACATAGGCGATAACGGCCTATACATAGGAGATAAGGGATCATGGATTATCTAGATCTCTTTCAATCTGGATTCAGGCCGGGCTTTGGGACGGAAATGGCCTTGGTCGCCTTGGTAGATGATCTACGCCGAGGACTGGATAGGGGGAGTACGTCCCTGTTGGTTCTGCTGGACCTTTCAGCGGCTTTCGACACCATCGACCATGGTGTCCTTCTGGGCCGACTGGCCGAGCTGGGGGTTGGGGGCACCGTTCTGCGGTGGTTCCGCTCCTACTTGGCAGATAGGTCCCAGATGGTGGTGCTGGGGGACGCCTGTTTGGCATCCTGACCCTTGAGGTGTGGGGTGCCACAGGGTTCCATCCTGTCCCCCATGCTATTTAACATTTTCATGAAACCGCTGGGAGAGGTCATCCGGGGATTTGGAGTGGGGTGCTATCAATATGCTGATGACACCCAGCTCCATCTCTCCTTTCCACCTGATTCCAGGGTGGCTGTTGAGGTTCTGGAGCGCTGCCTGGAGGCGGTTAGGACCTGAATGAGGGCTAATAAGTTGAAACTAAACCTGGACAAGACAGAGGTTCTCCTGGTCCGGAAATCCACGATGCAGGTACTAGAGTATCGTCCTGCTCTGAATGGGGTTGCACTCCCTCTGAAGGAGCAGGTCTGCAGCTTGGGGATCCGCCTGGATCTACAGCTGCTCCTGGATTCCCAGGTGGCGGCTGTGGCCAGGGGGGGCTTTGCCCAGCTTCGGCTGGTGCGCCAGCTGTGACCGTACTTGGATCGTGCAGACCTGACCACGGTGATCCATGCCACGGTGACGTCGCGACTAGATTATTCTAAGGTGCTCTATGTGGGGCTGCCCTTGAAGACGGTTCAGAAACTGCAATTAGTGCGTAATGCGGTGGCCCGTGTAGTCACTGGAGGTAGGCGGTTCGACTCCGTCGGGCCGCGCCTCCGACGGCTGCACTGGCTGCCGATTCATTTCCGGGCCCAATTCAAAGTGCTGGTTTTGACCTTTAAAGCCCTATACGGCTTGGGGCCAGGATATTTGAGAGACCACCTACTTCTATATAGTCCGGCCCGTCTCTTTAGATCATCAGAAAAGGCCCTTTTGCGGGTGCTGTCGCCCAGGGAGGTGCAAGGGGCGGCGGCCAGAAACAGGGCCTTCTCAGTAGTGGCACCAACCTTATGGAATTCCCTCCCCTTTGACTTACGAACTGCTCCCTCCTTGGACACTTTCCGCCGAGGCCTAAAAACCTTCTTGTTCAAAGAAGCCTTCTGAGCCCTTGCCTTTTTTAACATCTCGCTGGTACAGGTGGGGGTGCTGCTGTTTTTATGCTCCTGTTTTTATGCTCCTGTTAAAAAGCCATAATCTTTTTAATCGATTTTTAGACACTGTTTTTATTAATTTTCATTAATTGTTTCTTACTATTTTAAAATGTGATTATTTTTGTATTGTATTTTTTGTATTGCATTTTCTTTTTTTCCTGTTGCAAGCCGCCTTGGGTCCCTTCGGGGAGAAAGACGGGATAAAAATATTATAAATAAATAAAATAAATAAATAACAGAGGAAGAGGAGGGAAATGGTGCCAAGAAAGATAGAAAAGAATATGCAATGATTTCATGTACACATACTTAAGATTAGCTGCAATAAGGTAAAGGGACCAGAAGGTAGTGCCAAAGGTTTCATGGTAAATGTGGGTTTTGAGTTGGGATTTGAAGGATGTAAGAGAAGGGGCATCTCTCTGGTGAGCAGGGAGGACGTTCCATGCATAAAGGGTAGCAAGAGAGAAGGGATAAGGCCATTAGAAGGAGCAGGATATCTTTTGGCAGCTGGGAGTGGTGGCACGAAGGTCATGGACAGGAGTGTAATGGAATACAAGAGCAGAGATGTAAGGAGGAGGCAGGCCATAGAGGACTTTGAAGGAAAGGACCAGGATCCAGGAATGGACTGGAAGCCAGTACAGAGCAACATGCAAGCGGAGGGCAGAGACAGTGGGCAGGATCCTGCTCTCCTTCATGGATCAATTATACATGGAATATGAATTATTGTCGGTTCGACTCAGTCGGACCGTTGCTTCGGCGGCTACACTGGCTACCGGTTCGTTTCCGGGCACAATTCAAAGTGCTAGTTTTGACTTTTAAAGCCCTTAATGGCTCGGGTCCAGGGTATGTGAGGGACCGACTCCTTCCTTATAATCCGACCCGTACTCTGAGGTCATCAGGGGGGGCCCTGTTGACCGTGCCGCCACTGGCGGAAGTGAGGGGGATGGCGGCGCAGAGTAGGGCCTTCTCGGCGGTGGCGCCCCAATTGTGGAATTCCCTCCCCTTGGAATTAAGAACGACTCCCTCTTTAGAGGCTTTTCGGCGGGGCCTTAAGACGTTTTTATTCAGGACTGCTTTTAATGTCTGACATGGTGGGCTGACCTTTTAACAAATGGTTTTAATATATCTAAATGCTGGTGACCCACTGGGGTTGTTTATTTTTAATCTTAAGTGTTTTAATTAATTTTAATGTGTTTAATTAATTGTTTTAATGTATTTTAATATGTTGTAAGCTGCCTTGAGTGCCCTCGGGAGAAAGGCGGGCTACAAATTCCTAGAATAAATAAATAAATAAATAAATAAATAAATATCTTCCTGATCAGTTTTTATAATTTCAAAAACATTAAGCTCTAAAATATATCAAGACAGTGATTGCACAGCTCTTCTGAGCAATATAGACTATTAAAACGGACGATTCTAGTGTACATATGCATGCTCTTCACTTGATGACTGTAACATTATATAACATGCATGTATGAATGAACTGCCACATATCTAACACCCCAGACAGAATTCTCAAACCACTGCATATCACTCTGTATACAAACTTTTCAATGGAGTCAATTCACACATTTCCCAGATAATCACTAAGTGTAGAGAAATCAAGTGAGATACATACATGCGTAAAACAGCAGTCTGATACAGGACTAGTGGTAGGAATAAAAAGAACACTTACTTGGAGGTGTCCACTCCACTTCTACGGCAGTATGGTTAAGAGCTCGTGCAGTGACATTACTCCCCTTCTTTGGGAAACCTGCTAGGGTCGTAGCAACTACTTCTTTACTCGATGTGTATCCTACCTCATTATGTACAATGAGTTTATACTCGTACACTGTGTACCTAAAACCATATGATTAATATAATGATTATATAAAAGAAATAAGAAAAATATCTGGAAAAATTTGGGACATGCTAAACATGCATCATAGTCCCACCAAACATGAAAAAGGAAGGTTGGGTTTTTGAAAGTTTGGTGCTGTTTCATATCCAGGGAGAAAGTGTTATAAGTTTGCTCAAAATAGCTGGTCACTAGAATGATAACAATAAACAAAATAAAGTGCTATGTAAAACTGTTACTGTTTTCCAAAGCAGCAAGGGATTACAGCTCAATTCAAGATGCAATTACAGCAATGGCAAGCTGCCAGCGTTTGGATATGAAGTTGATTCAATGGCGCTTTCCCCTCTTTTGGGAAACCAACTGATCTGAAGTTCTACATCCCATTATAACAGTACTGTATTCGCCGTCATTCTGATTCCAGTCAAATATAACCACCTAGAATCTTAAATGCCACCCCTGCATATATTCAAGTTGCAATGTGTGTTAGATGAAGAGTGGGTGTTTGTGTGCGACACCCACTATGATAAAAAGCATATAATCTAAACTTTAGATCAAAAGGATATCCTGTCTAACAATCGACTTCTTAAAAAGTTATAATAGAAGACTCGTGCTTCTCCCATTCCCCTCTTCTCTAACTATGTTCACGCAATTTTGCACACCACCAGGAACACATGGAGTGGGGAGTGGGATTGCATCAGCTGGCCCCAGCCCTGATGGTCACATGTGGCACAAAACCGACACATGCACAAGTTGTACATCTGGAGACTTCTTTTCAGAGGCTCAGCTGCACAGAGCCCTTGGGATTGTATGCTTCGTAGGACACAAACCCGTGTTCTTTGCTGCTCTGTACAGTGCCTTGAACACTGATCCTGCTATAGCAAGACTCATATTAGCATTAAAAATATAAACTACAAGGTAGTCATGGAGCAATGTCATCCCCTTCTCACTTTTGAGAAGCCTCCTCGTGAATAAGAAATAGATCAATGATGATTAAGGGTTAAAAAAGAAGAAAACATTGGGATGAGGGGAGGGGAAAGACTACACATGATTAACACAGAACATATCATTTGAGCTCATAATTTCACTGAGGAAGCTCTAATAGCTTCCAAGTTCCACAGAGCCCCAGAGCACATCTCATCACTGATTTACACTGATGATTATCCCCCCCCCTGGGCTGATGTCCCCCTTGCCAATGGTCAAGCCAGCTCTTATAATCCATAATTTTATAATCTGTTATAATCTTATCTATAACCTTTACATCTGTGTAAATGGCTTGAATAGTATTCTGATAGCTCAAAGCTCACTTTCCGGAGTATGGCATTCTTGAAAAACAGAAAGGAATCGCGTGTAAGATGCAGAAGTGGCAAACCTGCAATAAACTCAGGGATGTTAATAATGGCTAATGCCAAAGGAGAGGGCAGAAAATATTTCATTACATAATTAACATGTTCGAAACACGGAGACACAAGGAACACTTTGAACTATTACGCGTAGGCTATACAAAATGCCAGCATTTGTTTTTATAGTTTTTGTAATCTCACCTGCTAAGACCCTTATCTTCATAAAACCACTGAGTTCCTGAATAAATATTGTGCCAGAGATTTAAATCTTCAGGGGGATTTGATGCAAGTGGCTGCTGGATTTTACGTCTCAGGAGCTCATATCTAACACAAAAGACAAGCAGAACGCTGGGATTATCTCAACTAATGTTATTACACAAAAATCAGGTTGTTTTTAAAAGTCACACATTATTTTGTTTTTACAGCTGTAAAGTTGTGTTATTGCTGTTGTTGTTTGTAATGTTGCAGGATTGGACAGTTTTTTGCAACTTACCTAATTAGTTTCAAAATGGATGATACGTTTGGCAAGAGTTCCTTTATCAGGAAAGAACTAATCTGAGGGTATTTAATGGCTTATAACATTAAACATTTCAATAACCTTCTAGAATAACTTGACTGAAATTCCTATAGGCACTCTCTTTAAGTACAGAAGGGCTTAAGAGGCAAAAGAAGCTTTATAGTTACATTCATAGAAGCAGGTATATTCACACTGATGCACAAGGCTGAGCTGTTTTAATTATAATGAATTATCATCATCATCGAAAAGTACTGGAAATTATAACTCTGATTCAGAATTATGATAGGCTTGAAAATAGTAAATGTTAAGGATGAGTGAATTTTCCCCTATTCTCTTCCTTGATTGTTCCATGGGTTCTCTCTGCCCTTTGTTTCACTCTCCCTAAATTCTAGTATAACTAAGCAAACGTCTAAAATTAATTCTAAAACTGGAACGTGCATCCTTTCTGTAGCTTTCAGTTCCTTCTCTTCATTTCTGTCTAGTTCTTCTCCTCCACATTACCAATGTGCATGCATGCATTTATAAAACACTGAAAAAAAGCAATCTCAAAGAAATATGCATTAATTTTATTTGATTACATGTGGCGCAGTGGGTTAAACCGCTGAACCATGAGCTTTCGATCGAAAGGTCGGCAGTTTGAATCCGTGACGGGGTGAGCTCTCGTTGCTTGGGCAGCTCCTGCCAACCTAGCAGTTCCAAAGCATGTTAATGCGAGTAGATAAATAGGTACCGCTTGCGGGAAGGTAAACAGCGCTCCGTGTTCCAGCTGCATGCTACACGTTGCGGCAAGGAGAGTCATGCCGGCCACATGACCACGGAGGCGTCTTCGGACAACGCTGGCTCTTCGACTTTGAAATGGGGATGAGCACCACACCCTAGAGTCGGACACGACTGGACTTAATTGTCAGGGGTCACCTTTACTTTTACTGTATATATACCGCCTTTCTTCCATCATGAACTTCAAGGCTGTATCCATAGGGTTTCCAGCAGTGTCCCACCCAGGAATCAACACAGCCCACACCGTCATGATTGTCATGATTAGTCATGAGAAACTTGCAGCTACAACCACACGTTACAGCACAGAGAGGATGTGCATAACATTTCTTTCTATACAGTATCCTGATGCAAAAATTCTTTTCAGAATTCTCTAGTGTGACAAATCTGTACAATACATCGACTGAAAAAGTTGCTTTTGAGAGTCAAACCAGATGCATCATTGGTGCATCCATGTTTTTTCTTGATTAAAACAGAATGTGTGTGTGTGTGTGTGTGTGTGTGTGTGTGTGTGTGTGTGTGGTGCAGTGACAATCAAGTCCAAATTTTGTCAAATCTCTAACCTGAGACACCAACTTGAAAAACTGAATTTCAAAGTGAACATCATCAAAATAGTAGAGCATTTTAGTAGAATATCTCCACATAAGAACTGCTTCAGTGTTATTAGTTTATCAACGTCAACAGAACTCCCTCCCCCACCCCACCCCAAATAACCCCAGAATTATTTAGTTCTGGTTGATCTATCTGTAATTTGATGTAGAAGCCATGAGAAATATCAAAATCTTTTAATGCACTGGATAGTGACTGAGTACAAATCGCCACCACTGGCAACTGCAGCTACCCTATCCGTTTCCCTCTCCATCACGTTGTGTCGAGCAACTGCTTGAGTGACTGTTCTGGTTGGAAGCAGCATGGCACACCATGAAGAAAATGAAGTTTTCAGGAGCTGGTGAGGTTGCATTCCTTCTCTCACCAGTGGTAAGGAAGTCATGTTGTAAATGCAGAGGAATGTAGGTTGCTTTCCCAAGACTAACTAGCTTATTAGTCTACAGTGCATGGACCACAATTAGTCTGTAGGAATTTATCGCAATTACACATGAAGCCAGAACAAGAAGAGTCCATGCATCTGCTACATTTCATTTTCTTATTCTTAAATAGTGGAATTGCTAAAGTCCAGGGGACCGTTCCAGGGTTCCAGGAACCCATGTGGTGAACTACCAGAGTTACAGTTTGGTGTCTTACACAATGACAGTTCCCAGATGCTGGACTGACTCTGTCTACTCTCTGGCTGGACATGGGTTATCCTTAATAAGATGGGTTATAAGGACTTCCTGTTTAGGCTGGAACATTGTCTGGGTAATTATAGTCTTTCTGGGCTCCAGCTTGTCTGGCTGTTCCCTAGCATCCTTGGTGCAACTCTTGGCTCCTGGTCCTGTCTTAAAAGACCACCTACAGCCCTTCTCTGACAAAGAATTACACTAGAAACACTTTCCTGTAGACTGTACAAGAGGCGCCGAGATAATTGGGTCAGGGGAAACAGACGACACTGATTCTATGAGAATTTAATGCATTGCAAACCCAATCAGATCTCTTTCTTACCCCACTGGCCAATATTAACTCAAGAGTAAACGCCGTTTGGACCTATTGGGATACTGCTGGATTATCAGAAAATTACAGAATCCCTTTATCCCCAGAAAGCACATTACAGAAGGGACCATCTCTGATTCCAATATATTGCACAGTATAATTTTAGAGTTCATGGATCACCACGGACATGGCAATTTATTTATTTATTTATTTATTTATTTATTTTTCACATTTTTATACCACCCTTCCTCCAAGGAGCTCAGAGTGGTGTACATATTTCCTCCCCTCCTTTTTGTCCTCACAACAACCCTGTGAGGTAGGTGGGGCTGAGAGAGAGTGACTGGCCCAAGGTCACCCAGGAAGCTTCGTGGCTGAGCGGGGATTTGAACCTGGATCTTCCAGGTCTAAGTCCGACTCCCAAACCACTACACCATCCTGGCTCACATTCTTCTGGAATTTCATTTCCAGAAGAAGACAACGCTGTAACTTCAGGCCCATGGTATTCAAGCTGCCTACATTTCAGTCAATATGTTGTAGGTTGATCTGGAAAGTGTTTTAGCACTCTGGCCAGGTAGCTTCACTGAAGTCCTGCATAAACTTCCCAGATGAAATATCCAGCACTCACTTGCTGCTGGCAATAGGGGCAAGCTGCCTTTTAGGGCAACATCTCTACCAATATTGGCTATCTTACTTAGGAACCCATGACAGCCTTCCAAGGAACCCTGCAGCTCCCTGGATCACAATTTTAAAACAATTTCTCTAGATAAGTGGAGAGGGTCATACTCTCTGATACAGCTACATGTGTTACTGCCATGTGCCTTACCTTATGTGGGGTCCATTGGGTCTAGATGGAGGTTGCCAGGAAACCGCAATAAATGAGTCACTAATTGGGGTCACAGACAATGTACTGATGCCTTGAGGAAGTGTTGCGTGGGTTGTTATGTCGGTAGGTAGACTCTCCGTGCATCCGCCAAGGTAGCCACCGCCTCCAGAGCAAGCCACTATGGTGACTGAGTAGTTTGTGAAAGGGACCAGATTGGTTACTACATGGCTCATTGAAGATGACAAGTTGTTGGTGAGAGTGATTCGAGGGTCTGGCATGCGGATCTCATAGCTAACGATTTCTCCATTCAGTATGAAAGGAGACTTCCAGGAAACCTGAAAAAAAAGGTTTTATTTATCTTTAAAGGTAAAGAATTTTGCAAGGGAAAAAAAAAGGTTGACACAGTCTATTCTAGGTATTTGCCCTGTTCACTCACTGGGTTACTTTTCACATTCTGCAATTCTTTATGCCTATGGTACTTGGATCTTAGCATGATGTCACAATGATCTCGCAACCTTAAATTGGAGAGTTCTTCCTCCTTTGCCTCAGATTAACTCAGCAATGATCAGTGCTTTTCTCCTCCAAACTGGAAAAGAACCAGGACCTTTTCCTAAGCCAACCACCTGACCCACCTTTCCCACCAATAAACCTTCAGGATTGCAGTATGAGGAGATTTAACCCTGCTTCCCATCTGGTTCCAATTAGGATGAGGGGGTACATGCTTGCTATTTGCCCTGGAAGGGAAGTTCCTACTGGCATATTTGACAGGGAACTAGATCAGTCATCATACATAGTTCAAAAATGTAAATCTGTCTGAGGTTGCCAGAGAGCCAAACCTAGAAGATCACAAGGGTGTAAATAATCTGAGATCTTAAGAACTGATGAAATTCTGACGCTTTGATACCTGTATGGCATCTAGCAACAAAAATGTTTAAGAACGCTGAAAGTCTTTGATAAAAAGTATTTGGAACAGTATTAAACAAAACATTGTTAACAGAAAAATCCTGAATCACAGGAGCACAAACAAGCTTAGTGGTATCATCATGGAAAATATTTCACTTTGGCAAGGCTTAAAAATTCCTGTTCAAGTTTCTGCTTCTCCTAGCTCATAACAACATGAAAGTAAATGACAAAAAAACACTACACAAAAACAAATCCAAGGCGTATGAGGAGGCAGAAATGAATCAACCCTAGTTATTTGCATTATCTTTATCCTCCCTTATGAAACAGTGTAAAATCATCCAGGCAAGGAAATGTTATGTTGTAATTTACACATGAAAGATAATATATATTTCGTCTTGTTACACCCTCCATGTACAGTATTACACATGCACAACTGATGTACGTCCTTATACAGGTGGGATGGTGGCAAATGCCCATTCCTCTTGAGAATCAGGTGGTTGTCAAAGAGGGGAGTCGGCAAGAAATTATGTAGAAAACTGATGCTTTCATGCTCATATTTGCATAAGAACATAAGAAGAGCCTTGCTGGATCAAAGGCACATCTAGTCCAGCTTCCTGTATCCCCCACCAGATGCCTCAGGGAGCACACAAGACAACAAGATACCTGTTATCCTGTTGCCACTCCCTTGTGCCTGGCATACAGCCTTGTGCCTGCTTATGGCTTGTAACTTGTGATGGACGTTTCCTCCATGAATCTATCCAATTTGGGCAGCGGGAGAAGCTCGACACCACTCACATAAGCAAGAAGGGATCAGCACCTGTACAGTCATGAGAGGATGCTAAAAGAAACAGATGCAGACTGGTAATACTATTGGACTGCCTTGCCGGAACAGAGTATTGGTCCATCTTGCCCAGTACCATGTACAGCAGCAGGTTCACATCCAGTGTCTCAGATGGCTCTCTTTCCTTGTTTTCCTACCAGAAATGCTAGGGATAGAATCTGGAAATGTCTGCATGCAAAGCATATGTCAACCACATTGCTATGGCCCTTCCTATAGTTGGTCAAGTAATCTTTTCACCTGCATCCAAACAACATGGTTACATTAGTCACCTAATATTTTGGATAGCCTGAAACCAGTCAAGGACAAGAGATATGCCAGCTACCTTGTCCTACTGTTGCATGCTCCACCAAAGAGGCCTGGCTAGATCAGATCAAAGGTCCATCTAGTAGTACACTAACAGCCCAATCCTGTCTAGCAGGACATGGTGGTGCACATAAGACACCCACCAGGTCCTATGCAGAATTGGGCCTGCTCCAGCACAGTTGGAGGCATCCTGAGGTCAGGGTAACCCAAGTAACGCGCCATCCGCCCTGATGGGCCAACTCGAATGCACACCAGCAATTTTGCTGGAGTACTTTTGAGAGGCCCATGTAAGGCCCAACTGGTCCAGGAAGGGGGACAGGATATGGCAGAGGAGGCCTCTGCTGATCCCTCTTTCCAATCCTACCCCCTGGAATGCCCTGTTCTGCCCTCCCTGTTTCTCTGCCACCCGACAGGGACTTACCTCTCTGCTGTGGCGCTGCTGCCATCTGCAGTGCCGGAGGAGCGGCACAAGTCTCTCTGTTGGTGCCACCTACTCTCCTGGTGCCGCAAACATGCCTTACGGCACATTTGCAATACCCTAGACCAGCAGAGCGGCTGCTTAAACAGGATTACGTCATAAGCATCCAAGAGTTAACCAACCAGATGTTTCTGAGAAGCGTACAAGCAGGCATGAAAGCATCCGGTATTCAGAGGTACACTGCTCCAAACTGAAAGGTTCTATTCAGTTCTCATGACTAAAAGGTGTTGGTAGACCTATCTTCCATTAATTTATCTAAGTCCAAAAATGTTCTTTTGCTTACACAAGAAATTGTGAAACCTTGTGCAGCATCATGAGAATTGCTATAGACCTTATGTATTATAAACATCTCTTGCATTGCTGGGTCTTTTGGTCTCTCTTTGGAAAATAAAATAAAGCTTATTTCTTCCTTCTCTTGCTCCTCATGGTACTCATACCTACAACTTAGTTGACTGCTTCATATATCCGACAAAGTGATATATCACCCACAAAAGCTTATGCACAATGTATTTGCTAGTCCTTAAAGCAGCGATTTTCAATGTTTTTCTTCTCACGGCACCTCTATGGTCTTCGCCTCTTGTGATGTCGCTTCCAGGAGACTCTTCCGGGTTCTGCAGCTCTGTCTCTAGGGCACTGTTGTAACTACAGACAGTTGCCCTAAAAACAGAGCCACAGGACTCGGAAAAGATTTTCAGCGATTTTCAACCGCTGTTCTCTAAACTCCCGCGGCACACCTGTGGATGTTTCGCGACACACCAACATGCTGCAGCACACCAGTTGAAAATTGCTGCCTTAAAGTGTCACAAGCATCTTTTCATTTTGCTGCAGCAACACAGCCACCCACCTGGAACCAATTTATCTACAACATTGTTTCTCAAACTGTGGGTAGGGACCCACTTGGTAGGTCATGACCTGATTTCTGGTGGGTCCCAGGTGATGGAAAGATCAGATACCGTATTTGCCCCAGTATAAGACTCACTTTTATCCCCTAAGGCAAGTCTTTAAAGTAGGGGGTGCGCCCTACAATCAAAGCCTAGCGTTTCTCCCTAGTGTTTTATGCAAAGCACTTTCAAACCAAGCCTCTCCATGTCTCTTTTCAAAGGTAAAACGGGGCTTTTTTTTCTCTCTCTCTCTTTTTTTAAACTGCAAAGCACTGTGTTTTCAAGCCTTTCCTTGCAGTTGTCTTAATCACTTGCTAAATGGCTGAATACCATGAGAGATCATTATCTCTCGGCAGCCTCTGGAAGATTTGAAAAAAATTAACCCTTAAGTTTCAACCCCAGGACTCTGTGGAAACTAAGATATTTATCGATCTTGCAGTTTAAAAGTTGAGAGTACAGTTTGAAAGTTGAGAGCAAGAGCTCCTGCATAGGCTTACCATATCCAAAGGGGGACAGAATGCCTACCTTTAGGCTGTAGTCCTATGCACACTTTCCTGGGAGTAAGCCCCATTGAATGCAATGGGACTTACTTCTGAGTAGATGTGCATAGGATTGTGCTGTTCATTGAAATTTGGGCAGGTGCAGCTCATCATCATGGAAGGGTGCAACAAGCTACACCTGCCCAAATTCCAAAGGTTAAAAGGTAGGCACTCTGCCCCCTTTGGATCTGGGAAGGCTACTAATACTAGAGTGCCCAGATTCAATAAGGGACAGGGTGCCTATGCCTTTAACTGTACTAAAGCTGCACTGTTCTACTAATGTGTATATTTAAGTTAAAAAAAGTTAAAAATGTATTCTTTAAAAAATAGCACCAAACTTTAAGGGTGCGACTTATAATCAGGAGTGTCCTATACTCGGGACAATACGGTAAGTAATTGCCACCCTGAGGCTATTAAAAAATCAGATACTTGCTAATTGCCCTTCAAAGAGCCGAGTTCCTGCAGTTTGCAAGATAGCTGCTAATTACCCTGCAAGCAGCTGAGCTCCTTACTTGCAAATAAATGTATGTATGTATTTATTTCTAGATCACCTTTTTTTTAAAAGTCTCATAAAGCTAGGTGGGTCCCGATAGAGTGTCATTTTAAAAAGTGGGTCCCGGTGCTAAAACGTTTGAGAACCACTGGTCTACAACATGGATATGACATTAACCCCTCATTCTGACTATATGCCTTGGTGAAACCTACTTGGTGGAAAATAGTAAACACCAATGCCTCAAATATTGTCTCAGTCTTTATAACGGTAGTGAATGGCAAAACCCATTAGGAAGCTCTATTTTCTCCTGGTCCTCATGTGTTCCGCCAAGTGTGATGTGATGTCAATCCCCATTTATTTTTTAAAAAAGAGTGTTAATGATTGGTTACAGCCTGTGATCCTCTGCTTTCCAACTTTTGAGCATATATCACAGATGCTATTTTTATGATGTATGAAAGTCCTGTTTCTCAGACACCCACTTCTATTAAGCCACCTGCTTTACTCAGCCCCTGTAGGAGTCATTAAAAAAAAGTTTAATTAATCATGATATTTGAGTGCCTTGCAGGCATTCCACACTTCTAGGGCAAATGCCCAAGATCCGATCAGGTAACTTTTCACATCTACCAAAGAGCAAGTGCCTGTGAGCCAAGAGAACTTGTTACAGAACTGGCATGGAAAATGCTACCTTTTCTACTTAAAAGAAATTGGGGGGGGGGGAGAGAGAGAGAGAGAAGGAAAGGAAAGCAAAGAACTGATTAGCAAAGGCAAAAAAAAACTTACCGCAAAAGAAAACAGTTACAGAGCTGCATGGATTATGAGGCTTCTGTACAACTCAAATGGCCCAATCCTATCAAAGAGGTGTGTGCTGTGGCAAAAGTGCTGTAAAGCGCTTTCTGATAGCACAGGCCCTTGCCACACTGGCGGAAAGGTCAGAGCCTTCCTGCTGGCAACGACGGCTGCATTGATGACCTCTGGAGCAGTTTGGGGCAGGGAAAGGGCAGAACTGGGCTGGGGAGGGTGGTGACAGGGGTGGGGGATGGGCGGATCAGACCCAGGAGGGGATAGGATCGGTGGCACCAGCACACACCTTATCCTATCCCCTTCCCGGGCCTGATCCACCGACACAGATCAATGCGGACTCGTACTAGCAATATCGCTGGTGGAGGTCCGAGTTGACCCATGGCGGCTACTGGGACTTATACCAGGGTAAGGGAACAAATGTCCCCTTACCCTAAGGAGACCTCCAGCAGCCAAAATTCTCCTGCAGGATGCAGCGTAGCCCATGCCGGCGGTGTCGCTTCATCACCACGCGGGAATATAGTTAGGATAGGGCTGAAATAGACCTCACACTGGGTCTCTTATCCCACTTCACTGCTAAGACTAATGATGAACTCTTCCAGCATACAACATCACCAAGGCAGCATACAACAAAACAATATTAAAACACATTTTAAAACTAATCACGATAATATTAATACAGATAGCAGGCAGATAACCAATATCAAAAAAGCAACAAAACTAAAAGGCATTTGCCTTTCAGCATAGGAAAAGACGGGATATATATATTTAAAATAAAATAAATAAATAAAAAGACTAACAGCACAATCCTATCCAACTTACACCACCGGTGTAACCAGCGGGGGTGGGCAAGGCAGGAGACTTTGGAGGGGGAGGGAGATTTAAATCCCCTTTGAATCCCCCTTTAGAGGGGATTTGAATCCCCTTTCCATTCTGGGGCCTCCCATTCTTGCTGCACCACTGGTTACACCAGTAGTGTAAGTTGGATAGGATTGCGCTGTAAATGAAACAAAAAGGTCTTCATTGTCCATTTAAAAATAGGTAGTGTTAGGGCTAGCTGGGCCTCCTGGGGGAGATAATTCCACAAGCTGGATATTGAATTGAGGGGACATGCACTAAAATTGAGTGGAGGGAGAGTTAGAACAGATAAAAGAAAATATTTCTTTCCCCAGCGTGTAATTCATCTGTGGAACTCCTTGCCACAGGATGTAGTGATGGCATCTGGCCTAGATGCCTTTAAAAGGGGTTTGGACAGATTCATGGAGGAAAAGACCATCACAGGTTACAAGCCATAAGCAACCTCCTGGTTTTGGAGGTGGGGTTTCTCTGTGCCAGGTGCAAGGGAGTGTCAACGGGAAACAGGTTATCTTGTTGTCTTGTGTGCTCCCTGAGGCATCTGGTGGGGCCACTGTGTGACACAGGAAGCTGGACTAGATGGGCTTTTGGCCTGATCCAGCAGGGCTCTTCTTATGTTCTTATGTTCTTATGAATACGTGGTGATGAATCTACCTTTATAATATATCTTGACTTAATTCTGTACTTCAGTTATTTATTAATATTCTCTTGCAATGATACTTGTATCACAATCAACTTGTCACATGGTTTCTCTTTGGCTTTCGTAAATGTAGTTTACATGGGCTTGGATCCAACAGAGCAACAACGCAAGCGGAAGATACTTCTAATTGTGCACGTCTTATTTCTGCTGATTCCTCCCTGCAGCAGCCCCCTTACCATATCAGATGCCATTGTAGAGGGTCCACTGATTCTCAAAAAACAATTTTCAAGGCTGTGCAGGAGGCAGCAGCAGGAAATAGAGAGTGGGAAAGCACAGTTCTAGGAACCCAATTCCATTTCTGTTTCTTAGGATCCAGGCCACACACTTGTTTTCGACTTTGTGATTTAGCAGGTTGTGACAACAACTAGCTGCGCCTCTCTGCTGTCACAGGAGTCTTTGATCCCACTGCTATGAACTGAATTAGTGCAGAGGCTCATAAAGGTCAGATCATATAAGACGAAAAAGTAGTCGTATATCACTGGCCTGGATCCATAAAAGCTCCCTTAAGCGTATCCAGCGGGATATTTGAATTCTTTTTCTTTGAACAGAAAACCATGGTGGTATATTTGCTTTTTTAAACTTTGCTCATGTTCTGTTTGCCATGGGTAATGGTGGGAAGGCTGCTGCTCAAAAATCACAAGCCCGAAGTCCCCTGATGTGCGTGGAAAGTTGTGCAATTTTTGGATCCTGGCCACTATAAGCAAATGTTCTCAAGTTAGAGAAAAGTCACAGTCTATATAAAGCCAATGTAGGACATGAGGTCGGCTTGTATCGTGAAAACACAGCACACATTTCCAAAAGTACATGTTTGCAGTGCTCAGTTGCACTTCTTTTCTTTACTGAGTTAAATGACCTTTAAGGTGCGAGTGAAACAGTGCATGAAAGTAAGAGGGTACACTGGGTGGTTTTGTGTTGAAAACAGCAGTCGTTGATTCACTGATCTGAAGCTTGGTGTTAAGGCTAAGAAAGAGGGTGCCCAAGAGGAAGCTAGAATAGGGCAGCTACTGGGAGAGATTAACTAATTCACTATAATGATTCAGGAAGCTGTCATTTAAAGATCAAAGCACCTTATTTTCTCCACCACAAAATTTAAAGGGACAGAAATTAGCCATTTCCCCCCCCATTAAACAGCTATAACCTTGGGAAGCATTTCTTTTTGACATAGTAGTCAAAACCTTACAATTTAAGCAGAATCGTGTTTCAAAAGGTAAAAAAAAGAAAAAAGAAGAAGCACAAAGTAAATAATTCCACTGGACCAGGAGAATCCCAAGACTATTTTTGTATGAGTCAAAAACTTTTCATTTCCCCTCACTCAAAAAATGTTGGCTGTTATTTTCAGCAATAAACACTACGATGAGAGTTTCCAAAGCAGTGTTCATTTTGTAAAGAGAACTTTGTACAGTGAACAATTCCAATGCACAAATTTCTTTTTCACAGGGCACATCATAATTGCTGCATTGGAAGATAGCCGCCTTGGGCATTTGCCTTTCGGCATAGGAAAAGGCGGGATATAAATTTTTTAAATAAAATTTTAAATAAAGATAGCCTAAACTAAGAATGCCCATACATGGGAAGATCTAAAGCAGGCCTGCACATTTTGACCTGCCAAGCCAAATGCAAACCCAATTCTCCCAGCCATGAATGGCAATCAAATGTTTACAGAAGTACAACAGCCGACACTTAATATTTTTACCCTTTCTCAAATCTCACTGGATTGCTTTATAAAGGTTTCCCCCACTTAACGATGGGATACGTTCTGGAAAACCCATCATATAGTGAAACCGTCATTAAGCAAGTCCTCAGCACCATCTAGTGCCCGATTGTGGTATAACGAGTAAAGCCAATACAGTACAGTGTAATGCAATGCAAGTTGTAATGTAATGCAAGTTGTAATAGGGAATGAATGGCAAACACAGTGTACATTTCAAAAGGTTAAAAAAAAGCACAAAGCACAACAACATTTCTACCTGTCAATGGAGGTAGAAACACACACACAAACACAGAAAGTTAAAGACGACATTTTTTTTTTTTTTGCATCTAAAATACAGTATTGTAGCTTTAATTCTTTGTTTACACTTTGGGAACATCCGTCATATATGTGAATCATCGTTAAGCGATCCATCCTTAAGGGGGGACACCTGTACTCTCATGCATTCAAGATGATGCATTTTCAGAATAAACTTTAAGAGATATATTCTACACTATCCCCTAGTACAGATAGTTCCCTACCAGGAAAAGGTGATACCGTATTTCTTCTATTCTAAGACGCACCTTTTTCCCCAGATAAGCATTTCTAAAAATGGGGTGCGTCTTAGAATTGATGGCCTCCTTTTTTGTGGGTTTTTTCTCTGCATTTTACCTCACCATTTTGACTCCTCTGTTCAGTGGCGCTCTCCTATGGCTGCTAGCCTGATCCACTCTCTTCCTGAACATGAGAGCTCGCCCCAGCCCCAGCATGCCCCCTGCTGCAGCTGACGAATCAGAGAAGATCACACTCGTCAGCGAGGGCTGGCAGGGCGTGCTGGGGACAGTTCCTCTGCTTGAAGTGTCTGCTCCGCGCTCCTATTGACGATTAAAGCCTGCATGCCTTTCCTGCAAAGATGATCAAAGCCTGCAATGCCTTTCCTATCGTCAGCTGGAATGCGAGGCAGGCGCTTCAGCGACAAACTCTCCCTAGGACTAGGAACCTCTTCCTAAAGGGGGAGGGATGCTACTTCTGCTGCCGCCACCGCTCCTACCGACTTGCGCCCAGCCTGGAAAGCGCCCTGGCTCTCCACCCCACAAGTGTGCGTGCCCCCAGTCCCGCCTCCGCCTTCCACCAGCTGCTGCCAGCTCTAGCCAGTCTTTGCAGCCTCCAGTCGTTAGTACTTGTCAGCAAAGGCGTGCGGGGCGTACTGAGGAGAGTTGTCTGCCTGCCCCGCACCCCAGCTGACGAATGAAGGTGCTTGCCAAGTGGATGTGCCAATGAGGATCCAAGTTTACCGTGCCACTTTCGCCCCTCTGCTCAGTGATGCTCCAGCTGATGAGGATCTTTCCAATGAGGATCCAAATTTACCGCGCCACTTTCGCCCCCTCTGCTCAGTGGCGCTGCAGCTGATGATCCTCACGCTCGAGCTGAGTCTGAGGGAAAGACACGCAGGAGCCTGCTTTGCTCCGGCGTGTCTTTCCCTCAGACTCTGCTCGAGCGTGAGGATCATCAGCTGCAGCGCCACTAAGCAGAGGGGGCAAAATGGCGTGGTAAAAATCAGATCGGTGAAATGGAGCAGCAGGCAAGCTGGGGAAAGAGCAGACAAATTGAAGGAAGGAGGTGCGTTTTGCAATCGATGGTTTTTGTTTTTTTTCTGCTGGTGTTCCTGAAATTAAGATGCGCCTTAGAATCGATGGCGCCTTAGACTCGAAGAAATACAGTACATAAACAAGCAACTCTTTGTGACTACCAGAAAAGATTCATATCTCAATATCCCATGAAGCTGTGTTTTGCAGTTGCCAAACTCACATGCCAATGCAAAACTGGACTGCATACTATTGTAATTGTGGTGACCAAGACTGCGGTGTTCATCAAGGTATGTGTTGATGCCACATTATCCTTTTTCCCTTCTGTCCCGTCCCCCCTTGTTAGTCTTCTTTAAATATATTTCAGCAATGCTAATTGTGTTGTCATAGGGCAGTGACGGCGTACCATTTGGGCTTGGTCTGTCAAATTTTTTGAAAATGCCTAACTTGACTCTGCTGGTGTGTTGCCCCCCCCAACTTTTAATAGTACTTTGACTATTGCTAATTTTAATAGTAATTTTGAATTGAACGGAAAACAACTATAGAACACATTGCATTTTATTTAACATCAATTAGTGACTTTTTTGTTGCTGAGTTTTACTAGATAATAATTTGAAAGAGGTCTGCCAAAATCCCTGTCCTAAATGTTCAAGACAAGCCTGTAAAACGTTTGCGAAAATGTAAGGTGTGTCGGGACCCTGGGGGAAACGCCGGTGTGTCACCCAAAATGACCTCGCATGTCACCTCGCATGTCACCATCACGGTCATAGGGAGAAGAAGAAAAGAAAGCTGAAGACTTGGGCTTGTAAGACTATAAGATATTGTAAATAGATTTTATATTTGCTGGAAAGAAGGTGGTCTTTTTTAATACGGAGAGGAAATGGCTATTGAAAGAATATTATTCTTAAATAAGAGTTATTATTCTTGCTTATTTGATGCATTTTTATATCACACAGCACAAGCCTATGCATGTCTACTTCGAAATCTCATTGAGTTGTCACTCTGAGCTGGTTGGATGAGTGGAGAGACAAATAATTAGATAATACACTTTTTTTTACAAAGCTTATCGTTCAATGGTAAAAGCTTGCAGGGAGGTTCTTGGGAAAATAATTGCAGTGGTGGAGCTGGAAAATGAGGTAAGCCTCCCCCCCATGATTTCAAAGCTCACAAGGATGGGGCAGTGGCTGGGCAGCCAACAGGCTAGGGAAGGTGGAGGGCAGATGCCAGTTTGCGGCCACCCCCTTACTGATGCTCAAAGCGGCCACCCCCTTACTGATGCTATTGCCGGCCTCATGGCTGGGCCACCTGCATCCATTACAAGCAGAGGTTCTCTAAGTGTGAGGCGTGACTCCCAAGTGGGT
This sequence comes from Plestiodon gilberti rubricaudatus, assembly GCA_026170595.1. NCBI lineage: Eukaryota > Metazoa > Chordata > Lepidosauria > Squamata > Scincidae > Plestiodon > Plestiodon gilberti. The sequence goes on from JANXHW010000001.1 coordinate 27,263,952, forward strand.
CATCAAAAGCAGCCAGGGGCGTCCCGTTAGTCTTTTAATTAACACATATTCCTGCTTGCAAGAGAGAGAGAGCAAAAACAAAGACCCGGGAAAAGCTGCCTCTTCACATCGGGTCACTCAAAGTTCATTTCAAAACACTTCAGGTTTGTAGGCAGTTTCCAGGTCTTGTTTTTAACCACAGCGTGAGAGAAGCCCTTGCTTATCTTATGTTAAAGAACGATTAACAACTCTATTGATAAGCTAAGTACTCAAGCTGCAAGCTCCTGGAGACAGCAAGATAGCATCCCGTTTCTCTCATTGCAGGTTTGCAACTGCAAGTTTGCAGATAAAGTATTTTCATTCAGGTTTCATTCAGACATTGCAGGTTTGCAAATAAAGTATTTTTTCCTGTTGAATGTTTTTAAGAAAGCAAACACAAAACAAATGCAAAACCTGCAATTGAAAATGGTGCAGAGCAGGTTCTGCTTTACTGTCTTTGATTTCTATGTTTAGTTTGGTTGATTAATTATTAGGATTTCTCTCCTTCCTTTCTGATTTCTCTCCTTCCTTTCTCTCCTCCTTCCTTCCTTTCTCCACCTCTACGTTAGTCCCCCACTCTATTTGATGGGACAACCCCCTCCCCTTGGAAACTGCCAGGAAGTATAAGAATCTGTTTTTCATCTTGCAAAGATGCTACCAAAAGGAGCTAGCTTTCTCTCTCTCGTGCAACTGGGGTGGGGCATGACCAATGCTTCCCTCCCATGCTTTGATGTTTCTCTTGCCATGAATAGGACTAACATAGATGACATCAGTGCCCTCTACCCAGGCCTGCCAATGGAGGGAGGGCAGCATCCCAACCCCACCCTGCGCACTCCTGGCTTAGCTGCTGGTCAGTATAAGCATGGAAAATCCACTTTAGGGCTCGTTTTGGGAATATACACATACATATACACATACATATAAGAAAAGGTGCCTCTGAGCATGTAAAGAGTGCGTGTTTCTTCCATGCACTGTAATGGGGAGTCACAGCTAACGGCGAGGGAGGTCAAGGGAGCCGCGAGTCAAAAACGTTTGGGAACCACTGCATTACAAGCTATGACAGGAGAAGGGGCAGCATTGTTGAGAAAATGCAAAAAAAAAAAAAGTGGTAGTGCAAATGGATACATATGGTATTTGCAGACTAAGGCCAAATATGGAAATGCTATTCTCACTGTCAAAAACTTTTGGAAAACTTTGACGTGTTCAGTGCTTTATATTCTTTATCTCCTCCTGTGAAAATGGGTCACCTAACAATCAGTCTGTGGCAGAGTCTGAACTTCAGCTCAAGGCCCACTCTCTCCAATATATCATACTGGCTCTCTCAATATAAGAGAAAGAGATAATGCAAGACAGAAATTGGTACATGCCCTGCTCACCCAGCATCTCACACACTGCAGGGCGTATGCAGTGCATATCAAGAGCTGTGAAACCAGAACAAGTGTTAGGCAGATGTGCTGATAGGGACAGCTCTGCGGTTATTTTGTAGGGAGTATTATACCAGTGATTTAGCCCTCTTTTCAGAGGGCAGTTAGCAGCAGCAGGTGTATCCAGCAGATTCCTCATCCCCTCTACAGATTTTCTCATCCCTGCCTGTGATATATGGCATTTAGGCACAGCAGAGACCGTGCATATGTACAACTTGCTTTTTCCTACATCTGTATCATGTGCTACAATGGATGAAGAGAGTTGATTTTAGATAAACCACGTATTGTTCTAAGACTAAAGACAAATGCCCATCAAAACTTCACATATACGCAAATGGGTTCTGAGCTGTCTGCAACGGATCAGGAGAGAGATCTTGGGGTGCTAGTGGACAGGTCGATGAAAGTGTGCGGCGGCCATGAAGAAGTCCAATTCTGTGCTCGGGATCATTAAAAAAGGGATTGAGAATAAAATGGCCAATATCATTATGCCCTTGTACAAATCAATAGTAAGGCCACATCTGGAGTATTGGGTCCAGTTCTGGTCACCACGCCTCAAAAAAGATATAGTTGAATTGGAAAAGGTGCAGAACAGAGTGACCAAAATGATTAATGGGCTGGGGCACTTCCCTTATGAGGAAAGACTAAAGCATTTGAGGCTTTTCAGTCTAGAAAAAAAGGCGTAGGGCGGCTGGGCCGTTACACGGCCTCCTCCGACTTCCGCCAGCAAAATAGCTGGTGGAAATCCAAGGAGACCTACCGGCCCCAGCTGCCGTTACACTCGGGGAAGGGGATGAGCGTCCCCTTCCTCGAGTATACTTTCCGCCGCGGGCTGCCTGCACCAGGCAGCCCGCGGCAGAGCACAGGTTCGAGCGGGTGGCCTTGGCCGCCTGCCTGATCTTTAAGTTGAATTGTGCTCTGTGTTTCCTAGCAAGAATTTTCTTCCTAGAACAGGAAGACTGATGGTCATCTAGGCGACTACATGCAGATAGTTTTGCTATTGGCAACTTTGTCATGACAATGCCCCACCAGAGTATTATGGACTTTCTCTATTCACAGACAGGCATGGGAAAATCCTGGCTGCCTGAATGGTTCCTGTCCAGTTGATCATGGTCATATGATCATGGGAACCACTGCATTATCAAACCCTCCACCTAGTTACATATATTTTCAACAGAAACTGAAGACTTAGAAACTGGAAAGTAAGAAATGAGAGGAACTTTCCCACTTGAAAAACAAGTGTCTGAACTAAAGCTTATTTCAGGGATATGCAGTTCCATTTGAGACCAATATCTTCAGGTACTGAATATGAAAGGTTGCAATATTTCAGCAGAAATTCATTATTACAAAAACGAGCAATCAAAACTAAACATCAGAACTGTACAACAGAAGACAGTGGATGATCAACAAAGTCCTGGGAAGGCCCTTTTGCTGCCCTCAGTGGCAGCGGGCGGGGCCTTCCCAGGGGCAGCAACGGCGCATCCAGGATCACGCCGCCGCTGCCGCCGCCACGGACAAAAAGTCCCATTTTACCTTCATTGGTGGCAGTGGAGGTCCTCCAGGGTGTGTGGTGAAACGAAGTGGGTCGTGATCATGTTGGAGGGCTGCTCCAACGTTTGGGGAGGCCTGCAGAGAGGTCCACAGGCTCCCCACACACCCTGGAGGACCTCCACTGCCACCAATTAAGGTAAAATGGGACTTTTCGTCCGTGGTGGTGGTGGCACGATCCTGGATGCGCCGTCAACGTCACCGCGGGTTGCCACGCCCCTTAAGGGTGTAGCAACCCTTTGTTCCTGGCTGGGGCATCACGACGTCCTAGTTTGGGAACCTCTGCCATAAGGCTTAAGCCATTGAAAAGTAGCCCAAAGGCCAATCCAGAACTCTGCATGTGCCCAATGCACACAGAGCTCCTGACACAAGTGGAGTTCCTCATCTATTTTTGTGGAGAAGGCAGCTCAACTATTATATTCATTTAAGTGAATGGGCAAGACTTCCCATTCACATAAATGGCAAGAATGGGAGGGGAGATCCATGCACTCTAGACTCTAGAGCAGGGGTTCTCAACCTTTGACGGCCTGGGTACCCCTATCACAGTCCAATTTTCTGAAGTACCCCCTGCTAATTAACTGCTAATTGATTGGATTAATCAATTAATTAGGTAATTAATTGTTAAATAAAAAAGTACTAACACAATTTTAAATGTGAAAAAATGTCTTATTTAACTGTGTGTGAGTATGTATGAGTGTGTGTGTGTGTGTGTGTGTGTGTGTGTGTGTGTGTGTGTGTGTGTGTGTGTGTGTGAGGGAGAGAGACACACACATGCAAGGATCTCTTTTTTCTCCAAGTCACAGTTCCCAAAATCAGCTCCTCCCTCTCCCTCCCCATCAAAGTACATTTTCTTAAGTACAAAAATAAGTCCAAAACCAAAATCAGAGAGACAGAAGGGCTCCGAAAATAATTACAATTTAAAATCCATGTTAATTAACACTTAATTAGCTGCTGATGGGGCAGATAAGGGGCAGGGCTTGGCATACCCCCAGCAAGAGGTCCGCGTACCCCTAGGGGTACCCGTACCACAGGTTGAGAGCCTCTGCTCTAGAGCCCTTGTACCCACAAGAAGTTATTGGATCAAGTGCAAATACTCAAGCATGATTTCAGAATTCCTAGGCCCTGTTTCATACCTTCAAGCATGCAGCTGCTGATTATGAACCTGTTGCTTCATTTGAAGATCTTCACTCACAAGATAATCAAAATTGTCACCTCTAATGTTGTTGGAAAGCAAAGGAAGGTGGTGATTGATGCAGTATTTCTATCACCAAAGAATATGGTTAGTTTACAGTGCTAATCCGTGCTGCCTCACTTCTCACCTAGTGCAGGAATCCTGTGTCCGCACCCCTTGGGCGTTAGATATGGGATAATTATCTCCCCCCAGCACTTTTGTGTGCATGTGGGTGCCAATCCAGAAAGCCAAATCGGATTGCGCTGTTTAAGTAGTAATTATGTACAATATAGAATGCATAGACCTTGCACCAATGTCTCCCTTTAAACCTAATATTGCTTGTCAAGGGTTCAAACTGTGGTTCCAAATGTTATCATTTGGCTTGTTTCTATCCATATCGTCAAACGATTTAATACAAGCTGAGTGTCTACACATATTCACATGTAAATGGAATAACCATACCAATAATAGCAACAGTAGATGATCTCCAGCCTTATGCAAATGCCCTTTGTTTTGTGCTCTAGTGAGCAAACTACTGTTCCAATGCCTTTTGGCATTGGTACAAGACGGAATCCATGGAAGCATGTGTGTATTTACACAAAAGAGGCTTCTAAGCTACAAAAATCCCTCTTGTTTGGTTACACTAATTTCCCTTGAATGAAGTTTGTATGCAAGCCAAAACAATGGTAGTTATCCTGTCCTCTAGAGTTCATTCCCAAATGAATGATGTGAATAATTGAAAATTTCCTAGGTAGTCCTCTAAGACTGTTCTTTCCTTAGTTTGTCAATGTATGCATTGATTTTAGCTTCACTGGAGAGTAAAAACAAAACAGATATTTTGACACTTATACAAGAACATGCAACATTTGTAGCTCACAGTTATGAACATCTTAATAAAATCTACAAATGTAGGTTTTTGTATCCTGTGCATTTAAGTCTGGCTCGGTGATTAAAGTTAAATGCCCCCATAGCAGCATTACAAGTATTCCAGGTGTGAGAGAGAACTGGAAGTATTTCAACAGAGAAAAAATATCAGAGGTGGGGAAGGAGAATAAGATGAACTAGAGACTAAAAAAAGCCTGGTGCAGCGGAAGGGGAGCTGCAGAGGGAATCTTCCAGCAGAGAAGAGTCATAGGCCAGAGTCATAGGGATATAGATCTAGATGGTGTTGTCCACCTCAAAGGCCCTGAGATCAATTACTTGGAGAAGCTGAACCTTCAAAAGGTGGAGGATAGAGCCTGGAATGCAGCAGGTTAATAATAAAAGATTCATACTTGGCCAAGCCAATGACTAAACTAAAAGTTTCATACTGCCTGTCTATTGCAGGAACCCGTGTTGCACACCCTTACAGCCCAATCCTGTGTAACTTTTGAACCGGTGTAACAGTAGATCCACCGGTGTAAGAGCACTTATGCCAGTGTAACTTGCCGTATGCCGACCGACACAGGACGGACACCGGTGTAACCCTCCTTGGATGCCGCATATACGCAGTTCAGACGCGGGACAGACACCCGCGCAACTCCGCCGGTGCAGGGGGCATTCCAATGCTCCCAGAATGCCCCCTGCACAGGCGGAGTTGTGCCGGCGTCCGTCCCGTGTCCAAACTGTGCATGCACGGTGTCCAAGGGGGGTTATACTGGTGTCTGTCCTGTGTCCGTTGGCGTACGGCAAGTTACACTGGCATAAGTGCTCTTACATCGGTGGATCTACTGCTACAAGACTATAACTACTTTGCAAGAGTTACACAGGATTGGGCTGTTACTTCTTTCTGGACCTGAAGAGGTCTCTGAGGCGTAAAATAAAGCAGGAACACACATAGTCCATGCTAGATCTACGTCACTAAGTCCCAGCCCTGACTGGAAGGCTGATATACTGTAGTTCCAGGCCCAGAGCCTCGAATAGTCTGTACATTGCCAAGGATATCACACCTTCAGTCAATAAGAAGTTTGGAGAACAGAAACAGATATGACAAGAACAGTCTGGGTTGAGTAAGCTGGCTCATCTGTTCTCACAGCCAATCAGGATGAGTAGAATTAAGAACTTGGAGATCACAGATGGGTACAGTTGTCTGAGGCAATCACTAATTAGCTCACAGGAAGGAAATCTTTAAGAGAGGCATGGAAATAACAATAATACTAAGGCTACCCTTTCGACCATCAACGCGGCACTAAAGAGTTGATGAAACATCATCAACTCAACTCAAGCTGAGGTGTGATACAGAGTATAGGGCCCAGTGCGAGTATTCTGATAGCTTGAAACTAGCCCCCATACAGCAGTGAAGACTCTGATTTGGACCAGAAGATGCTTGTAATAAACACTGGTGATTTCAGAGAAAATGTACATTGGCATAAATAAAAATGAACCTGAGCAAACCTGTACGGTATCTGGTCCTAATGGTTGCAGTTCAGGAGGCTGGACTCCTGCAGGTCTTGAAGGCCTGGTGATAACTTCTGCCCAAGAACTGCTGTTAATACCACCTTCAAAAGTACTCGCCAATATTCTGTATTCATATTTCTTCCAAGGGCTGAGAGCAGCACTTTGATCAAGGTAGCTCTTGAAATGGTTGAAAGGCAGGGAGGCAACAATGGATACTTGTTCCGTTCCTTTCACTCTCCTTTCTATTGTAAAGTTTTCCACCAGTCCATTTGGATGAAGAGGAGGCTCCCATGATATTAGCACAGATGTCGGTGTGTCAGAATATAGCTCTGGAGCAGGAATATCTTCAGGAGCATCTGGAAGGGTCTGTATCG